>MU167289.1:234975-245605 GCA_015951145.1 Cronartium quercuum f. sp. fusiforme G11 | reverse complement strand
GAAAGAGATAAGATAGAAACATGGAGAGAGAAGAATAGGTGAGAAGTCAGTATGCGAACCTATAATGAATGGTCCCGGGTAAGCTTCTCTCTCTCTTCGTCTCACTCCGCTTGGACAGTCTGGTAACCAATGATGAGGAACCAGTCTGCTGAGCGGAGCATTGATGTTATGATACTTCCTACTCTCACTACTTCAGCCCTAACCCTAACCTGCTTTGTCGACGACATGTAACACCTGCCTCCGGCCATAACACCCCCCCTCACGGCTAGACAAAGCATATCCTGACACAAAACAAAAACAAACAATAAAAAGAGAGAAGAGAAATATAAAGAAAAATAGTATCTGTGGAAATAAATGAGTGTAGGGCACCTGGGCATGCCATTGTGATGTTTGTAAAGCTCATAGTAGAAATGTTACTATCTCGAGAGAAAGCGAAACGGAAAATTTGAAAAAAGGAGAATAAATAAAAATGAAAAAATAAAAATAAAAAAATAAAAAATGAAAACAAGTCACATCATGCCGAGTTGTCGTCTCGCGTCCTTGAACTTCAGAGGCCCTATCTGCTTGGTGAACGTGTCTGCCAGTTGCTCTGCACCTGGTAACCACTCGAGTGCTACTTTCTTTTTAAACAGTTGTTCATTAATGTAGTAGAACTCTCGGTCAGTGTGTTTCGTCCGTTTGTTTGCGGCGTTGTCAGTGGAAATGTGGATTGAGGATTTGTTATCTCCGAGAATGAGTGGTACCGGTACGTCTGGCAGGACATCTCGGACCAGTGAGTGCAGCCACACCGCTTCCCTGCAGGCCGCGCCGATCGCCATGAACTCCGCATGGCAGGTTGAGGTGGCGACACATCCCTGCCGTCGCGAGGCCCATGAGATGGGTATTCCGTACAGCCGTGTAACATGGCCGTACGTGGATCGCGCGAATTCACCGCCCCAGTTTGCGTCGACGAAGGTTTCTAAAGGCCGTCGATGTTGTGAAGACTGTGGGTTGATCTCCAGGCCCATGCTCACCGTGTCTCTCACATATCGGAGTAGGTGCTTCAGGGCCCTCCAGTGTTCATCCTGAGGTGTCTTGGAGTATCGCGCGAGATAGTTTACTGGGAAGGCCAGATCTGGTCATGTGCCCACAGCTAGGTAGCTAATCGATCCAACTATGCTCAGGAATCTGTTGGAGTCGATTGGCGGTGTCTCTGCGTTGGTTGTCAGGGCGAGGTTTGGTGGTAAGGGGGTTGTTGCCAGGTTATTCGATAGGAGGTCCGAGTTTTCCTTAAGGATCTTGTCCGTCAGTTCTGGTTGCGATAAGGTGAAGTGGTAGGGACTCTTCCTTTTTATAGTTACTCCTACTATGTGTTTCAACACCCTCTCCCATTTGATGTTGATGTGGGATCGAAGAGCATCCTCCACATCCCGCAGGAGGTCGTTGCAGTCGCTGGCCACCGCCCCATCATCCACATGGACCCAGATCATGCACATCTTCCCATTGCGTCGCAGAACATAGAAGCTTGGGTCAAATTGGCTGGGAATGAAACCTAGTGCCCTCAGCTTTGCATCCATAAACTTCCATCAGCACCTGGCGCCCTGTTTAGTACCATACAAAGCCATCAGCAGTTTCATCGCTTTGCCCAGATTGAAACCTGGTGGCGATTTGACCCAGATTCCGTGGTCGAGCGGACTGTGTAGGTAGGCAGCGGTTACGTCAAATCCCCGGACAGTCAGTCCCAAGTGTGCCGCTACGACATGGAGAACTCAGAGAGACGCAAAAGTTGCTGTCAGAGCAAATGTGTCAGTAAAATCTGTTCCATGTACCTGCAAATAGCCCTTCGCCACCAGATGCGCCTTGAAGCAACCATCCCGCTTAACTGCAAAGACCCACTTGATGTCGGTAAGGTGTTGTCCTGGTGGCGGTGTATCAGCTACCCATACCCCCATCGTTGTGAACTGTTTGAGCTCCTCCATACATGCGTCCAGCCATCGTTTTGCCTCGGGCAGTCGCATCGCTTCAGCAAACGTTTTCGGCACAATATATCCATGTGCAGAGTTTTGCTTTTCGACCATGTCCACGACTCTATCCTGATTTTGGACCGTTTGCTCAGCATCGAAGTTGCCGATTGTCATTTCGTTCAGCACGTGATTCAGGTGCGCTTTCGAGAGGCTCGAGTCTGGTGGCGGTCTAGACTGCTCTGCTCGTTCCGGTACAGGCGGGAGGTCAGAGAGGAACTTGGCTAAGGAGGAGTCAACGGTTGTCGTTGTTTTCGACTCCGGGTCCCAGAACGTCCACCCTTTCTTGTTGGTTGGATAACCTACCATCAGCATCAGCTTTCCTCGAGGGTCGAGCTTCCGTCGGATCTCACATGGTATGTGGATAATTGCTGCTTCCCCAAACGTTCTAAGATAGTCGAGGGTAGGCTTCCTATTGAAGAGTGCTTCGAAAGGTGTCATTGTCCCTGTGACGGTATTCGGGATTCGGTTGTGGAGGTGCGCTGCCGTTGTGTGGGCATATGCCCACATATCCTCTCCAAAGCCTGTGGCGTGAAGCATCGTTCTACCCATGTCGGCTAATGTCCTGTTTAGTCGTTTGGCGGCTCTGTTCTGGTGGTGCTCATAGCGGTTCGTCGTGTGGTTGATGATGCCTCGGGCGGCACACCAGGCATTGAGTTTACCTGATATGTATTCCCCTGCCCCATCGCTTCGCAGGATCTTGACCTTGAGTCCCGTGTATCGTTCCATTTTCTCAACAAAGTGATAGAAGGCATCAGGTACGCGCTCACGTTTGTCGATGCAATAGACTTCCGTGTACGTCGTCGCTATGTCTCGAAAAGTGACTATGTATTTCGCCCCCGCTGCTGATGGTCGGAATGTGCCTGCTACGTCGGTTACAATCAGTTCTAACGGTTTTGGTGTCCAGCCTGAGGGTTGTACCGTGATTGCGCGTAGGCTCTTGCTCTTCAAGCAGTCCAGACAGGTGAAGGGTGTGTTGTCAATCTCCTTCGGTAGGCCTCCTGCGATGTTGTTCTTGACCATTTTTTGTATCGTCCTCATGCCTCGATGACCAAAACGGCAGTGCCATTTGAGGGCCTCCGTTGCTGCTCAGGGTGTCCCCACGTTCGCAGTATTCACTCTGATAGGTTGGGACTCCTTTGGTGAACAGGACAGGGCAACTCCATGGCTAGGTGTCACAGGCTCAGACGATGTGGAAAGCATAGAGGTATTTATTACAGGCACCACCCATCTCCTATCCTTGTACTTTGCACTAACAATTTTTCCACAAGGTGCTTTCAAAACCATGTCTTTCCCATATACATTCCAAGACCCTCCCGATTCCACTAGTTCTGGTAGCGACAGGAGTGTACACTGGGCTGCCAGTGAGTAGAAGGTGTTGTGAATCGGGATCAGTGAGCCATCATCCGCTCGCAGGTGCATTGTTCCCAGGTGGGTGACATACGCCTTAGGGCCCTTGGTCACCACCAATACTGGTATTGGCCTGGTTAGTGCCCGGATGTTAGTGAGCCTGGTCATGTCCCCCATGACATTGTGAGTTGCTCCTGTGTCACTTACACCTTCATCCAGGTTGTCCCATGCCTCTGTGAGGTTGCCTTCCAATGCCCATATGCCATCCGGTAAGGCGTCGTTGTCTGTGGTGATGGTCAAATCTGGTAAGACTTCCGCCATGAACTCAGTCCCATTCACGTCCACTAAGTTCAGTCTCATCTGCCTATTGCCTAATAAATTGGGTCCAGTCAACTGATTGTATGGGCAGGCTCTCGCCCAGTGGCCTGTGTGTCCACAGCATAGACAGTGGTCCAGGTCCGTGACCCTCGGCAGTATATGTCGCTGGCTGGCGCCCCCTATGTTGCTTGCTTGCGTCAGATGACGGTCGATCGCATTCGGTCATTGGAAGGTACAAGTGTAGGCCAGTTGGTTCATCAGACTCTGTATCGGTGGTCAATAAGCTCCCCTTGTCACCACTGGCAGACCTTGCACGAACAGTCAACAATTCCCCATCATCGGCATTTGGGTCACATTCAGATCAATGGCATTGAAGTTCGCCGGGGTAGTGGTGGACATACTTCCATGTTCTTGGCTTTCGGCTCTTATCACTTCTTCAACTTCTCACACACTGACCGGTCAGTCAGGTTGTGATCGAAGGCAGGCATTGAGAACCATGCTGACATTTGCATAACCCAACAGAAGGCCGAGTTGGTACCACATGCCCAGGACGCTGTCCTTTGTCCACTTGAATCCGGCTCACTCCAGGTCCATGGCCTTCATGTCCATTTTTCTAAGGTATGTGCCGATGTCCATGTCCTCAGTAAGCTTGTTGTCCTGGGCTTCCTTCCAAGCTGCAATGTGCATGGTACAGCTAGGAAAGAAGAAGAGGGACCGTATAGTTGTCATCACCGATCGTGCTGACCCCAATAGGTGTCTCCCAACATCCGCTGGAACCGAGAGATCGATGATTGAGAAGACAACCCTGTTGCCTTGCAGGTCTCTAAGATGTGCCTCCGAGTCATTGAGGTAGTTTTCTCTGCCGGTTACAGTCTCAATCAGTCAGGTGACACAGTATTCCCAGTTGGCGTAGTTGGATCCATCATCTTTCAGGCAGTCCCCGGCGTTCTTAACCATCGTCAGTAGGCCAGCCTGGAACTTGGCGCTTTTCCAGTCATTTTCAGGGGAATCAGCGGGCATTTCAGGTAGTAGGAGGGAATGCAGTAGTGGTTTTTGGAATTTAATGGGGTTTGTGGTAAAGGTTTTCGAGGGGTGTGTAAAAGGTGTGTGTGTTAAGGGTTTCGGGTAGGGATTGACCGTGCGGTCGAGTACGTAGGGAAGAGAGGAAGATTCAGAGGGAAGTTCAGAAAGGGAAAGAAGGGAAAAATGATAGGATAAGTTGTCCTCAGGGGTTTGTGGAGGTTTCCGCTTTTGGTATTTAGGTACGTTTTTATCGTATTGTTTTGCTCGCGTTCGCATATGTCGCTTACAACGCTTCTCCCGCTATGCCGGTCACGATGTTCTCTCGCGCGTTTTTAAATTTTGGTGTTCGCGCAGTCGGTATCGCTGGGCTATAACCTATAATGAATGGTCCCGGGTAAGCTTCTCTCTCTCCTCGTCTCGCTCCACTCGGACAGTCCGGTAACCGATGATTTGCACACACAACAAACAACACCAACAACAACAACATATACGCACACATGAAAGAGATAAGATAGAAACATGGAGAGAGAAGAATAGGTGAGAAGTCAGTATGCGAACCTATAATGAATGGTCCCGGGTAAGCTTCTCTCTCTCCTCGTCTCGCTCCGCTCGGACAGTCCGGTAACCGATGATGAGGAACCGGTCTGCTGAGCGGAGCATTGACGTTATGATACTTCCTACTCTCACTACTTCAGCCCTAACCCTAACCCGCTTTGTCGACGACGTGTAACACCTGCCTCCGGTCATAACATTGCATACAACTCCTGCTGTCCATGCAGAGTCACTAACCGCGACTCGAGTCAGTGGGGCCTCCCTGCTTGGCCCGATCTTCACATTTATCCCATCCGAGTAATGGAGTCAATGACGTCATCAGAATATGTACGTAAAGTATTCAATATATTAACCACGCAACATAAACAGACAGTTGACGTTGACCGTCAGTTCAAACCCACTTCCAACCAGAAGTGGAGCTTAAGACCCTTTCATTTTATCATTTATTGCTGAAAGATCTCAGAAGTCTGACCATGGCCAGCCAAGCTAACAACTTCTTCCACCGCGAGCAATATGGGGACAAGACTCCAAACAACTATACCATGATTCAGGCAAATCATTTATCTCATCGGTTTGTGATCTGCCGTAGCTGTTCTCAGTAGACTTATAGATCTTGTTTGGGAATCAGGCTTTCGAGTGGAACTCGGAAGGGAAAGGGAAGCATTGGAACTGGTTTAAAGACCGAGTCCAGCATCTTGCAGAGATTGGAATCACGGCGGCATGGCTCCCTCGTCAGTACACCTCTCACCCTTCAATTTCTGTCAGCATCTCTCAGCAATTGACTTCGAGATTTTTTCAGCCCCCACCAAGGTTCGTTTTTTGTTGTCGTTGTTACTTCTTCTGATCGGCAAATTTATCCCTGGGATTCGATGTAGGCAAGCTCGATGGAAGGCAATGGTTATGATGTGTATGATCTATTTGACTTAGGAGAATTCCCGAACAAAGAAGACTCCAATCAGACTCGCACCAAATGGGGAACAAAAGATGAGCTTGTGAGCGCTGTTCGTCGGGCGCGAGAATGTGGAGTGGCGGTCTACGTCGGTATGTAGTATACTCTAGAAACTTCAATACTGTTTGAAGCTGAGAGAAACCACCATTGTAATTCAGATGCGGTGTTGAATCACAAGGCTGGGGCTGACTTCACGGAAAAGTGCAAAGCAAAAGAAGTCAATCCGGATAATCGCAACGAAGAAATGTCAGAACTGCAGAGTCAGATAAGTGTTGTCCCTCAGGTTTTCTGATTCTGTACTCGCGAATCCCTCTCGTTAGATCCGATGTCTATGAGATTGAAGCGTGGACGGGTTTCAACTTCCCGCAACGCAAAGGCAAGTACAGTGATTTTGAATGGCAGTTGAGTCCCCCTCTTGTTCATCATTTGCCACCAGGGTGCTGTAAAGAAAATCCAACTCATCACCACTACCTTACTTAATTTACTTCCGGTTTACTTTCCCAGTTCTCATCATTTTACCGGGGTGGACTTTGATGCCGCAACCCAAAAAAAGGCCATCTTCAAGATTGAGGGGAACGGAAAGAGTTGGTCCAAGAATGTGGATAAGGAGAAAGGAAGTACGTAATACACTTCATTCTCAGGCCCAGATAAGTAAATTTTATGGGTACTAGCTCACTATAGTCGTGTATTTATCGTATCCTTAGACTTCGACTACTTGATGTCAGTTGAGAGCTGTATTTTATGTGGTACAGTTTTTTGGAATTGACGCGTGTTTCTTGTTTGGAATGCCAAGGTTTGCGGACATTGATCACAAACATCCCGAAGTATCTGATGAATGTAAAAAGTGGGGTTGCTGGATTATCAAGGAGCTTGGAGCGGGTAAGTCCTTCAACAGATTCAGAATTCACAAGCTTGTGTAGGAGCATGGACTGAGTGTTTGCGGCTGCCCTCCTAAACGTTTTCTCTATTAGCCGGGTTTAGATTTGACGCAGTGAAACACATGGATCGAGACTTTGTTGGCGAATTTCTCAAGCATGTTAGAAAGGAAGGTGAGCACGAATTGGATTTTATTCCGTCCGACTGGAAAGAATGACATGTATTGGCCATCTTTTATTTAGTTGGAAACCATGATCTTTTTGGTGTCAGTATTTTTTTCGCATAACTTCTCAGCGACTTTTAGTGGCTGACTGATTGATGCGGTTGCAAATGTTCGCAGGTCGGAGAATTTTGGAAGGACAACATTGACACAATCAGTGCCGTGAGTTAGCCTGGTAATGCCTTTTCTAAGAACGAAGAGCATCAACACACCAATCTGAATGATCGGTTTATTTGGGACACTTTTCTACAGTATCTGGATGGCTTGGATACTCAATTTTCTGTGTTTGATGCACCGCTGTAAGTTTCACCACTCCTCGCAAGCCTCTGAGAAACACATTTTTGTTCAGATATCTTGGCTTTGCAGACATTACAATTTCAAGAAAGCATCTGAGGAAGGGGAGAGCTTTGACATTCGACAAATATTTGATGACACTCTTGTCCAACGACGGCCGATTGATGCTGTCACCATGGTGGACAATCATGACACCCGTACGTTCCATACACTTTCCACAGCAATCTTAAGTTTCAAGAATTCTGGATGTAACCTGTAGAGCCGTATGAGGCGTTGGAGTCGTGGGTAAATCCACAATTCAAACCGTTGGCATACAGCCTGATTCTATTGCGTCCGGATGGATATCCTTGTGTGTTCCTCGGCGATCTAGAGGTAATTCAACATTTCAAAGATCCCAAACATGCAGTGAAGATTGCGTGTTGCTAAGAAGACTCTTTTGTGTCAATCAATAAATAGGGTGTCAAGGGCGAGCACCCATTCGAGCCAGTGAAACAACTAGACGACTTGATTCGAGCTAGAAAACTGTATGCATACGGTCCCCTTAAGGATTATTGGGATCATGAGCGTTGTGTTGGATGGGTACGTGAGGGTGACAAACAGCATGATGGTTGTGCTGTCGTGATCTCAAATGGGGGACAAGGAACAAAGAGAATGGAAGTGGGAAAGGTCAGACACATCTCACTTAAAATCTTTTTGGGTGCTTTTCTTTCTCGGCAGGTCATACCGGATGACCTTGATTGCTGACCTTTCTTCCCACATGAACTTTTCAGGAACATGCCGGTGAGCAATGGTCCGATTGCCTGGGTTGGTGCCCCGATACAATCGGTATTGGCAAGGACGGCTGGGCAGAGTTCAAGTGTCCAGTCAGTGTTCTTTTTCTTTTCTTTTTGGCTGATTATCGTCTCTGTTTTGGTGATGAACTGAAGATTTCGAGGAACGTTAAACCGGGGTTTTTTTTTTCTTAGGGTATGTCGGTCTCTGTATGGACCAAGGCCGATGCCAAAGGGAGGGACGAGTTCAAGAAGAAAGAATGAGCGCAATTTTCAACTTTTCCTATTATGAACACATGGCCTTGAGTCAGTACATGTTGACACTTCAAATTGTAAAGGGGCAAACCGAAGATGAAATCCATTTTGAAAGAAATGAAGCCAATTGGCAAGATCTTCATAAAGACACAATTCAATTATAGCCCTCCTTCATGAGAATGAGTGCTCAGAAAGTCATATGGCAACATTCAATTTAACACATTCCCTGTGGTCACCACAAGGGCCTCGAGGGCGGCTCATAGCAGCCCATAGCTCTCCTCTGAGCCTTTGTTTGAGTACTCTAGACCTTTTGTAAGCAGCATTCTGCACATCCCTTCTACAGCTCTGCTCCTGTCCAATGTGTAGTGAACAGGGGCCAGTGTGGGATCTCTAGTTGGACACTAGCAGAAACTGAGCAGGGAGCAAAGGGAAACACACACACCATACAACTAATAGTGAGAAGCTACTGGGGGTGATAATTCTAAATGAGAGTTAACTAGCCTACTCTAAAGAAAAATGCGGAGCAGTTTTGAGGAACAAAGAACTTGACTAATAAGCAACTGTAAATTAAAGCAAGGATAACTTAGACTGATTTTATCTACTATTTGTCACCTTGTACTGACCTGATACCCCCAGGCCCCATATCCTTTTTAGGCTCAAACTGATTTACTACACATCAACTACAAAAGTGTTCTAGTGCACCATTCTTCTGAGAAAACTCCTCTGTTTCATTGCTCTATATTACTTTCAAAACCAAAAGCCTTGGTCCTCTATTATCAAAATCATGTATCTTATCTTACTAGATTCTGGGAAAGGATCTTTGAGATAAAGTATAAGAAGGTTAAAACAACTTGGGCCAGGGTGACTACTGTGTTCACAAGGCTTATAAGACCTAGAGTGACTACTGTGGCATGAAGATCTTGGACCTGGGGTGACTAGTGTGTTCACAAAATTCTAAACTTTACCAAGAAAGCTAAAGCCAGCTCTCACTTGGTTATAAGAATCAAAAGTGATTTTCTGTCAGCCCTTGAAAGCTTACCTACTAGCAAGATCCATAAGATCTTCACTTTGGTGACACTAAAAAAAAGAAATTTATAAAAAAAAAAAAAAATTATATGTAAATAATTACAACACCTTTGAGTCTAGTGTCAGAGACTCAAATCCATTGTAAAATAAAATAAAAAACTCGTATACATCTTACAGCCTAGTATCTAAGGCTTGAAAATTATTACTTAATTTTTCAAATAAATAGTTTGAGACAAACTCAAACCAGTTCAATTACAGGAATAGAAGAATGAATAACCTAGAAGAAGGAAACAGAACCCTTCATTTACTTATCCAACACAGTAACAAAGGTATAGGCTTGATCAAGAGTAAAAAGCCTCATGAACCTTTGATTCTGGCCTAGTTAAACCAAATAAAACCAGGCTAAAATAGATTCACTATGCCACTCTGTATCCATCAGACTAATCCAGTCTAAAACCTTCTCAAATATAAAGATTCCCACTGAAAAACCCTTACTGCCTTAATCATCAAGAATACCCAGAAGGCTGTAAAGTTACCCTGAAGACAAGATACTAGAAGTTTGTCTCCTGGCTTCAGAGAACCCTGAGTTATGATGTCACACAGGAAATTAGACTAGGACAGTGCAAGAAATCTGAGTGGACTGTAAACTACAACCCCTGGATTCAGCTATCAATAGAGAAGCTATCTACTGGGATAGATGGAGCCTCATGCAATCTTACCAACAACACTTCAGCAGCTTTAACTCACCATCTCCCAGAGAGACTACTAGTTATTACTTCTGAAAATTTCACCTTAGATTGAGTCACTGTTTTCTTTTACACTCCACCCAGAAACTCAAATTACTGTCAGCTCTACCCTTCAGATCCCTAAGCTTCATTGTGTTCTACATCCTTTTGCTCTATCACTGCCAAGATATTTGTATCGGATGGGCCTATCCGATGTTCTATCACCCCAAGATATGCGATGCAGTGTCAGTAGGATTAGGTGCGATGGAATT
>MU167289.1:213562-229306 GCA_015951145.1 Cronartium quercuum f. sp. fusiforme G11 | reverse complement strand
TCATCCTTCTATTACTGTATTTGAACTAGTTTGTTTCGAACTAGTTATTGTAATATTTTTCAAGCCTTAGATACTAGGCTGTAAGATGTATACGAGTTTTTTTTTTTATTTACAATGGATTTGAGTCTTTGACACTAGACTCAAAGGTGTTGTAATTATTTGCATATAATTTATTATTATTTTTATTATTGTTTTATATTTTCTTTTAGTGTCACTAAATTGAAGATCTTATGGATCTTGCTGGTAGGTAAGATCTCAAGGGCTGACAGTCTGTGACGAAGAGATTGAGCTCCAGATCGAGGCCGAGGAAGCGCTGGAATTCTCTGAGCCACCTGAGCGCAAGTCTCAGCATTTTGCTAAAGTAGCTCTGCCTGAAATCTTACCGGTCTCACTCCAACTACTGACAAAACAGAGTGAGGATGCGGATGAGGATGAGTGGAATGCTAGCATTGCAGCTCGGACCTCGCTCGCGTTGTTGGCTCAGACTGTTGGGGACGCGATCGTGACGCCGGTGATCCCTTTCGTGGAGAATAGCATCAAGTCTACTGACTGGCACGCGTGAGGCGCACCTGTGATGGCGTTCGGTTCGATTCTGGACGGTCTTGATCCCCAAGCCCTCGACTCGCTCGTGTCCCAAGCACTCCCGACTCTTGTCGAGATGATGGGCGACCCTTCGCTTCTTGTGAAAGACGCCGCTGCGTGGACACTTGGTCGCGTCATCGATCAACTCGTGTCGACTATCAAGCCCGACATCCATCTCGAACCGCTAAGCACGATGTTGATCAGCGGCTTGAGCGACAACGCTTGAATCGTGGGCAACTGTTGTTGGGGTTTGATGAACCTTTCCGAACAGCTCGGTGAGCCCACCAAGCCCACCTCGGTCATGAGTAGGTTTTATGAAGGCATTGCCAAAGCATTGTTAGCATTCTCGGAAGGGTAAGTTCCGATCTCATTCCCCAGATCACCACTCTATTCTCGTGATGACGACGCTCATTCATTATTTATTTCCAGAGTTGCCGATGAACCCACAGCCAGGACTTTGGCTTATGAAGCCCTCGGTACGTGCCTTGCCCCGGATGACGAACATGATGATGTGGAAGGTGATGATGACTAAGAATGGGCCTTCGGAACTGCCCTGCCTGTTTGTTATATAAAGCCCCTTAGGCCCTTTCATGCTACACCATGAGACCGTGAGCCTATTTACCCAAGCTGAATGACAATGAATCAGTGCATTGCAATGTACCGAATCAGGGTATGGCCCTGCAACCCATGTGATGGGCGCGCGCACCGTTCATCGTCAGCGCTCGAATACCCAGCTCGCCCCCATCCGAAACGTCCAAATCGCTCGGCATAGAGGAAAGAATTGCTCAAACCCTTCCAAGCACGCATTGAGAATTTAACGGCTCAAAGCCCACAAACCTTCTCATACAGGCGGGATGAAGATCGCACCTACCAGGTAGGAGACGCTCAGGGTAGCGGGCTGGAACCTCTGCGGCGAGCTGCCGCAAGGGCCTGCCGCCTTTCAGCGGGCAGGTGTGCTGTCGGCCATTCCAGCCGGCAGGCCCTGGGCTCGAGATTGGACGGCAGGTCTTGCCGGCCTGTGCGCCCAAGTCACGTGCCCGACCAGAGCCAGCCAGTTGCTGGGGTGAACGCGCGGGCCTTTTTTTTTTTAAAAAAAAAAATCTTTTAAGTGCGTTACATCCCCTAATAGGGTACAAACAACACTAAAGCACAAACAGTATGCCTAAAGGGGGTGAAAACTACAAGAGGGCCTCGCAGGGCAGTTTCGCGCGGAGACAAGCTATCGGGGTGGGACTGCTAGCAGTACTGCTCGGGCGGTGACGGAGAAAACAGGAAATGAAAGAGCGAGAAAGAGAAGAGATGACCGGGAGATAGCCGGAAGAGAGAGAGAAAAGGGGAAGACAAGACTAGTCCTGTGGGGCTAAGCAGAAGTGGGCTATTGCGGTCCTCGCCCAGCTGATTTGAGCCAGTCCTACCACGCCAGACGGGCAAGGTTGGGCGGACCTTCTTGGGCGCAGGATGATGTTCCTGTAGTGGGTTGGCAAGACCTCTTGAAGTCTCAGGGAGGGTGAGACGGTAGACCCCGGCTCGCATCAGGAGGGCTTGGGCAGCTCTAGTCAGATCTAGCTCCACAGGGAGGGAGGAGACTACAGGTGTACAAGGCAGTGAGAGGAGGAAACAAGGGAAACAAAGGAAAAAGTAGAAAGGAAAACCAGGAGAGACAGGTAAGGCGGGGAGGCGGGCTAGCGGTTTTGGTGGGAGGGGTTGTGGTGTTAGGTAGGGTTGGCGGGTAAGGGTGAGGGGTGGGTTGGGGTCTAGGTTACGGAGGAGAGGTATGGAGGGTGTACGGTTCAGGGGGCTAATGGGGTTGTTGAGGGGCTGTTGAGGGGGGGTCGGGGGTAGGAGTAGGGGGGGGGCAGGAAGGGGCGTCGAGAAGATTTCAGGGAGGTCTGGGGAAGGGCTGGTCGATTCGGTGTTTTGCCCGGTAGAAGCGGAAGGAGAGGCGGATGTAGTCGGCTAGGGGCTTGAAGGCGAGGGGGTTGGTCAGTATGTTCTGGGTCCGTCGGGGAATCTTCAGGCGCTGGAGTTCTCGGACCAGGTCCCTCCTGATACCCTGGTATCGCCTGCATAGGAGTAGGTAGTGCTCGACGGTTTCCGGCTGCCGGCAGAGCTCGCAGTCGGGTGAATCGACCGCTTTTATTCTGTAGAGGAAGGTCAGCAGGGGAGAGTCGCGCGGGCCTTGCCAGCATTGGCTGGCGACGGTAGCGAGCTTGAGGCGAGACCAGCGTTGCCTGCTTTGTCTGAGTTTGATAGTTACTCACATACTCGCGCGAGTGCCCCCTGCAAAGCTTTTTTTGCGCGTCTCATCGGGACAAGCCCTTCGGCGGTGTAGAGTCAAGCAGCAAGTCCTCATACGGACTAAGGTGTTCAGGTGTATTGAGGTATGGGGACAGGGAAGCCCGAATGACTCTGGCTCCGAACGAGTCAGAGTCCGAGTCAGGGCAATTTTGTTAAAATAACGACTCGCTGGGAGTCGCATGTGTACCAAACAACGACTGCTGCGGATTTAAAGGAGTCGTTGTTTACATAGCGTGGAGTCGTAACTGTCTCCAAACCCTTTGTCGACAGCTCCAACAGTCGGACCCGTAAATCTGCCCTTCTCACCACCTTTTATCTTGAATGCTCTGCTAATTTATCAATCTCATTTCTCAAACATCTGTTTCACTATTCTCCTATGCGTCATTGAACCTCTACTTCAGCTAATCAAGTGGCTCGTAGGAGTTTGGGTTTAAGCAGTACCCCATCTGTTTTTCATAAATCTTTCTAAATCTGTTGATGATTCTTTGACGCCGCCGAACCTGATCTACAACAAACATCTCAATCACTTAATCATTTTGTCTGAAGCATAAAGGAATGATGACTCAACTTGGCCTGTAAACGTATTCATGCCACCCAAAGCTGACTTATCAGTCGAGCTTCAACTGATTCTACAAGTTCGAAAGGTGATTGCCAATGTCGAGTCCCAAGCCATTCCTCAAATGAGTTTCTAAACCTCGCTTGTATTCCTGAGGAGTCGGCAATTTTAATTTTTTTTTTTTTTTGATACAAGCCAAGAGAACATTTTACATTGAGCCATGATACACCAACCAAAGCACTATTTATGTACATGAGCAGAGGTGTACACAAGGAGAAAGAGAGAAAGGGCAAGAAGAAAAGAGACAGAGAAAGACAAATCGTCCAGATTGAGTGTACGACTCCTTCCAGCACTCGACTCCTGCCTGTATGAGTGAGTCGAAGTGACGGCTCCTGGGGAAAGAGTTTATCCAAGAGAGTCGTATGTACGACTCCTGCTGTACATGCAGAGTCGCTAACCGCGACTCGAGTCAGTCGGGCCTCCCTGGAGCCGGTGACCATATTTCTTGAATGAACAGTACCTGTTTGCTCTTACAATTATGACGCCGCCTCGCCAAGGACTTGAAGCCACATGGATAGAATTTGGCGCACGTGAGTGCCACCGAGAAGATTATTGGTCGGGTATGACCAACTCTTCTCCACAGGTGCCCAACGTGGAAGTCTCAGGGGCGCTGAAATGGACGTGGAACCCACGCCACCGATCCCCGGGGCTGTATTGATGCTAAGTTCGGTCCCACTCATCACTGCCAACCAAGACATCTAGGACAAGCTTGTCCTAGATTTCCTCAGACAAGATTTGTCCTAGTTTTTCCTTGTCCAAACAAGGAACATCTAGGACAACTCTGGTCCTAGAACTTCTGGAACAACCATGTTCTAGTAGTTTCTGCTGGCAGTGCATCCCACGCTACGAGCTTGCGCCGGCTCTATCGTATAGTGCTCACTTCCATCCACTCCCGTTTCGTCCGTCTCAGACCGTACTGAGACATATCGTACCCCTTGTTGGTTTCCTCTGTTTGAAGAGAGATTTATTTGGGATTGGGTCGCCAATAGGATTTGAGTGGCTCAAAGTGGACACATGGTAATGTAGCTAATAATCAAGCCTCCTCCTGTTCGAACAAGTCGCAAAAGACTTAGACTCTTCTTTAGGTGTTTCAAGAGGTCTGCTCTTGGGCTTCTTGTGACTGCTCGCGCCAACCCACAAGCAGTGCTTACTGCGTGGCTGGTGTACAGCTGCTTTAACCACTCCTTACGATATCAAGTGATCTCCGAATACATTTGATACACTAGACCGAGCGCGGGACCCGTGTAAGCTCTTACTCGTCGTGCTTTATCTTATTCCAAAGCTGCCCGTCTATACTGAAGTCCCGCGCATCAGTTCTCAGAATTTCTGAGCTCCGATTTGCGATAAAAGCCTTCACTTCCACCATCCCCGGCTCGACATTTCGAGGATAGAAACAACTTTTGCTACCACTGATCAGACTTTGAGGAGCTATCTGCAAGGGAAGATGCCAATGATTTCAAAGTTTATATCGAGTACTTGGCTCCTTTTTCTTGGGGTAGCGCATCCGACCAAAGCCGGTAACACCAACGAAAGTATCACTATTACTTTGGACAGTAAACCTACTCATGAAATTCCTAATTTATATGGAATGATGTTTGAAGATATCAATGTCAGTTCTTGCTCTGAATTATTGAACAGTTCGGAACAAGGGAATATGCATTGAGCTCATCTTGCTGATTGTTTGTGCGTTTTAACACTGGCCCGTATTCAATCAATTCTAATAGCACTCCGGTGAAGGAGGTCTTTTTGCACAGCTGCTACGAAATCCTGCCCTGCAAATCAAGGATCCAAATAACCAAGAAGACGCTTTAGAGGCTTGGCAGGCTAGCAGGGGCATCACGCTTAAGGCAGTTGATTTATCCAAAGATGGTCCTCTTTCTCAGGCTCTGCCAAACGCCTTGGAAATTACCGTGCCGGCTAAGAAGACGGCTGTACTTTCGAATTCGGGCTACTGGGGTAATATTATCTCTTCTTTAAATCACGTCTACGACTCCAATATGGGTTTGGTCTGATGGTCTCGTCAACTTTTTCGATTGAAGGTATGAAAATTGACCGAACCTGGATGTACACTGCATCCTTCTTTGCCAAACTTTCAAAGGCTGGGACAAAATGCGGACCAAAGTTGGCTGTCCAACTGATGAGCAGGGACCAGGCTGAAACGCTATTTGGTGAGAAGGAGATCGAGTCGCCGTGTCTAACTCAGAATTGGCAAAAGTTTGAGGTCCAAATTCAACCTACTCTATCCGGCACAAACGCCAACAATTCATTTGCTATCAAATTTACCTCTAACTCTGATATCGATGAGGTAATTCATATCACCTTGGTCAACCTGTTCCCACCAACATATAAGAACCGTGCGCAAGGTGTGAGAAAGGATTTGGCAGAGGTAAGATAGATCACATTCTAGAAAAACCGGTTATAAAATATTTCTCCCTTGCTAATAAAGGACTCGGGTCCCTTGCCGTCCAGGTCACAGCTGACTCTAGAAGGGCATTCTTTCGCTGGGGTGGGTAAGTGAAAGCTCTTGAGTTGTTGAAGTCGCGTGATGGAATACTGAGACGGGTCATTTCAGCAACAACATGGAAGGGTTGTCGGCGCAGGGGAGATATCTCTGGAACAAAACTGTTGGGCCAATTGAGAATAGACCTGGACGTGTGAGTGCATTGCCTCATACTATGAGGAAAACCTGAGAAGACCGGCTAACAAACTATTCTCAATCAGTTAGGGAATTGGGGATATGTGAATACCGATGGTAAAAGCATCTCTAGACGGAACTGGAGGTCTTGAAAAGTACTAACAGGAATGCCTTGATCTTTGAAATGGGAAGGCTTTGGTCTACTTGAAACTTTGCAATTCTGCGAAGATCTCGGCATGGAATTCATTGGTTCGGTCTGGTACGATAAGTTTTTAATATCCTTGAAAGAACGCTGGGCATACGGTAACTGATAGTGTGATCATGTCAATTGATGACAACCTTTGTCCCGTTTACATAAAAGGGCTGGCCTCAGCTTGTCACCAACTACTCCGGTACCTGAAGCTGAGATAGATCAATACGTCCAAGAAGCAATCGATATGGTGAGCATTCAACGCACTCTCTCTGCAAACAAGTCACCACACTTATACAAATACATGGCTTCAACAGATCAACTTCATTGTGGGCCCCGTTTCGACCCCGCAGGGCGCCCTGCGCGCAAGCTTGGGCCATGCAGCGCCTTTTAACATGGTTTGGTGCGAAATTGGAAATGAAGATTTTAAGGCCCCCGAATCGTATGTTCAGAAAACAGAACTCGAGATGTAGATATTTCGTTTGAGTGCAAAAAACTTGGTGTTGACGCATCCACTTGAATTTAACTTCTATTCCCACAGATATGTGTATAGGTGGCGCCACTTCGCAACGCCACTCATGAAAGTCTTTCCGCAACTCAAATTCATAGCTACCACTCTACAACCAAATCTTTCACCAACACCTCATGCATATGACATCCATAGCTATCAACCCGCAAAGTGGTTTGGTGAGCCATCATGTCCAGAATCTTGTGGTCTGATTGCGGTCCTGAAAACATGCACTCTTTGACCACATATTGGCTCACAGCTCAACACACTCATGATTATGACACCTGGTCACGCAATGGCCCAAAAATATTTCAGCTCGAAGTGAGTACACCGTGATACTTTCTGAGAGTGGGTATATTCTCTTTCGTTTGCAAGGACTGACGTGAAGATGTTCACTCAAGTTTGCGGCTAATACGATAGTAGGAAAAGGACCTCAATTTCCAACACAAGAAGGGGCAGTAGGCGAAGCGGCATACATGACGGGCCACGAAAGAAGTAAGATATTTCTCCCCAAAATCTAGGAAAAATCCATCGGAATGTCATGATGAATAAGTTCGGCTTACCTTTGTGATCAGATTCGGACATTGTTCAAGGTAAAGAGTTCTTTGAAACAGACATTTATTGTTATGTTAATATATTTAACTGAACTTTTGGAACAAAATTCCTGCGGTTGTGCTTAGGAGTTGCCTACGCTCCGACATATTGTAACACACAGTCCGCTGAGGCATCCCAATGGGTTTGTAAAATTCATTTCATGGCTCACACGATTATAATTATAAGGGCTTCTGCTGATATTTCTAAATTTGCCTATCAACAGCATCCCAACTTGATAAATTTTGAGTGAGTTTGCCCTTTAAAGCACCACTTTTGAAGGCAATCGTTTGATATATTGACTTCTCCAAATTTTGCAGTGCATTGTCTGTCACTAAAAACCCTTCCTACTATGTTCAGCAAGTCAGTCTGTCTCACTTTGTGCATTGTAGGTGAGTCAAAACCCAAAACTTACCGTAATCTTTCTCAAGATGTTTGCACAGCACCTTGGAACCCACTATCTACCAACGAACATCCCTCCTAAGCCAGGACCAATGGACTGGTCAGCTACGATCACAGATTCTGGGACTGTTTACCTGAAGGTCTGTGATTACTTGTTGCTTGATTACTTGATCAGTTGATTAACCGTGTACTTTTTGGGGGTATTTATAGCTCGTCAATTCTGGCGGACTATCGCACACGCTCAACATTGTGCTCCCTTGGAAACCCACAAATCAAGTGGTAATCCAAACCTTGACGAATCCGAATAACTCCAATAACCCCCCTGTGACTGAGAAGATTTCAACGGGATCGAAGAATGCATTTTCACTTACTATATCACCTCAGACTGTTGCTGTGATGACCATCTCAAAGGCTTGAAAGAATTGTAGGCGTGTCATGATGTGTTGTCTTGTTGACTTTGTTTTGGGGGATTAAATTCTGGGCTCTCTTTCAACTTTTCATCACGCTCATTCAAATTGATGTACAGTCCACTGTTTGTGTTTGTCTGGGAGCTCCAAAGCTTAAAATCTGTGGCTGTACTCTACTTTAGTGCTTTTTGACATATTTGGAATTTTTGATAATGATCTTTGACATTCTGTCTCATAAAAAAGGGCTTCTTCGTTTTCTTCATCCACTGCCAATACTACAGTATTTGTAAATTACCGATAAGATTAATATCACATCGTTCATTTCAAGCTGAAAAAAAAAAAGAAAAAAAAAACTCATTCACAAGAGCTGAAAATTCAGTGCTGAAGTACAGACATGCATATTTGACTTCCGCTCCGGCAAAGTGAAGTGTGCTTTGGCGGTTTAAATGAAGTCAGGTGCCAGACTCACTGATTGTGAGCTTGAGACATAATATTGATTCAGAATTGGTTGATAAGGGTGGTGATCTATCAATGACGTCTACGAAATATTGTGTTTCCTGAAGTTTACTTGTTCCTTGTGCTACTGTATGCTGTGCTTGATTTATTATACACAAAAAAAAAAAAAAAAAAAAAAAAAAAAAAAAAGGCAGACTTGTTATCAGACTTCCTCCTACTTTTCTTTCTTCTTTATCAATTTCTTTGTCCTCATTCTTCCCATTGGTCATCTCTGAGCTTTTTGGTCATCATTGTGCTTTGCTGTCCTACACTACCACCAGATGGCGAGCTCTCAGGGAGCCCCCCTGTACAAATATCCCGGAGAGCTCTAATACGTGCACGTACCTGCAATGAAACAAGATCACCCGGGATGGCATATCCGACCCAAAAACCATCTCACTGCCCACCTTTGGACTCTTGCACGCTCTCCAGTCTTTCTTTGGATCCGATCCTGATTCCTTCAGACCAGAGTGCTGGCCGCAAGAGGTGGAGCCGATCGCCGTAGGTTTCCTTGGTCTTGGGCCCTGTTTGGTAAGGGTGTAGCGATGTGCGGTCTCAGGCTGGCGATCACCACTCTCATCACATCTTACGACTTTGTGCCCGCCGCCCCCGATTGTTTGAATATTCAATCGACAAGGAGAAGCAGGAAGAGCTAAGTAGATTTGGAAATGATTCACTTGACGAGATAATGTGGGAAGTGTTATATAAATTGTTTGTATATGAAGACGAGGTAAATGTGGAAAATGACATAAGTAGGCTGTTATGATATTAAGTTTTGAAGTATGGAGTATATCATCTGGAGGAACAATGATAACACACCATCAACGAGTCCCAATGGTAAGACACGCATGTACCATTGGATAACTTCACTGAATCCAGGAGGAAATTGGAGTACGGTATATATATAGATTGGAAACCATACGCGTTAATCTAATCTCTTTCCCCATCTTGGGAAAGAGATTGTATAACGTACACACCATTTTCACGTATCCACTCACTTCTTTCTCTCAAATTTCTCCTCTCCTTTCTCTCTTTACCCATTCCCCTATTAGAAGAACAACAGAGAAATTAATAGGTTTGTTATTTGAATGTTCGGTTTATCAACAATACTAAGATCACACGCACCTAATCCTTCCCTTTCTTTCCGCTTCCATCTACTGTACCTCATCATAGGTCAGCTTTAATTTTAGGAGAGACAAGCAGGAGGGATCACTTACATATTTGACCTCATTATCAGGTTTATCATCAACCCGTGTTCCAATCATCTCCCTATTTTCTCATTGTTGATCACCAGAAATGGTTGGCAAACGCACTTGATGGTGCCCTATTGGCAAATGAATGTAAGATAATTGTCCGTGTTCAACCTCGAGTGAAGTCATCCTAAAGTTAATAGTCGCATATCCCTTCATGAGAATTGTTTCTGCCTTACCAAATTTGGTTGAGATCAAATTCCTTCAGACACATTTTTTCCATCATTCTGTGTACATCAATAGAGCTTGCAATTATCATTTTGACTAAATCGCCTCATCTCGTCAAACTTTTGTGAGAAACATGTACCATCTCTATGAATTGAAGTGAGTGACCTTGATAGAATTAGATTTCCCCTGAGAAAAATAGAGAGATCGAGGAACTACATCAGGGCCGTGTGATCCATTCATCCACCAGCTCCGTCCCATTCCTCTGATTAGCGCTTCCTTTACCAAGCAAAAAGACACCCTTCAGTTTTTTTATATTACTATAAAAAAAAAAAAACTCTATAAAATTATAAACGCAATTCATTCGTCTAAAGTATCAATCAATCTAAAAATCCCAATCCCAATGACAAGAAAGCACACCCATCAGAGACCCCTAATGCAAGTTCAAAACCACTCAAAACCCGAAAGACTAACTAAGATCAAAA
Source organism: Cronartium quercuum f. sp. fusiforme G11 (assembly GCA_015951145.1). Lineage (NCBI taxonomy): Eukaryota > Fungi > Basidiomycota > Pucciniomycetes > Pucciniales > Coleosporiaceae > Cronartium > Cronartium quercuum. Next base: position 218,682 of record MU167289.1, on the reverse strand, counting down.
CACAACAGAGAGAGATGAACCAAGATGCAAGATTAAGAAAAAAAAAAACTCGCTCTATATGTATCTTCCCCAAGAGAATAAAAAACAAGCTAGATATCTACAGGTACATATCCATCGCCTAAAAGCTCATCGGCCCTTACATCTCCACGTTCAAGTGCGTTAGCGTGTTGAACAATAGCATATGCCAATTCTTCGTTGATAACACTATCGTGAGCATAAGCAGAATGCCTGTCAACAAATTTCCGAAGATAACTAGCCGTAGTAAGAAGTTGACCTGAAGACGTTTTTTTATCAGCTTTGTTGATGTGAGATGGGGGAGGGAAGAGAGACTGACCAGATGCACGGGCGTGGATAAGGTCGAAGTACTTATCGAGCTCAGGAAGTTTAGTACCAGTCTTATTAACGTAATCACGTACTAGAGTTAATAAGCCATCAAATCGATCAGATCCACAAATGATCTCTTTCATTGTGAATTCATCTATGATTCCTCCTTCGGTCTTAAACCAAAACTTTTGTTTCCGAGCAGCGTCCATCTCTTCCGCTCTCCTCATATTCTCGTCCACCTAAGAAAAAAAAGGCACAGATACTAAGTTTTTCACATTGTTTAATTTAGAAAAAGAGTAGATAGTAACAGACCTTAGATAATGGGAGGTAAAAATTTGTGTTAGGCTCAGATATGATCAAGAGGACTATCAAACGCATGAAAATTGCATATGCTGCGTTCTCGAAATCTGTTAGTTGGACTTCCATTGTTCTAAATTCGACTCTCCATCCTATATCTGAATTTGGTGACGGAGGTGGTTTGAACCTAACCGATTGCCAATTAGTAGACTGAATATTCTACTTTGTCATTGTTTTTGTAAATATCTCAGTTTTTGTAAATTTCTCTCTTAACAAAAAAATTAGAACAAAAAAGAGAAGAGAAATGCATACCTCAAAATGGTCAGTGGAGTCTGGTCGTGAATCGGCATCGACTAATGATTCAGAGAAGATGACCAATGGATCTCGTATGAAGAGGTGAGCGAAATGTTTAGCTAAAAGTCTATCGAATCCAACACTTAATAACTCTGCTTCTAAACCTGCATCTACTGGTGCTGGTACGTCATCAAATGAAGAATCATGAGAAAGTTGATTGGCTATATAAACGCTAACGCTTGCGTATCTAGACTTAGGGATAGCCTACCCAACTCTTGTCAGTGTCATAGTCTATTATATCAATGTTTCGAACAAAGAACATATCAGGGGGGAAAAAAAAAGACGCACCTCTCGACCTTCACTTTGACGTTCTGTAATCGTTCGATCATCTACTGCACCTGAGATAACACTCCAACGAGTATCACGAGCAGATAAAAATCCTTTAAAGATTGGTGAACCAGCTGATAATGCCATCATGATGGGTGCTAAAGGAACCAGAGTATCATATAATCTACGAGCATCATCTAAACAAGGAGTTTGGAAAGTAAGTTGAAGACAACAGCAACCCATACCGAAACCCATCGCATCTAAATAAATTGATTCTTCAGGTACGTCAGGGATCTCTATCAGTTTATTCGTCCCTCTTACAATAGGTGGTTTTTTAGGTACAGTTGGATCATTAAATGGTTTAGGCGTTTGAACATCTTGATAAATTGGTACATAAATTTCCACCTTCTTTCCACGACGCTGACGTATATTAGCCGTTAGAGTCCTAAGATGTAAAAAGATTGTGAATTTTTGGTGAAAATTTGAAAAAATACGGTAAACTTAGGGGTAAGAGGAAAGAACGAACGGGAATCGAACATGTTCATTAATGATTTGATCAGGTAAATATAAACTTTCAGCTACAGGACCACAAGTTGAATAAGAAGGAATAGTGAATGATTCAGTGACACCAAGTCTTGGAAATGAAGTTAAAGTGATTGGAAGTTGATTTGATTTGAGGCTTGATTGAGCTAACTTTCGACTTTTTTTTTCAAAAAAAAAAAACGATTGAGAAATTATAATCAATTAATAATTATTTATTAAAACTGGGATATTTAATTGTAATCACTTACCGATATCTCATATCAATTTCAACTTTTATTAAATCTTTTAATTTTGGACCATATGGTTTACCAGGTGTTGATTCTAACATGAACCTACCATATTCTTGATGAAAAGTAGGTAAGACATCGACAGAACTAAAATTTTTGTTTTTTTTTAAAAAAAAAGAAAGATTAGATAAGTCAAAGATGTGAAGAGATGGATTAAATCAGACGATTTACTTACGAAGGTAATGGAAGAGTTAAAAGGGTTGAACGTAGTAATTCAAGAGTTTGAAGTTGAGTAAGTGATAATTTAACTTGTTTTAAATCGTGATCGATAGTGATTAATAAATATTCAATTTCATCTCCCCATAATAATTCATCAAAAGTCCTTGATCGATTTGAATGATAAAGCTTAATGAGTTGTTGAATACCAAGTTGACGAACGCGATTCGAGTGCTAAAACAAGAATGTTTGTAGATGATATGTTACAGTAATAAACAAGGTCATATATCAGATATCGTAAGTTGTTCATCTGTAGTTTTTCATGAAAGACTGATCTCTGATTAAAGTGGTAAATTGAAATTTACTTACTTGACTTGCTTCTGGCCAATCGAAAGCAGTACCAAGTGAAAGTAAACCCATCTTTCTAATCGATGGTGTGTGTGTGTTTGTGTGTGTAGGATGATGAAGAAGGAGGGAAATAGGATGACCTGATATCGATCGACAATATGCTCAGTCAGCACCTGACCGTTCTTCATCGCTCACTCAATTCATCACCATCATGGCGTCATTCTGATTACAGTAACTGTCAAAGTGTCAGTCACATCGAGAAAGGAAAAAAAAAGTCAAAACCCCCTCTTAAGTAAGTATCACACATCCCTGTCTATTCCGACTTCTCATGTATGTATGTACACTATCGAATAAATCACCTCAACTCAAACACTTCTTGTACCATTTTCCGTATCTTGGGCTACATCTCAATATTTTATACATACTAAATGAAAGATCCCATCTAATTCCGAGTCTTCAAACTTGTCCCTCATTCTAACAAGTTTACAGCATCCGCAGTGGCCAGCCTCTATCGCTAGATTTAGAGCTTGACCTCAAATTTTTAACAAACAAAAAAAAACCATGTTCCTATCGCCAAATAATTCAGGTGCTGCCTCAGACATAAGGAACTTGCTTGCTAAACAACATTGCTTGCGTGAGAGAGCAAGTCTGAAATTCCAAATTTTAGCTTGATTTTGGAATTGAGAGCCCTTGATCATCTCGGCTATTCCTCACTTGATTCATGAGACTTTTGAACACTACTACAAGCATTTACCTGTTTCGCTATAGGTGAACTTGATCTCTGATTTTGTGGATCAGAAAACTTAAACTCTAGCTTATTCCCTTTGGTCAAAGTAGAGTCTGTCAACATTACATTGGTGATACATACAGAGGAAATAATGTATCACTAGTAGAGTAACTTGGAATAAATAATTTTAACAAAATATCATCTATTGAAAGACAAAACCAACAGAGTTGGGCTTATTCTCCTGTTGGAAGGGTGCCTATAGTGAAGGAGGATTGTTGAATCAGAGTATAAAAAGAGGTCCCAGTGTCCTCCCTTCCCCCCCTTCCCTCCTCTACCATCATTTACACACTTCAACAGCTTGAGACACTTTCAGTGCTCCTCAAGCTTCCTCCTCCTAGATAGATGTAGAGTTATTCAACCTCTGAGGGTTGTGGTTATTATTCTATCACTAAATTAACTTGGAACTGTTTCCTGTAGAATTTCCAGTTTAATTGGAACACCAGATTGTGTACCTGCTGATGAGATGATGGGATATAGGGGTGAGTCCTCTCTGGATAACTCTCCTGACCCATAAGGGTGCGAGTACTGACCTGCTAACATGAGTGAGACAAGAGAAAGAAAATGAGTGATAAGGAATGATTAAAGAATGAACAAGATTGATTCTTTTAAGTGACCTAAGTAAACAGCACAAAGAGGGAAAATCAGGAGGGATGAGCTGTCTGTGCTCATGACATAGGATGAGAGTAAACTGATTTTTTGGGATAGTCAGATATACATTTCTATTGTATATTAGGTTGGAAGTTGATGTAGAAGGGTTTGAGAGGGTACAGATGTGGGGTAGTTGAGATTTGTGCTTATGTGTTCTTTTGTTCTTCAGATGAGGAAAAGAGAACATGAGCAGGAGTGTGAGGGTGAGGGTCAGGAGCTGGATTAATAGGTGAGGATTTCTTTTCACCCTGTGTATAGGGCTTTCTGGGTATGTGCATAGCTGTATTGTGTCAGGTGGACACCAACTTTCCCACTCATCTCTTGATTCTGTTTCTTAGTCTTAAAGACCTACACCACTTTTTCTTCATTGCCCCCCATCTAGGAAGCTTCTCCCTCTTGTCCTTAGGGTTCTTGAGAGAGAGCTAGTTGAGGAAAGATACCAAAGTATTGTAGTGCCTGCTTAGTGAAGGCCTAAACTGGGGTTCAGCCACCTCACTGTGTTTGAGACAGGCTGGCTGTCTTGTTCACCCAGTGGATTCACAGTGCCTATCTTCCTCCAGTGTTTGTACATAAACAACACTGAGGATTTTGAGGAAAAAACCCTTATTCCTATAACTGCTTATCCTTTTTCTACCTTCTTGACTTATTTCCCAAGTCAGGCTTTAGCCAACTGAAGCTCAAGCCCTCAAATGCTATCTAATTCCAATCATGGATGTTGCTGTAACATGTCTGTGACATCCATGTCATGCTCAAACACTAGTGTCTCATGTTGATGTGCCTCTCAGTATATTTTCCTTTCTCATGTCTCACCATCCTTTGTGTCTCTAAGTTTCTTTTCTCTCAATGTCTGAGCTAGTGAGGACCACATGTATGACTGAACCTGAGCTGGTAGCCATAAATATGTGTATATAAGAAGTCTGTTCTCTCTGTGTTGTTTTATATGATTAACCAGTCAACTGTCATCACACAAAATGGGATTCATATTCATGACTCCATGTCTTTTCTAGCTTTCATGGTCTCAAGACTGTTTCACTCTAAAAAGCCCTTACATAGGCACTTGTGACCCTTCAACAATGGACTGGCCCCAAAGTGGCCCTGGGTCTGACCCT
>MU167289.1:199583-213177 GCA_015951145.1 Cronartium quercuum f. sp. fusiforme G11 | reverse complement strand
TAATTCCATCGCACCTAATCCTACTGACACTGCATCGCATATCTCGGGGTGATAGAACATCGGATAGGCCCATCCGATACAAATATCTTGGCAGTGCACCTCAAAGAAACATAGATGATTGGTTATCAGGGACTAGGCAGAACAATCACAATGGAATTGCTAGATGGCTGTATAAGTCATTACACAGAAACAGCACATAAAAGATGAGTGAGTGACAAATTTTAGATGCTGTTTAGTGGTCAAAAAGGATGAAGTTTTATTCCCAAAATCCCTGGAAACAAAGAATTAAAAAATGAAAAAACAATGTGTCATCATACCTGTAAGTCATTACACAAAAACTGTCAGGGGGATGCTTCTTTGTGGCAACCCACCTGGCTATTTCAGGCTGGGTGTGAAATTAAATTGAGCTTCAGGCCCAAAAGAGCAACAGGCAAGTCTTCACTTGGTACCACCAAGTATAGACTACAGCTAGTTGAACTCTAATAGGAGGATTTAAGACTAGTTGATTTACAAGAGTCCTCCCTTGGTAGAGTGCCTTGTCTTATAACTGGGCAAACAGTTATCTGCAAGAGCCAACTCTAGAAAATACAGGCTTCAGCTGAAGGTGACAGCTCTTTGCTCCTTCCTGTATTGGTGTTCTTTGTCTCTAACCCTTGGTGAGTCTTCACAGTCAAGGGATCCTGGAGGTGAAGGTTGACCAAACCTTTTCAAGTGATTGATGACCTTTCTTTTAAGTACACCTGTTGAATCTTGCACTATTGAGCAGATACTTTTATATATAACTTATCCTCAATGTATTGTGCTTAGTGGTTCTGTTTTGGTGTGTGTGGTAAAAGGTGAGGAGAGAGGACAACTCCTGGGTAGGAGGGAAGAGTTTATAAACCTTTCAGGCTCCCTCCTCCTCACTCTAAGGATATGGGCTGGCTTGTGGTTCCAGCTCATGCTATTACATGGCCATGTGGGCCAGTCTGTGGTTTTGTTACTCTAGTAGCAGGGCCTGCTAATCGGCTCCTGTCATAAGCATATCATGCTTATGACTCTTGAAACTGAGCCTGAGGTGTGGCTTGATTGTTACACTGCTCATTACATATGTTACACTATGGTCCCACATGTGTACATTACTTATTACACTTATTCTTCCTGGTCACCATGTGTGTACCTATCTGGTTTCAGTCTGTGGCACTGCCAATATATTTCCATCGCATGGAAGCTTGCTATGTAACATAGCAGGTCTTCATGTGATACTATGGACCATTTTTCAAGGTCCCTACCTTGGAAAATAGACCTATTGCATCGCATCTTGGCCTGCTATGTGACATAGCATGCCTCTATGCGATGCAATTTTCTTGGCGGTGTGGGACTGCTATGCAGTCCTCAGGGCTGACAAAAACAGCACATAGAAGATGAGTGAGTGACAACTTTTAGATGCTCTTCAGTGGTCAAAAAAGATGAAGAAAAATCAACCACTGTGTAGACTAACAGGCATATTTATACAAGCAGCAAGAGAGACAAAAATTCAAATAGACTAAAAGGAGAAATACAAAGGTCATCATCCTGGAGTTCAGAAGTAATGTGTGATTTGTCATGAAAGGAAATTTTATGAGATATGAAATATAAGCAAAACAATTGAGATATAGAGATACAGAGAAACAAAATGAAATTGAAAATTTAACACAAATGACAACCAGTATCTCCAACAGGTTGTTTTTTTCTTTTTCTTTGATTGGGCCTTACAGAAGTATTGATCTGGTCTCACAGTGTCTGTGGCACACACACACACCAATCAGGAGTAAACACTGGTACAAAGGGGGCCCTCTGTACCAGCTTTTTCTCGAGATGGGGGAGCTGGGCTCGCAGACACTGTGTCTTTTGACATATATAAACTTTTCAATTGACTCTTAACCATTGAAAAATTCAAACCTTGGAGAATCATCTACCAACATTTACTTGTCATTGCTCAGGCCTCTTGGGAAAAGTATGGATTGCATGTCTTTCAAATCCAACCCACACTATTGAAGTATGGCTCAAACCTGTCAAAACACCTGACTCAAATTGTTTTAGATTTCTTCACAAGATATTAAGAGTTATTCAACTTAAAGAAGTAGGATGTGGGTAGCATTAACCATCTACCATATTTTTTGTTGTCCTTCTGCCTCCTGCCTTTTGACCATACCTATACAGGAACAGGGGCTGAAATGTTGCACACTGAGTGTTTGGTGCCACACAAAATTCCAGATTTTAGAAATAGGACCCCAAGTTTGAAGCCCCACTACCTATATTTTGATGAAATCTTAATTTGGAATCTCCACCTGACCTGAGGAACAGAGATTCAGTCATACATGTGGTCCTCACTAGCTCAGACATTGAGAGAAAAGAAGCTTGGAGACACAAAGGATGGTGAGACATGAGAAAGGACAATATACTGAGAGGCACATCAACATGAGACATTAGTGTTTGAGCATGACACAGATGTCACAGACATGTTACATCAACAGTCACAGCTCCGACTACATGTGATTGTTGTGGTAGACAATAGGAGTAGGAGGAATAGTTGCTCAAAATGGTAGATCTGCTATTCAATTTGCTATTGAAGTCATTTGTATCAGATGCGTAGATTGTTATAGAAGATGTACAGATTGTGAGGGAGGTGGTGGTAGTCGTTTACGGTAAATCTATTTCAGTTTTCCCCCTTTTTTTTTTGAATATCTCGATTGATTATTCACACGTTCTTCTCTTTTCTTTTTTTCCTCACCTTGTAGGGTTGGAAAATGGAGGTGTGAAGAACTCTTTTCAGATGGAAGAAGGACTTGCGTTTTATCTCATCAACATCAAGGAGGAAATGGGATAGGAGAAACTCGATATATGATTTGGAGAGTGGGAGAGATGGGCATTGAGGAAGTAGTAGGTCAAGTTAAAGAATTAGTGAAACATTCATCATACGCCGCATTGGCAACACCTGAGGTAAGTCTTCCCCATGGTCCAGTTCTGACCACCGATGAGACTCTTTTCATTGTTCAGGTGGACCGAATTTGTGCCAGCACTCCCAATTTCTTTCGCATCCCTCACGAGTGCAAGCTCTTTAGCTGTTATTGTACTGTAGATCAGTATTTGTAGCATTTGTAAGCTATGCATCCAGCGCGATTAAATTATGTACCCTACTTTTTTGCGCTATCAGAAGCGATCAGAAGCTAGCAGCCTTTTAGGCTTTGCTGGCCCTCCCGAGCTGCCCTCGATAGAAGCCTGAATGATCGTGAGCAAGTAGAACCAAGCCCCAATCGATCTGGCTGGTGAGCTCAGATGTCGGTATGAGGTCGACCGCGTTACAAGTTCATATTGACTTGAGGTCGATATGAGGATGGATGGGGTCGACCATCCGCATATGGACCATCCTTGTGTCCTTTTGGGGATGGTCGACCCGCCATAGTCGGTCGACGACCTGGGGTCGTGGCCAAACGACCGTCTTGGGCCTGTCCAATTGCCCCCGTGGTGTAGCTTGTGGATTTAGCTGGTCTTGTGAACTTTTGTGAATTACAATCAGACCGGCTTTGTCTAAATTGAGATTTCTGGTATTACTGTAGGGTCTTGAGGTTTTCTCACTTACAGACCACAAATTACATACAATACTGTACTGTAATTAAGTCGGTAGGTGCTGTTAGGGCTCTTAGCTATAGCTAGGGTCTTAGCCTAGGCCATTAAAGGTATAAAAGCTTCGTGGTTTGGCCTTCCACCCTTTGGTCCTACCCTTTTCCCCCTTGCCCCTTTCCACTTGCTGTTGTACTCCCCTCATCGTCCACTCGCAATCGATCACCCCTCTTGCCCTTTTGCATCGATCCCATCGTATCGCTTCACTTCTCTTACTTTCAATTCGAACCCTTTGCTTTCTATCACTTTCAACTTTTTCCATCTTTCCCATCCTCTACCTCTCTCAAAGATGTCGGCCATGAACCTCGATCGCCCTCTCGATGACATGTGCGTTTGGTTCATGAAACGTTTCATCGCAACGAGCATTCGTTAATTCTCTTATCTCCCTCAACCCCTTCCGCTCTCGTCTTATCTGTAGTATCACCGAGAAGCGCAAACAACGACGTGGAGGTGTTGCTCGTCGTGGCGGTAAAGCCACTAATGGCACTGGACCTGTGTAAGCTTTCGACCAGACCGAACCTGACGTCTCACACACATCCAGCTCCACTTCTCTTTTGATTATCAATTGATTGGGTTGATTTATTCAAAATACAGTCGCAATGCTCGCACGACCGCACGCCCTCAACCCGTGGTCGTCGCGCCCCCTGCCTCCAAGGCCTTGCAATTGCCCCCTCAAATGGGACAGGGAAGCAAGATCATTGTCTCCAACCTGCCAACGGATGTGACCGAGAATCAAATTCGGGAACTTTTTTCGACCACCGTCGGGCCTGTCATCAAGGTTGCCCTGAGCTACGATAATCGGGCTCAATCAAAAGGGACCGCACAAGTCGAATTCAAACGAAATGATGATGCAACCAAAGCTTTTCAACAATACAATAAGGTTCACTCTATCTTCATCTCACACCTTCTATGTTTATGCGCTCCACTGACCATCTTATCTTTGGCTCCACTAGCGTCTCATCGACCAGAGTTCGTTCATTTCATTTTTTTAGATCTGTTTGCTGAGGCTTTTGCGCAGGCCTCGTTCTCCTTTCCTGCATCCTGCGACAGGTCGCTTTTTTCGCGGTCTACGTCTTCTTTTATTCTTCAGGAGGCGATGTACCTCGGGCGTAGGAGTTCCCAACAGCTTCTACCAGTTCAGCTGCGAATCGCTCTGCTCGCTTACCTGATCGCGTCTTTGGATGCTTTCAAGACGTGCATCAGTAACAATGGTTTTGGCCCTTGCTGGTTGAACACGAAGCCAGTCGTCACATTTGCGCTTGACGGAACCGGACGTGTCACCCGACAGTCCTTTGACGACTTTACAGCCATCTGCCGCGCCCCGTCACGCGCTACGCGAGCGCTATTGCCTCGCCTCAAGAGCAAAACGTATTCAAGTGATTGTAGTGGCTCGCGTATCTCCAGAAGAGGCCTGCCATGTGTTCTCAATGGTCACAGATGCGAAGACTGAAATTATCGATCGCGTTCAAGCTCGCTTGGCCTGCCATCATGCTCTCGCTCTCGCGCCTCTCGCCCTAGGCTGCACCAGACAGAAGCCCGAATCAAGTGTACTGATGTACCTCTACTCCTCCTGTGTCGCCTCGCCCACCACCTTCACTTCACCTCTTGTCCCTCTCGTAACTTCTACCACTCATCACCACTATCATCGATATATTACCCATCAACTGCCGTTTTAGACCGACCCATGAAAGTTGAGATCATTGTCGACCCTTCGCGTATCCCGCCACCGCCCTTGTCGACTCGAGTGGCACCTGCGCCCAAGCAAGCTGTGGCGACCGTCAGGTGATTAATAACTCTTAACATTCTAATTTAAAGCCGCGTAAGGCTCTTGTGGCAAGCTTTGGAAGGTTGTCAAGAGGGTCGAACTGCAATTATGTCTTACGTCACATTATAGTCGTCTCGCGCTACCGTTCGGATCGGATACTTACTTCAGATGCTCTATATTCCTTCAATTTCTGTGCATGTTCGGCCGTCTTATCATTTATTTCGCCAACGCGAACTCTGGCAATTCAACTTGAATGCAATTTTGCACAATTCAAAATATTGTACAAAACGTCGGTGATCATTTGTTTGTACAGTTCGGTTGCACCTACTGGACCCCGTCGAAGTGGAGGAGGTAAAGGACGAGGCAAGAACCTAAAGCAACCATTGAAGACGGCCGCAGATTTAGACGCTGAGGTATGAAGATTTCTTTGGTGCCTCAAGCGATTGGCGAAAATGTTAATTGTGGTTTTTGTGGTCAATTAGATGGAGGATTACCAGAAAGCTAAGGAATAGATCGACCCTTCAGGATTTCCTAGAAATATTAGGACAGAAGGTATGTCGTTGATCATTCCTTTTGTTCTCGCTTGTGTCTTTGCTGACTTATAATGATCGTCTGGATGACTCTTCAAAGGATCCCGATTGACATCCTATTTTTTCAAAAATGAAATTCTCTTTTTTCTTTTTTTGTTGTTGTTGTCGTAGTGTCTTGCGCAGAATGGATGTCGATAAAGGTAGCAAGAGAAGAGAGTGACCACATCTGCAATTGAAAAGAATGCATTCGTTCTGACACTCACGAATTAAAAAACAAAAAACACGCCTTGACTTTCTTTTCTTTTGCTCTGTGGGTTTTTTTTGCTACGTTCTTTTACATGGTGAAATGTACTGTCTTTTTTTTTTGGTGCTTATCTGGTTCAATGTTTTTTGAGATTGATGGAATTGTACGTGATTATTCTTGCTGCCTATCTGTTTTAAAGAATTGATTGTGAGTTGAGAAAGGTGAGTAGTGGTTGAAAGTGCGCGGGTCCCTGAGATATATAAGTTGCCGTCCCCTCGAACCGTCCATGCCAACTCCGAAAGACATCTGCAGCTAATGATCTGGCCTCTCTAGAAGTAGCACTAAAACAGGAATGAACTACCTGATATCCACCCACACAGGGGGGAAGGGTGTTACTTGCCACATATCCTCAAGAAATGTGCTCTGATGGAAGGTGAATGTTTGTTGAGGGCTTTGATGTTTCGACCAGACTGAGACAGCCAGAGAGACTTTGAGTATCCTTTAGTGGTTGAGTAGTCCATTTTAAAAAGGTGATAGAGTCTTGCAGCGCCTCCCATTTTGTATCCTTCACCTAACATTCAGTGGGTGTCTAGGCCACAACATGTTGAGAGATGCCCCAGGCGCGGCATGACAACCCAGTCCAAGCTAAAGTGATGCCATATGGGTGTAAATATATGGAAGCTTATGATTCAAAAAAACCACCCAGAAGCTCACAATGAATGGGAACCGGAACTATATGGTGTCAACAACCAGGCTTATGAACCTCTCAACCCTGACTATACCTCAGGACTGGCTGAGGCATTTGCTCACTCCTGTCAAGACATGCACAACACTGAAAGACAAAAGAAGACTCAAGATTGCTGGGCTTCTTTGAAAACTTTGTTGTTAGCAACCTATCTCAAACTTCAATGCAAGACTTTAAATTGGACTTCACAAGAGTCTTATACAGATGTGGTGATACATTGCCTGTAGGTGAACATGCCTTGTACAACTCACACCCAGGCAGTTGATCTTATTGATATCACAGGTCTGTCCCTAAGTCTCTTTTCATAAATCTTGTGACCCATGCCAACTGATTATTTATCTTCCCTCATGCAGGTTGCCAGCACAAGAAACTCACCTTTTGTTTGGGCTGTCCAGACCCAATTCACCTTCTTTGTCAGCCATGGCACAATCTGAGGAAACCAGATTGTCTCATAACTGACAGAGTACATATAATTTACATACAGTACTGATAACATTACATATGGAATCAGTACTGTAATCATCTTTGCATACAGTACTGTGACATACATGCAGTACTGTATTCATTCACTGTAAATATTTTACTGTAAGACATGAACACTCATAATTAGGAGTATTACATGTAGTTACTGTAGTGTAAGAACCAGTACTCATACTTTCACTGCCAGCAGAAATTACTAGGACATGGTTGTTCTAGAAGTCCTAGGACTAGAGTTGTCCTAGATGTTCCTTGTTTGGACAAGGAAAAACTAGGACAAAGCCTGTCCGAGGAAATCTAGGATAAGCTTGTCCTAGATGTCTTTGTTGGCAGTGTGTAGCATTTAGATGCTTAAAATGGGAAAGAGCTTTGTGGACTGGACACTTGGATATGTTTTGTTGTGATTTCTATTCCTCTTTAAGATATCTCTTTCTTTCATTTTTTCATGTGATTTTCTGGTTTTGTACTCATTTAGACAGACCCATATAAGTCTGTCACATGATTAAAGAAGACAAGTCTTGTGGTTTTGGTTCCAGTTGGACTGTGCACATGTATTGGTCACACACAGTGCTGCCTCATCTAGAACCAACTGTCCCCATCTGGTGGAATGCAAGACAGAAGGTCTGCAGCTTGGACTATGGGTCTGAGCTTCATTGTTCTTTAAATAACAGCATTGGTGGTACTGTAGACTCATGGTTTCCTTCTTAGTCATCTGTTTCTCATTACATCATCATCAATGGCTGATTCATTCATTTGTAGCCTGGTGAACTCATTGTTTTTTCTTGTGGTTTATTCTGTTTCTCTTACTCTCAGTCACTATAAATACTATCTCTCTCTCTCAAGTTTTATTCAATAAAGTTATCATTCAATTACTTTATTATTTACTGTCATTAGCACTATTATTCCTTAGAAATACTAGCCTTGAGAAACTGTTGTCCTTTACCTTTTCCCTTTGATTTTTAATCCCTTGATTAGAGCCTCTTTAAAGTCAACTTTCTCTCTCTAGTCTATCCAGGATAACTAGTCTTGTGATCTGTAAGTCTTGATTGACTTATTTATCTAGATCAGAAGTGCCAGCACTGCCAAGATATTTGTATCGGATGGGCCTATCCGATGTTCTATCACCCCAAGATATGCGATGCAGTGTCAGTAGGATTAGGTGCGATGGAATTACACTGCAATATGGTGTCAGAGCATTAGATACCGATAGTAATTCCATCGCACCTAATCCTACTGACACTGCATCGCATATCTTGGGGTGATAGAACATCGGATAGGCCCATCCGATACAAATATCTTGGCAGTGCAGTTATATTACAATAAGACCTCAATTGGCATGTAATATAACCCACTCTCTGACATTCTTCATGTTGGATATCTATGTGGCTCTCCTCACCATCCTCACACTGGCTTCTCAATTTGACTTGTACAATTTTACAATGAACTCTGAAAGATCTCAACCCTCTCCTCAACCAACTTTATTGAAAGTGTGATACACTACCTCCACTCTTGCTCTCACTGTTTCCTCAATTTGAAGACCCATGAACTCCAGGATTGAAACTTAAGTGGACCATTTAAGGCATGTATCACAGCCTTCCAAAAGATGCAAGATCATCAGTGACAAATCTTTGAAGATGCCATTCAATTCACACCATTGCAACTGATGGAAAATCAGTGTTCCAGTTGCTTTGGGCACATGTGAAGGTGAGCAGAAGACATCTGATCAAGAGCTTCATGTCATTGTTGCAATGGATGGAAACTTGTAGCACTGAAATCAGGCTCATTCAAGTAAGGATAATCCAATTGACAACCAATACCCTCAATTTTTTCTTATGCCAGCTGAGATAGATAAACACTCACTTGCTTGCAACATCACTGATGCACATGCAAATCTCTAATGGTTTGACATTTTTTTTTACCTTTCCATATATATTCTCCTATGTACAACTTACATCACTTCCACTAGTCTTCTTGTTCTGATTCACACACAGCTGCAAACAACACTACAAGTGGGACAAATAAGGGACAAGACCATGACTCAGGAATTTTTGCATGCACTTGTCATCACAATATTCCTCTCTGCTTCACCAACATGTATCAATCTGGCAAAAAGTGAGTACATTCATATTCTAGGCTGTCTGATTGTCTACTTACCAACTGTATATTCTAGGCTACACTATCTGGTAGCAATATTGGACCATCTTATGATGTATCTTCTGGGAAAGTGTGTAGGTGTTCTTTATGACATTGTATGTCATCTTGAAATGCATATACTCAAGGTGAGTCATGGGTCTCATTGAGGCTTTTGTCCAAAACTCACTTATTTTATTGGGCAGAACAAGCTTCTCACCCAGCATTTTTTACAAATGGACTTTGGAAAATCTATGTTTCATGCATATGTCCATGAGTGGGCATGTCAAATGAAGTATAACCCCTGCTTCAACAAGTTTTGAGGGTTGTCTGATGGCAAATGCCTTGAAAGGCTTTGGTCATATCTCTCCCCTCTAGTTGCATCTCTCCATGTTTCAACTTGGTTGAATTGACTGCTTGCTATACACTGGCAGACTGATTTCTACAGTGCTGAGCTCTGAGGATGCAAAGGTAAGTATCCATCACTCCACTCAAAGCAAAACTAATTCCTCTTCATTCCTTTCTGCTTCTAGCTTCTTGGTTACTCCAAAAACTCAATAATGAAATTAAGGTAGCTCATAATCCAGGACATCTCTCACTGCCAAGAAAATTGCATCGCATAGAGGCATGCTATGTCACATAGCAGGCCAAGATGCGATGCAATAGGTCTATTTTCCAAGGTAGGGACCTTGAAAAATGGTCCATAGTATCACATGAAGACATGCTATGTTACATAGCAAGCTCCCATGCAATGAAAACATATTGGCAGTGTCTTTGCTCACTCTATCAATGCCCCAATCCTTCTATGCCTAGTTCCCTCTATACTGCTGGCTTTTTCCAACAGCAGTGGATCTCCAAAAAATGAGGTCAAGGCAAACCTACATCCCCTAAATTTGGCAGCTGATCTTGGATATCTTGATCCAGTTCTTGCTAATTTCCTTCCAATAAACTCTGTGTAAAGTACATATCAGCTGTGAATTAGTATTAGGAAAATTTCAATGTTGTAGGGGCTATTGTATGTTTGACCAAAACATAAATATGAGGAATTTTGTGTCTGATTGATTGCAGGAATTCATGCATGAAGTGACAAAAAGAACAAGAGTGGGATAAAATACAGGTGCAACAACATAAAAACTCATGGATCAGTGGCATGGTCATGTAGAGTACCAAATTTCAGATTTTTAATCTCTACATAGTGACAAGATAATAAGAGTCTGCATAGGAAGCATTCTATGAGGCATTTTAGGGAGGGTTTCCTAAGGCAACTGAGGCCATGAGACACCCCTTCATATAAATTGTAAGACAGTAAGTGTTTTGGAGATGACTATGTATTATCCCAATTATATGTTATGAGATATATTATTGTAGTGGGATAGTGTAGAAGTATTTTTTTCATGCATGGAAAATACATTGAAGGACTTTGTATTATGATGAATATGCAACATGTAGCTTCATCAATGAGCTGATCATAGGATGAGGGATTTGAGAAAGATTCACACAAAGTGAGTTTCTCTAGGTTTAAAAATGAAGGAGTGGGTTTGAAGCTTCTTGTGATGAATGAACCCAACTCTGAATATAATTTAAGGGGGAGGGGGGGTATCTAAATGCTCAAAGAGCTATATCCACTGCATCAACACCCAAACAAGTGTCAAAGTCCCAAAATAGGTAAAATTGCAGTGTCATTTTTACCTATTGCACAAGAAAAACTTGGTGAGTTTTCAAACCAAAAGTGAATTAAAGTGATTTTATGCAAATTCCACCATTAAAATCACTAAAACATATTACTTTTCAAGTATCCCAAAGAACTGGAGGGTACTTATGTGGGCATTAGTGGATTTGAGAGGTTTTGTCAACATCATGGTCTGCATGGAAAAAAATTGTCAGTGTTCAACCTAATTTGAACAATGAAAGTTTTTTGTGATACTTCCAAGAAGATTGCATCACATAAAGGCATGCTATGTCACATAGCAGGCCACGATGTGATGCAATAGGTCTATTTTCCAAGGTAGGGACCTTGAAAAATGGTCCATAGTATCACATGAAGACATGCTATGTTACATAGCAAGCTCCCATGTGATGAAAATATGTTGGCAGTGTGATGGTGAAACTTGGTGCTTCAATTTGAGTCCCAATTTCCAAGAGAAATTGAAAAACATTGGACATCCCTTTTTTGGTGGCCATAGCAAGGTACAACATGTAACATGTTATGGTGTACAATGTAAGGGATGGGATTAATTTTTTGTTGTCTCTTGAAAATTGGGACTCAAATTGCAGAGCCAAGTTTCACCATCATAAGAAACCTTCATTGTTCAAATTAGGTTAAAACTGATAATTTTTTACATGTGGACCATGATGTTGAAAAAACCTCTCAAATCCACTAATGCCCACATAAGTACCCTCCAGTTCTTTGGGATACTTGAAAAGTAATATGTTTTAGTGATTTTAATGGTGGAATTTGCATAAAATCACTTTAATTCACTTTTGGTTTGAAAACTCACCAAGTTTTTCTTGTGCAATAGGTAAAAATGACACTGCAATTTTACCTATTTTGGGACTTTGACACTTGTTTGGGTGTTGATGCAGTGGATATAGCTCTTTGAGCATTTAGATACCCCCCCTCCCCCTTAAATTATATTCAGAGTTGGGTTCATTCATCACAAGAAGCTTCAAACCCACTCCTTCATTTTTAAACCTAGAGAAACTCTGTCAGCCCCAAGGACTGCTGGACAGTCTCACAAGCTGTCACAAGACAGTACCCCCAGTATAAACATGAGAGTAACACTTTAAATCAGTACATATATATACATTACAAGACATAAAAACAGCAACTCAGACTCAGTATCAAGAGCCACACACTGCCATCATATTTTCATCACATGGAAGCTTGTTATGTAACAGAGCATGTCTTCATGTGGTACTATGGACCATTTTTCAAGGTACCTACCTTGGAAAATAGACCTATTGCATTGCATCTTGGCCTGCTATGTGACATAGCATGCCTCTATGTGATGCAATTTTCTTGGTGGTGACATGTACAGTAGTACCAATACAGGATATGAAACATGTATCATGCATAAGTATAATACCCCTTTGATCTAGCCCCTGTTTCAAAACAAACCCTTTAGAGAGGGAAAGAGCTGAGACTAGACTATATGAAGCCTCTCCTCAGCTCCTGGGCTCAGCCCCCTTTCCCCAACCTTTACCACCAACACCCAAACTGAAAAAAGCACAACATTGAGGATTATCCAAATAAAATCTGCTCAATAGTGCACTGTTCAATAGGTGAAAAGTAACATAAGGTTCTTATAAATAATAAAGGTCAGATAGGCCATCTATTTTAGCATTCCTCAGGGATTTCCCTTGGGTATCTGGAGATTCCCCAAGGTAACATAATAGGATATACTAGCCAGGGAAAGCTTAAAGCAAATAGTCCAAGAAAGCTACTCTTGTCCCTGCTTTAAGGAAGGGAGTCATCCCACTTCCTCTGAGGAACTTTGGTATCCTCAGAAGTATCTCAATCAAGAGCAACTCTAACAACCCAGCTCAGGCTAAGAAGGATGGTTGACTCTTGAGTAAATCTGTCAGCCTTGAGGACTGCCCAGCAGTCCCACAGACTGTCAAACACCAGTCACAGAGGGTACTGTGATAGTACATATGTAAACACAAGTGTAACACACAGATTACATATAATACTAATAAGAATACATATGTAATACCAAACCTGAGGAATGTTCAGTAACCTCACAGAGTATCAAAAACATATTACAGAAAGCACTGTAATAGTAAAAAGGTGTAAACACCAATGTGACATAAGATTACATATAGTACTAATGAAGGTACATATGTAATCATAAGAGTAAAACAACATTAGACATAAGTACACATAATCACAGCACAGGCTCAGTATCAAGAGCCATAAGTATGTACTTACAACAGGATGGGGAAACCACACTGTACTAAGTACTCAACCACAAGTTGGCCATGGTTGTCACAGTAACCACAAGTTGGCCAAGAGTTGCCCCAGCAACCCTAGCAACCACAAGTTGGCCAATAGTTGCCAT
>MU167289.1:80547-108829 GCA_015951145.1 Cronartium quercuum f. sp. fusiforme G11 | reverse complement strand
AACAATTAAGGTCTCAAATCCCTTGCAACTACTGTTGTCAAGGTAACACTGGTGGTTCCAGGTATGGAGTACAGTTAGTTGACCTCTAAAGAGAGGGTTCCTATGCTGGATGCCTACCAATCTCTGTGCCCAATGCAGATGGTTTATAATGGCTCCCAATTTATCTATGAAGGGTCACTCCAGACTATAGAAAATTATATAGGTAACAGGCAAGTGATCTCTACTTGACTGATCTCTTGGATACTTGCTCTGGTTCATGTTCCCTATAACTCTTGGGACTCTCCAGAAGTCTAAGAGGGTACTTGAGGTATACAAGAATGAAGGACCACCAGTCCTCTAGTGTTTGACCATCTTTACCTTCACTGTCAAGGGAGGGTTTGAAGAAATTCTTGTTGTCTCAGAACATGGGTGAAGCCTGATAGTGGTGATGATCACAATGTGTGTGAGAAACCTCCTACACAACTCTCTTAACCTGTAGCTTACCTGGAGGGAAGGTACAGTAATTGGGAAATGAGAGTGTGAGGTGTGCATGAGTGTGGTGATCTTGGTACTGCTGATTAGCTAGACAACATATGGGAGATTGGTCAGTTTCTTAAATACAGGGCAAGAAAGGTAAGATGGAGAAAAACTGAGAGATAGAGAGAGAGAAATAGAGAAATAGATAGAGAGAAAAAAGGAAGGAAAGAAAACAGGTTGAGGATGACAGAGGGAGGAGAAGAAGAAAAAGGTTTTGTACTCACAATCTCTTTCCCAAGATGGGAAAAGAGATCTGAGTGCTGGCTTCTCTTCTTCATATATATATATATATATATATATATATATATGTTCTGCATGTTATTAGCTTTTCCCCCTCTCTTTTATTTGTGGTGGTTGTGGTGCTCTCTTTGTGTGATGTTGGCCATGCACTGTATTCTGTCAGTTTGGTGCTTTGTTGATAGGATTTCAACAGGGTTTCTGTCTGTCAGGCTACCTGCCTGACTACACAGTGAGAAAGAGACTTGGACAAGACTCAGACTCCAAGAAAACAATTATAAGAGTCTTTACTAGTACCACAGAGTACAGACTACAGCTAATTGACCTCTGTTGAGAGGGTTTGAGGACTGATTGTTGTATTGAAAAGAGTTCCATCCCTTTTGGGGAGTGACTGGCTTTTTTAGTTGGGAAAAAAACTAGTCCAAATCCAAACTCCTCAGCTTTATAACTTGGGGTTGTGCTAGATCAACCTCTCTACTAGTTATTTTGGTATTGATTTATGTCAAAGAGCATGGTTATATTACATGCCAATAGAGGTCTTATTGTAATAGAACTTGCACTTCTGATCTGATAAACAAGTCAATCAAGACTTACATATCATGCAACTAGTTATCCTGGATGGCTAGAGAGAGGAATTTGACATCAAAGAGGCTCTAAACAAGGGATTAAGAATCAGAGCAAAAAGGTAAAAGATGGCAATTTATCAAGGCTAGTATTTCTAAGGAATAATAGTGCTAATGATAGTAAATAATATAATGATTGAATGACAAATTTGTTGAATAAAACACGAGAAAGAGAGACAGTATTTATAGAGACCGAGAGTAAGAGAAACGGAATGAACCACAAGAGAAAACAAGGAGTTCATCAGGCTACAAATGAATGAATGAGCCATCAATGATGTAATGAGAAAACAGATGAAAAATAAGGAAACCACAAGCCTACAGTACCACCAGTGCTGTTATTGAAGAACAATGAAGCTAAGACCCACAGTTCCATTCCACCAGATGGGGACAGTTGGTTTTAGATGAGGCAGCACTGTGTGTGACCAATACACATGCACAGTCCAACTGGAACCAAAACCAGAAAACTTGTCTTCTTTGATCATCTGACAGACTTATATGGGTCTGTCTAAATGATTACAAAACCAGAAAATATGTGAACAAATGAGAGAAAGAGATATCTTCAAGAATAATAGAAATCACAACCAAATGTATCCAAGTGTCCAGTCCACAAAGCTCTTTGACATTCTAAGCATCTAAATGCTACAGTATGAGTACTGGTTGTTACACTACATTACTACATGTGATACTCATAATTATGAGTGTTCATGTCTCATAGTGAAACATTTACAGTAAACTAATACAGTACTGTGTGTAAAGATGATTGCAGTACTGATTCCATATGTATTGTTATCAGTACTGCATGTAAAAAGTGATTACAGTTCTGATTTCATGTGTAATGTTATCAGTACTGTATGTAAATGTATGTACTCTGTCAATCATGAGAAAATCTGGTTTCCTCAGATCATGCCATGGCTGACACTCTACACCCTTATCAGCCCTTCTCAACAGGGTAGCCTAAAGTAAGTATGATTGGATGGGTATCTTAGACAGGTGAAAGGGAGGGCTAAGTAGAAATTAAAATCCAAGCAGGAGCAGGAGGGTTAGATCAGAAGAGGATCTGAAGTTTTGTCAAAAGTTCATACCAGTATGACTGAATTTCCAGAAATTTAAATGTCCAGAATGTAACCAAAATTGGTGTTTCTGGAAAAGTCCAGATACTTTTTCCAGAAACCATGATTTTGGTAGAGCATTGGACAACTAATTTTTTTGGAAGTGCATGCATCTTTGGTAACCCTTTCCAATGAACTCTAGTTGATTCAGATAGTCCAGAATTCCAGAAGTTGTCCTGGCTTTCTGAAAAAAAAAAATGTGTCTGGAATTTTCCAGAATTTCTATAAGTACAGCATACTTACCAAATTTGAAAACTGCTTCTCAGAATTTCAAAAATCCAGAACCAGCTTCCGGCACTTCCAACAAAGTTCCATCCAACATGTCTGACTCAACATTGGTCAGGTTTGATTGATGCATTTATGCCTTTATTTAGGGGGAGGAGAGGACCTTCACTGCCAAGAAAATTGAATCACATAGAGGCATGCTATGTCACATAGCAGGCCAAGATGCGATGCAATAGGTCTATTTTCCAAGGTAGGAGGGACTTTGAAAAATGGTCCATAGTATCACATGAAGACATGCTATGTTACATAGCAAGCTTCCATGCGATGAAAATATCTTGGCAGTGCTTGGATAGAAGAAGCATAGTTGGGTTGGGAGAATGGATGTGCCCAATGTTGAGTTGGACACCTCTATTTAAGGTAATTACTATGTCGGATGTGTGGAACTCTGCACTTTCTGTAATCATAGCCCCCCACACCCCAAAATTTACACATTCTACTCGACCACCTACAACATGATGCTGAGTAGATCTAGCAATTCCTCATCTTCATCCAGAGTGGAGCTGGGGAACTCAAATCCACCCTCCCAGTGCCTAACCACATCCATCCCCAGCGTCTGGAAGACCTTCACCTATCCGCCTTGTGTGTCCCTTTTTATCCATTCCTGTCCAAGAAATACCAGCTTGGCATTTATTTCAATGGCCAGATGCAACTTTAGGATGGCAAGCAACAAAATCAGGATTGGCCTCCTGGATTCAAAGTTCTCATACTGAGCCTGAGGGCAGCATCCCTCAAAACCACAAAAAGGTAACAGTTATCTTTGTGATGAAGCTTTACATCAAACTCATTTGTCATTCAGTGTGCCCTGGGGTTCACTGATTCACGAGAGTGACAGTCTTTTAAGCTGCAGATGGATCTTAAGCTCTTGCTTGAGTGGCAGCCCTCTAGACTTTTATTGCAAATTATTGGCTTCTCGACAAGGCAATGGTCAGCAGAAACCGATTTCATACAATAGGTTTTTTCATACAAAATGAACTGAAACCTGAATGGCCAAACTCTGATCCTCTGCTTCTGAGTTTGGGCTTTGGGTTGAGACATGGTAGGGCAGCTTTGGTTTGATGGGCTGAGTAGTGTGACTTTGGTTTGTCAAAGTGAAACAAAGTGTATGGAAGTGTGTCTTCAGAGGTGGACTTGTTTTTGAGAAACTGATTTACAGTTCATTTGACTCTCTCTAAATTCCGTACTCAAGAACCTTAACTTGCCTTTCTTCAAACTCCGACTGCATACCGTACTTCATTTCACTCCACCACGCACTATATCGTCACCCTACCTGTCCCCCCATCTTGGGCTTCGCTGCCTTTTCCTCCTCATCCGCCAAACCACCACCCAGATCAGAACACGACCGTACCATGTCGCGCACGCGGGACTTACGCCAATTCAAACAGTCTCCTCAACTCGCTTTCCCATCCTCCTCATCCGCCCCTGGCTCTTCTGAGCCTGAGCCTGAGCCAGCCGATTATTCTCCTCAGCCTCGTCACCCAGTCCGTCCGTCCAACTCCTCCCACGAACGTCCGCTCCGACCTCAAGCTTCTCGTGACGGCTTGGGCCAGACCCCACCCTTGAGACCGCAACGTAACGCCGCCCGCCAGCCTGGGATCGTCGTCAGCAATGGTCTACCGAACTCCTTTCATGGCACTCAGGATCGGCGCCCGTCCGCGTCCACATCTCACTCTAGCCACAGCCATGATCGTTATGGAGAGACCGCAGACTACATCCCTCGCCAAGGACTGCCTTTACGAGGTGAAAATCAAGCCGGGCCTCGTGACCGACTTGGGAACCATAACAGACTCTACCAGGCTGTCAGCGGGCGGAGAAACGAGGGGAGTGACTCAGTGTCCGCTGATCCATCTAGGAGTGACCCGAATGAAAATAGCTATCTCAAGGAAGATTACCGAGCTCGGCGGGATCCCTATAACAGTGCACCGTATGACGATCAGCAGTCGCATCTCGATAACAGACGGTCTCGTACCTCATCTGATGGCTCCTTTGATCCAGATCGCAATGCCGATCTTTTGTCCGCAAACGAACTCCAAGGCGTCCGTCAGAACCACGGTGCACGAAACGTCCTGAAAGTGTTTGCCGAATCGGTGACCAAATCAGACCATAACCCTAGGCGGCAGCCTTCGGGCCAGGCATCAGGCTCAAGCACGGCTACCTCCCGATCGAGGCGACCAGCGGTGGCTGACCAAGGCTTTCATGCCAAACCAAGTAAACTTGTGGATCAGTCTTACCCTATGACGCCAGGCTTTCGGGAGATTGAACAGGTCTTGCAGCGCATCAAGACCGTATGGGAAAGAACTGGTATCGCAGGTGCTCCTGAGGACGAAGAGGAACAAGACAGTCAGCAAGACTCACCTGTGCCGTTCTCACCCGTCGGCCTGGCACTCGACCTGCTGGAATCTGAGAACCCAGACAAAAGCCAGTCGGCCAAGAGGGCGAAGGAGACGATCAATCAGAAAGGCGGGGTGGTACCATCGTTATCCTCTTTTCTCAAGCTCAAAGTTGAGCTCGAGAAAGCCCTCCAGCTCACCATCCAGACCAACTACCGCCAATTTGACGCGTCTGTAAATGCGTACAACTTAGCTAGGGCGAACGTCGACAATAGCTGCAAGAAGGTGCTCGAGTTGAAAA
Organism: Cronartium quercuum f. sp. fusiforme G11; assembly: GCA_015951145.1. Taxonomy (NCBI): domain Eukaryota; kingdom Fungi; phylum Basidiomycota; class Pucciniomycetes; order Pucciniales; family Coleosporiaceae; genus Cronartium; species Cronartium quercuum. Next base: position 103,431 of record MU167289.1, on the reverse strand, counting down.
GTAGGCTGACGGAGTGTCGAACTGCTCTGGGATGTCGTACCGGTGAGGGCTTGGGTGGCGCCGCTGGAGGGAAAGGAACTGAACTAAAAGCTCTACGAAGTAGGCGAGACATGCTCGGAGAAATGCTTAAATTAATCGATCTGATGTACGTCTACTCTCATCAATCTCACCTGTCCATTACAATACCACCGGGGTATCCGCGATTTTCCTTCGTTCATGGCTTGACAGCTGTTTTCCGTACCATGTGGCCTCATTCATGCTACTTTACCTTGCCCACCACCCACGATGTTCAGCGATCAGCTAAAGCAAGTACCCGAGAGGCTTGAGTCGTTGATATCATCGAAGAACTTTGTATCCGCAACAGTTCTACTCGTCAGATCACTAAAGCTGATCAACAAGCCCGAGCTGGCGGAGATTGGTGGTTTAACAGATTTGAGAGCTTACTTTGTCAATCAAGAAACAGTGCTCTTCGAAATCTTGATCGAAGAACTTCACAATCATCTATATCTCAAAAGTTATTTTTGTGATAGTCGGTGGCGGGTGTATCGTAAAGGCCAAACAGAGTGTAAGATTATATCTTACCCCTTCTACTTGTACATTCGTGATCTTTAACTTACCGTGCCCCTCCCAACAGTGCCAGTGATTCACTCTATCGATAGCAGCTCTCCGGACGCTCAAAACTTCGCCATGGGAAATCAGTCTATTTCAGGCACACCCGCCACTTCACATATCACCACTTTTCCTTCTGATCTCTCACAGTCAACTAAGCGCAAAGCAAGAACACATATGACCTCTAGCCTGCAACAATTTTTGGATGATCTGATGACAAAGCCACCGTCCAATCCTTTGCTTGACGAGCCAGATCTGTTTCTAGAGATGAACTCGTCATCAGCGCCGTCGGACAAACCAGAGGATACGAGCACTAGCCCGGTCACTCATCGCGTGTTGTCTTACAGTACCCTCGATAGCAAAAAACGAAAGCTGCAGAACGCCAATCCGGAACTCAACTCGTTTTCATATATTGAAAGCCTAGTCGAGAGTCTGGCTGTCTTAGGCAAGCTTAGCCTGGGCTTGGATGGCGTCTTGCAAAGAGCCCCACTCGAAATATACAACTTTGTAGAAGCTACGCTTCACGAAGTTGAAGAACGACATGCAAACGCTGCGCAGGTCGATGAATCGCTTTCGAAGACACTTGGTCAAGGCGCTAACGTCATCGATGCATTCATGAGCAACAGGTCAAGCTCCCTCACGACGAACATTCTTCTTCAATCCGCTGTGAATGCCTCAAGCTCGAAGAGGACATCCGTGTTCAAGATTAATGTGAACGAGCTCAAAGAAATCGAATCTGTCTCTGAGATCCTTCAAGACTTCTTTTGGACATTGTTTTCAAAACTCGATGCTACCTTACAATCTTTCCGCGTGTTACACGAAGTCTCGTTTCGGATCAGTGAACGCAAAGGCTTCAAAGAAGACGGCATGAAGTCCACCAACGATCTGTTCTCCCTCTTGGAAGTCTGGAAACCGATCCAGAGTGAGGTCCGAGCGCTCATCCACGACTATCTGACCGATTTAGGTGACACTGGATTTGGTAGCGGCCATGATGTCTCTCGTCATCAGCGGACGAGCAACGCAGCAGCAGCAGCTCGTCGGAATCCGATCGTCTCGATCGCTGAAGTCCTAAAACTTAACATTGGCGGCTCGAGTACAACGGTCACTAACATCAACGCGAGCTGGAAAGACCCCAACAAGCAGCTGTTCAAATTTAAAGACACTGATTTGAAACTGAACAACAAGGACTTGAAGCAGCACGAGTCCAATCTGGACTTCGCGCTCAAGGTCTCTGTGCCTGGCTTGGTCTTCGACTCGACCACCATCAATAATAATGCAGGAAGTGGGATTCTTTTGACCACCGGTCTGCTGAACGATGAGACTGGGAGCAATCGAACCGGTGGAAGCCATGGGAATGGCACCCATCGCTTGCTGGTCAAGCCTGATGCCTTCCACATCACCTTGTTGCTCAAGCCCACCCTAGAGTTCCTCGTCCGGGCGAAGGAGGTACTTCCAAATGGAGTGATTGTCAGTACGAGCGAGGAACACGGGTTGTTAGACACTCACGACAGGCATGAAGCCGCGGCGGGCGATGACACTGAGCATACGGATCCAACGGGCGAGATCATCACTGCGGAAGAAGGCATGAGCCTTACTCAATTCCACGGGTTCAACAACTTCCTCGATGAATTTGTCTTACACACCTTTCTGCCCCAGCTTGAAGAAAAGGTTGTGACAGCCTTTGAACAAGCCATCAATGGTCAGTGCCTGTTACTCTATATCTTGGATCTTTACATGGTGATGAAAGAAATTGTGTTGATACCTTGATGTATTGGTATAGCACCCGACGCATTTCAGGAAGATGCAAATAAAGCTGTTAGATCCAATGCTTCCGAGCGAGGTGGCCTGGACCTCAGGAGAAACACATTATGGCAGTTACCCGTGGCCAAAGTAGGTGAAAGCTTATCACTTCTATTGTGCAATTTGAAAGTATGCCCTAAGAGAGAGAGAAATCTGATCAGCACTCTATTCTCTCTCTCCCTTTCTGTTTTAGTCGATGACCACGCTCATCACTTTGATCGAGGGCTTGTGCGAAATGCTACAAACAATGCCGTTCCACCAAGAGAAGTATGGGCGGTTGATCGTGAGTATTGTGGTACAGTACTACCAAAAGTGTCATGAACGGTTCAAAGGTATGCTCTATCCCCTCACTTCACACATCGTCATATCAGATAGCTCAATTTCTGATGTGTTCGGCGTCTATTTTCCGGTGCGGTTTGAAGAGCTTGTCAGTCGTGAGCTTACTGAAACAACGACGACTGTTGATGAATTGAATCCCTATGCAAATCTCAAGTTGGCTGCGGATTGGGCTCAAAGATCAGAACTGTCACGGTGCCTGCAAGACCTTGAACAATCTCTCGTGAGTCTGTACAGAGCGTCATATCGACCTTTTTTCCGTGTCTGAGCGAGGTCGCCCTTCAATATTACAGTCGGGCGACGCAGAAAGCAGGAAGTTATTTAAAAAGCAATTCCAACTGGAGGAGAAGTTCCTAGAGACCGACAAGGTTTCTCTGATCGATCTGATACAGTCGCCCAAGAAGATCACTGCACTTTGCAATCTGTATAGCAGTTTGGTGAGTTACTCATTTGCGAGCCTGCATCTGGTGGTGAAGCGTTTGGTCGGTGCTAGTGTTGATACATGACCCTTACTGTTAAATCAGGATTGCTTTGTTACCTTTACTCGCACACTAAGCTCTTCAATACAAACTGTTGCGAGCCCCGAAGGCGAGGGTTCTGGCGATGATCCGCCTGAGCCATCATCCCCACTTCAGCTGCTCTCATCCAACACTGATCTTCAACCGAAATCTGGCTTTCGCTTGCCATTAACACCAGGCATCCTCAGGTCATTTTTCGTCATCAATTCATCTGTACTCTGGGCGATCTTACTGATGTACCACTGGGTATACCATCTTCACCCAAACCTCATAGGCGCTTCCAAATGGCTCAGAGCTCATTTCGGTCATTAGCCCAAACTATCCTCTTTACACTTCATCTCGAGCTCCGGCTCCAGGCTTACCATCACCTCGGTAAGACCTCTCGGAGCGGCCAATATTTCTTGTCCCCTTCCGACTCAACCGAACCCGACCCATGCGTCATTGAATTAAATTCGCTCGTCTCAAGCTCTGAGGCCGCCCTCACCCCTGCACTCTCTGAGTCTCAACGCCGATTTGTTATCTTGGGCTTTGGCTATCTTCTTAATCGTCTACTGATCAACACCGTGTTGAAGCTGAGAATTGGTAACGAGTATGGGTTTCAGAAGATGTATAAGAACGTGCTTGCTTTACAACAAAACATGAAAACGCTGAAGAGTGGAGAATTTGATGACGAACGTCCTGAGGACGGTGTTGGATATCATGATCGATCGATGCACGCTGACTTTGAGCGCAGTCGAAAGTTTTGGGAGATGGCATCGAAAGGTCCAGATGTAAGTTTGGACATAATTCAAAGTCAGATAGTAGAAGGAGAGAGGCTGATGACTATTTGGGGTCTCCTTAACTCGTCTACTAGGCTGTCATGGCTTCGGTTAGGAGTGGTGCGAACTACGGTTTTGAGCACTTTCGACATTTGCTCTGTTTACTGTGCATGATCAACCCGAACACGACGACAGAGAATGTGGTACCAGCGGAGGTGACAGCTTTGGATGATGACACCTGGTCACAGACCAAGGCAGCCAATAGTCCCGGGTTTGATAAACGGAAACGTACCTACAACGAATGCTTGATTGAGTTACATGCGCTGGTATTGGATGATGATGAGGAGGAGGAGGAGGAGGACGAGTCTTGAGAGTTTTAAAGATTGGGAAGTAATAATGCCTACACGGTAGAATATTATATGTTTTGATTGATCACGTTGCTAGAGTGAGTTTAATATTCTGAATTTCGAATTTCACTTGATACTATATATTCCTGGAATAATGTCTGGTATTCCTTTTCGTCTTTCACTCTTTTACAAGACAAGATGTACATACTGATGTGTTTTAAATCAGATTGTAAGCAGTTGATTGAGACATCATATGACTTAATTTATCGGGCTGTAATGCCTATGTATAACGTGGTATGGATGCAGTTGTCTCTGATCCATCACCCATGAGGACCAAACTTGATTCAGTAGCCCACAGCACTTGACGGCTGTAGGGACGTGGGGTGATGTGAATGAACTCAACTTGCATTTGTGGTAGGTAGCACAGCGTTAGCCAACCCTTGAAGGGGTTTCCTATGCAACTGCCGTTAGCTGTCATCGCTTCTGGTTATGATGATCAAGATATAGTGTTCATTCCAGAAGAATGATCGGCCATAACAAGCTCAACTCTGTGACGAGCTCAAGCTATGTAGCCTCATGGATTTTTTTTTTTTTTTTGGATTCACCTTGTTATATGATCGATGTCGGTGTGTATTAGCCAGAAAGCGTAACACCGAGCCTATGGTCGTATGCAAGATCCCAATTTGGGTTTATAAGTGCGCATTTTGGGGCCTGTACGGACCCTGATGCCAGCGAGTAAGGTTTGATAGAAGGCGTGTTTTTTCGCATATGCCGCAAATACTTTTACCCTCCTCCGTCTTGGCCTGGCATGAGGCGAACCTCACATCTTCATTTTTATTAAAGCAGCTATGCCAGCTTCGTCTTATGTCAGTCTCTCTTCAAGGTTGGCGAGGTATATAGCTTCAAAGTTGACGCTATACACGAGGTACACCTCGCTAGCGGCTTGTCCAGAGAAGAAAAAAAAAAAAAAAAACTTGTGGCTACATCCCCTCCAGCTGGCTGTTGGCCTTTCACCAAATTTGGATCAAAAAATTCACTTTAATCCAAGACAGGTCTTCGAAAGGTCACAAGTAGGGACCTAATTGTGGGAAAGTTCAACTCCTTCCCCCCCCCCCTCCACAAAAAAATCACATTCTTGGGATGTCCGGTGGAATACCACCTGGCACCATATAACTTTTTTTTCCTCGGGACAAGCTCCGAGGGCCTTTTTTCAGGCTTTGATGGATGTGAATGGTTGGCCGATGATGAGATTATGAGCAGGTGTGTTTGTGGTTGGCGAAACGAGGCCGAATATCCTTGACCCTTGAACTTTATTGTTTTTGTTTTTTTGTCTGAGGAGCGCTCTCACCTGGATTGGCACCCCACCCAGGGCTGTGAAAGCCCTAAAGTAATATATTACAAACCCATCAACAGACTGTGTGTGATAGGCTTGTGACAGGTTGGTATAGAACTTTCAACTACTATAAGCGTCTATGGTGCCATGCTTTCGTCTGCAACGACTAACAGTAAAATACAGCCGAGACAAGCGGAGGAAAGTTTTGATCATAGGATTCGGGGTTGAGCTTTCTCAGAAGCCTATTAATCTGATTTATGTATGCTGCGTACCAAGAAGAGCTCTTCTAATCAAGTTACATATGCTTATTTGGGACAGTGAAAATAAAAAAAAATAAGTAAAACGCTCCATCATAAGCTTGAGGAGGATGAAAGGAGAGAAGTTTTTACTTTCTGACTGTCTTACGACTGTATACTGTCCAACCAAGGACTCTTCCTGTAATGGTCGGACTTTTTTAGATTTTTTAACCTTAATAGTTTCTTTATTTCTGATAAGTTTTAGGACTGTTTGGTTTATAAATAAATAAAAATCATCAAAGAAACAAATCTTTATATCTTCGTAATTTGAATATATATATATATATAAAATCAAAGCGAGATTGAAACAAAATAAATTCGACAACGAAGGGAAAGAAGAACTAAACTAGTCTTACAGAATTTCATCTGCTATAAGATTAAAACTAAATCATGAAGCAAAAAAAACACGTTCAGACACGTTGGTTGATTCAATCGAGATTCTCTGTCAAGTTGTTCTTCTCGTAGTACTTGTTTTTTTTTTTTTTTAATAAGAGATGTGAAGAATTACAAGATTATTGTGAAATAATGAGACAAAGGTGAAATAATCTGAGATGGAAAAAATATAGAAAATTATAGGGATATATATAAGCTTTTTTTTTTTTCACGGAAAACCGTTTTAGATTATTTTCAAGTTTAGATTGTAAAGAAACGAACTCCGTTTGAGGGTAGTGAGGAATGGCGAGAAGCTTGCTGTGTTCCCCTCAACCTCCGCGCTACTCTTTACCTTCGGTTCCTATGATGCTCGGTTAGGTATGGCTGACTCATCCTGTTAACTGGTCCCTGGCGAGTGCTGTGGGACTTGGAGTATCACAGCAAAGTCAGATCATTGTCGATCAGATTGCTGTCCGATTTTTAATTTACGGTCAAGTTATCCGATGATCACAGTCAGTTGACGAACCCAAGAATAATCAACTGATGAATTTTTATAAAAAAGGGTAAGTAAAACCAACCAACCGCTTCAATCTCATCACATCCTAAAATAAAGATAAATAAATATAAAATTTGATAATACTTGCAACTTGAGATCACATAGCTCTCTTCACGAAAATGTTGAACAAGACTAAAATCTCGATCATCTATGTTGGAATTTTATCTTGGTCCTACTTTACTTCTTTGGTTCATAGTAGGACCTTCACAATTCGAAACAACTGCCCGTTCACGATTTGTTGAGTGGTACAGGTTTTGAAAAGGGATGTGTGATGATAGGTTGATTTCTTACTTTGTTAATTCTAGGGCCGGCGTACTTTACCAATCCGGATTCTCCAGGTAATGATGGTCAAGCAATATATACATCGGTGTAAACTGATCATGGCTTCTTTTATTTTTTATTTTTTAGCTCAAATCGATAGAAACGCTTCACCCGCTGGTTGGGAGGCGCCTGGTGGTAATCAACGTACCATTAACGTTCCCGATGGCTGGGCCGGAAGATTCTGGGGTCGTCGAAACTGTAACTTTGGGAGTGGTTCTTCATTGCCGTCAACCTGCGCGGTCAGCACATACTCTAACACAGAGCTTTTTTTTTTTGTTTTTTTTTCTTAAAAAAAAGAAACACTCTCACGAAACCCAAGTGACGACTAACATATCTCTACTTACTGTCCCAAAAGATCGGAGGTTGTAATGGTGGCCTAGTGTGTGACGCCAACAGCGGGACCGGCGTTCGTAAGTCGGATCAATGATTTGTGAACAGTCTTAAATGATTGAGTGACCCGTTTACATTCCTGGTTTTAGCTCCGGTAACTTTAGCGGAGTTTAAATTGAATGGAGCTGGGAATACCGATTTTTACGATGTCTCAAATGTGGATGGATCTGATTTACCAGTTCGAATCTCTAATACCAAAAATTGCCCTGTACCCACTTGTGGAGTTGACCTCAATCCTAATTGTCCTGATGATCGACTCAAGATTCGTGATTCTAATGGAGTCACCATTGGTTGCCTCTCAGCTTGTCAAGTCAGTCTACATAAACTATCTCGATTACTTTATATCTCTATCTCATGAAGTGGAAAATTGAAAGAGAAAAACAGAACCCTATGATTAACAATAATTGGCTTTCCTTTGTTCTAACAGGCCAATCTTGATGGAAATAGTGGTAATTCAGCAAATTGTTGTACTGGCTCTCATTCGACGGCCGCTACTTGCCCCTCAAGCGGTGTACAATACTACAACTATTTCAAAACGTGAGTCAAAATTCAATCATTTTCAACAACTTAAACCTATCTGGGTAGCTGATTGAAGACCTAAAAAAAAACAAAAAAACACCAAAGTAATTGCCCTAACGCCTATGCGTATGCCTATGATGTGAGTCATACACCTTGGAACCAATGTACTTTTTTCAAAATTTATATCAGAACTCATCGGATGTTTGTCTTTTTTTTTATTTTTTACAGGAAGGTAGTGAATCTTCTCTTTGGACGTGTAGTGCTAACGGAGGAGGATCTGATGTTGAGTCGAAATTTTCCTTTGTCAAGTTTATTTATTAGCATGAAAAAATTGGGTTTTTTTTTTTAACTGACTGAAGACGTATTCACTATTGATCAGTACACTGTTACTTTTTGCCCCTGAGGTTGAACTATGTAAAACGTGAAAAACCAAACTTCCACTTTGTTTTATTTTTATTTTTTTCTTAAGCCAAATGTTTTGTTGAAGAAAGTGAAAAAGGGGGTGATGTTGGTTGGGAGGATTACTCAAATATCAAGCTTAGAGGGTCTAAGAAATTTTATCGGTCATCGTCATTCCAAACTTATGTGTGGTCAAATTTTTTTGATAAGAAAGAAAATACCCATGCGTATTACGTTCATCTGATGATATTTTCAATAGCATATGATTGTTTGTGATAAACTGATTGAGAGACATATATATACTTGTTATGAGAAAAGTCTAATTACTGTATACAAGGTTTACTGTAAAAGGTTAAATAAAGTCCATTGTTAGCTCTCTTTTGCTTCTTGAGCTGGAGGAACATTCATAAGTTGGAAAGGGCCTAGCCTGACAAAAGAGTTTTCCTTAGAGCATTATCTGGGAATACTCATGCCAAAAAAATGTTTGTGGCTGTAAGTCCCTTGCTGCTAGGCCTCCAAGGCAGCAGAGGGACTTTATCAAGTTAATTTATGGCTTATTGACGTAATAGGAGATGTAATGATGAGATGATACAGACTAATTGAATCTGGATTTGATCCAATGAATGGTTTTGTAATTTACACACAAGCAAATTTCTCTTGAGAAGGAAGTATGGTTGGGAAGCTAGTAAGGGAGAAAGATAAAGTGGGTATGTGTGACATAGTTTTAGTATTTAAATATTGGTAAGTAAACAAGCATTGGTCAGTGATTGGAAAATTTTCACCAAACTTAACTAGGTCTTCGGCTTGTACATGGCCACACTTCCAGCAAGGGACTTACACTACACAAAATGTCAAGTTTTTGAAACAAGATCCATTGGGAACTCTTTTCAAAAACTTCTACACCCGCTTCCTTAAAAAATCTCACCACTCACCTCTGTAAATTTTATTTACTCTCTATATATAAATGTATATATATGAGAAGAGTATGACCTGATACAAATTGGTCTAGAGCGGGTGAGAAACTCTCTAACCCAAAACCTTTGCCACACTCGCTGACCTAAGAATATGAAGAAAGAGGTTAGAAATTAAAACCACCATGAGAGACCTCTAATACATTCTGTCTAACCTAGATTCAAGTGTGGGTTACAATTAGCCTGAGTCTCCTTAGAGAGTGAAATTGGAATGAATTCTAGAGTGTGAAATTCAGGCATATCAAATTTAGATGGGATAAAAATAATATAAATAAGAAAAAAAAAAAAAAAAAAAAAAAAAAAAAAAAAAAAGAGGAAGGAAGCAAAATAGAAACTCACTCTTTCCCTGCTGTTTTTAGCATAGGGAAAGATCAAAAATTGATTGAGCAATGGTCCTCTAATGAAGTGTTGGAACTATCTGAGTTTAAGCATATGATAAATTACATCCCCCCATACATGCTTCACTGTAATTCAACAACCTCATGTGGGACTTCATATCAATACTAGGTGATTTCCTTTGGCACGTATCCTCAAACTTTCTTTGCCTCAATATCTTAAGGCACATTCATGATCTGATGGAATGAGCTTGGGTGCTCAAAGTTGAGGTCAAAACCCTTGACATTAATTTTGAATGCTATGTGACAAAAAGGTTTGATATTCAAACAGGTGGTTCTTTACACTGCAGTTTTCAGTGCCTGAGTATTTAATAATCAGCATGAGACTGGAGATTGTAACATAAATACTTGGGTGTTTGCTTGAAGACAGCACAAGACAAAAGTATTTGTGTGAATTCTTGCTGAGTCTGTGGACATCTATTTCCTTCACTAGGTAGGTTCAGTACCCTATCTTGCCTTCCCGAAGGTCTGTAGGCATTTGGGGCTGCATAAGAGCCTCTTAAGCCACTATTGGCCTTTGTACCCAATCCCTTTTCCATCCTAATCAGTGAGGTTTCTTTCCAGACAGAAGCAAGTTCCTCACAGCAGTTTGACAATCCAGGGTTCCTGATTCTGTTCCAGTAAGAATGAGGTTTGGGCACTAAAGTTGTGTACAGCCCCAATTGGGCAAGTAGAATAAGGCCAGAAGCTCAATTTACAAGAAGATGAAAGTTCCTCTCAATATTAAGACAGGAATAGTTGGTGGATGTGCACCAGAGAAAACCAGATAGGGTTGATACAGTCAACTCTCGCTAAGAGCATAGGGCTACACATAGCTTTTTTTATTTTTTTATGCCTTTAGAGGTTTATGCCATCAGACATACACTCTCGCTAATGGAAGAATACTGGGCATGTGCATCTGAAGCCCTTCAAAGTCATCAATCTATGCAGTTATACAGAACAAAGCCAAGTCCAGATTGAAATCTTTAACTGTATATTTCTTGAACATGGCAAACAGAACCAACAATTGTTTTATTGAAAAAATAGAAAGAGAGTGTATATAACAAGGGTCACAATTAAATATCACCTTGAGTAGGAGCAGGCTTGAATGAATCATTTAAGGTTGTTTGTTTTCCAAATGATTCAAACACTCTATCTCCAATCAATGTCGGCAATCTATTTGAAGGTAAATTTAAAGCATCAAGCTCAGCACAAGTATCCACTTCAATGTAGAGGGTAAAAAAAAAAAAAAAGTGAAAAGAACTTTCATTGCTTCTTGAGGTGTTGGAACATGTTTGGGTTTGGGTTTGATTTCAGCCCAAGTCTCTGGATTTGCAAGTTGAGGTGTTTGAGCTTGTTGTTCCAGATTCCAAAAGAAGGCTTGCATTTTTTTTTTTTTTTGTGAGATTTAACTTGCTCACGACCAGCAGAAGATAAAAGATAGAAAGAAAGTGAAATGAATAGCTTTGAATTAGGTGTGAGATACACACTTGGGAACATTCTTGGTGAGAGTGAAAAGATGGGTGATCAAAAACCTTTCTGGACACAAAATTGACTGGAAAGGTTCAGCCAGTTTTCATTTTCAAGAGAGAGAGAGAGAAACTTGCAATAATTTTTTTGATGAATGGTGAACTTTTTTTTTGGAATTTCTTTGGGACCTTCTTCTTCAAAAGGTGTTTTAAACCTCACTCAAGGTGATGAAGCTCAAATTCCTCAATAAAAAAAAATTTCCAGGGCGCATTTTGGAAGAAGGGAGGGAGAGATAAATTTGAAAGGTAGATTAGATTTCCAAAGTTGAATCACATGGGGTGGATTTTCATGGGTGTTGAAGATGAGGTTCAGAGCAAACTCTCAATTTGCATTGAAGTCCATTTTGGGTGTTGTGCTATGTTATATGAGATGGCTTTTTACAGTGATTCTCGGAATGAATCCAACATTTCAAATCTGAAACTCCAAAATCTGAATCTTGACAAAAGCATATTTAAATGCTGATATTAGGTAGTCCATTCCCTCTGCTGTGTACTATCATCCCATCCGATGATCAGGCAAATGATGCACAAAGCTTACAAAGCTTGTGAAACCTTGATCAAGGTCTTTAGAGACCAGAAGCTCTCGAGAAAAAAAACCTGTCAAGATCTCAATTGAAGTGTCTTGATCTCAGCAGATGAATGTTGGCCACAATTGAGGTTGTATGAACGGTTCTAGAGGTGAGGAGGAGGACTTGTAAGAATGTTGTTGTTCTGGAGAGTTATCAATTGGTTTTTTTTTGGACTTGATAAAACTTGCAACAAAAAGGCTTTAAGTTTTATCTTTTTTCTTTTTTTCCCTCTGTGGCATATAATCCATTTTCCAACTTTTTGAAACCCTCCCATTAACCTCTTTCGGAGAATTAAGAAAGGATGAAAGAACTAGAAAGACTTGTTTGAACTCGGTCAGCATAGATTGGCATTGGTTTTCTTTGAGACAATTGGGGGGATGTGCTAGTGGCAGATGACTGCTACTAATGAATATGCTTTAGTCAAGATTCAGAGTTCCTAAGTTCAGATTCAAGTTCGTTACATTCCTTCCAAGAATCACTTGTAAGAGATTAAAGGTTTTTATGCCTCTACTTCTCATTTTGACGAACAAAAAAAACAAAAACAATAGCTTTGTATCAAGAGGCTTATACCTCTATACCGCTATGCATTTAAGGGGTGTTGACTGTAAGTAGCCCCAAGTGAGTCAACTAGTGAAATGTTGATGTGTAAAGGTTTTTGGGCAAAAGCCAATGGATCTCATACCAAAAAATCGACATTGCGCGTAAGTCCCTCGCCTGGAAGAAGACTTGTGCGAGCCCATGAGGAACACTTTGGGGTAAGTTTGACTTTTCAATGTTAGCGTGGCCCATGAACTGAGGCAGAAAAGAAAGGCAATAAAGGATAATATGATGATGTGAAGATGATTATTTATTGAATTGGGAATCGAAGAATTTACACATGCTGTGGTGAGATTAACCTGTCTCGGTTATAGCACATAAGATGTACAGTGTTGTAGAGTGAAATGTGTTTCGGTGCTGTGCATTGTCTGATGTATGGATTTAAATAGTTGACGTATGGGATTAGTGGGTCGATCGATCGTCTGGCTACTTCTCTTCTCACTGTAGTCACTGTCCTCCGTCCCATCCTGACCTGACCTGACCTAACCTGACCTGACCTGACCTGACCTGTCCCTGGCTTCGTCCTCCCATCTCCCTCGTCACTGCCCTCGCCAAGCACATTCACACACCCACACTCAACTTCAAACTTATTTATCTCTACTAGTTTGGCTGTCTCCAACTCAACAGACATCATGTCTTCTAACTCACCTTCGCTCCAGTCTACCGACATCGTCGTCCCTCGATCCTTCGAAGACCACACCTCGCTTTCCAATTCCAACCAAAAGAACTCAGTCCAGTTCCCGTCGCCACCCGACTCCGCTGATTCACCTTCTTACCATCAACCTCCCGCACCTCTTCCTTCATCGGCTGCACTGATCGACAAGTATCTAAGTGCATACTCAAACACGGCCAGTAGTCAACTCAATCAACAAAACACGATCGAATTCCCACTTGCTAGTGCGCCACTGAAAAGAAAAGCCGATGTCCTCTCAGGTCCCTGCCGAATGCTCTCGGAGCCAGTAAGGGCTATGCACCGTTGGCTTTTACGAACCTATGAGCCCGATGAGTCTAGCGTGGTGCCGGAGATGGATGTACGAGTGAAATATAAGGGTTTATGGGATAGACTCGAGCGGGGTGCTATGGCGAGCTCAGGGGCGATTGAACCAGTGGAACTCGTGAAGCAGGTCTTCCCTGACGTTGTTCAGGATATTAGGGTACTCGAGGGAACGATTCGATCGAATGAGGAACATGTTCTAAGGGGTATCAGATTTCGTAAACGCGCTAATGCTGATAGTCTCTGTTGGTTGAATTTTTCACTTCGCTCATCTTGTAATTGATCGATCGGGCCTAACCTTTTAAACTTTCTTTTTCAATAGCTGAACTAGATTTGAGGAATTCGATTCCAATAGAGTTACATTCCAGTGAATTGATCGAAGCGCTACGTGAACGAGTGAACGAACTTGAGGATGAACTAGAGTTTGAGACAGAGGTCAACAAGCGAGCAAGGCTAATGAGCGCTAGAAGAGATTCTGACGAATTGACGCGTCAGACTGGATCATCGACTTTTACTATCGATGCTCAGAGTGATCATTCGACTATCGCTACCTCTGTTCATTCAATTGACTCTGCCCCCGTAGGCTTGGCTGAACGTATTTGGAACCGGTTAAAGCTAGAGTGTCGCGCAAGCAGTTGAGTCGGAGTTAATTTTGTCTTACCACTCTCTTTTGGAAGTCGCTAACCAAAGCGCTTACTCTGTGCTTAGATGTAAGATTCGAAGAAGGAAAGAAAGTGGTACGCTTTCATTCACCAATTTTTTCAGACACTCTCTTACCTCATTCGCCTCCTTCTCCTCTGTAGACAATCTCATGGTACGATGAGATTAGCGAAGCCGAGTTCAATGGTCAGTGCGCCTCCCTTCCCTGCCCCTTTACCGCTGTCCTCATTTGCTAACCACTATACTCCCACTTTAGCAATCGTGCCCTTTCAGACATCACTCAAACCACCGAATCGAAAACCACATTCAATTCGCATCATCAATCTAACAGCTGAAGCTATTAATGACCAACTCTTTCAATTCTCACAAGGTGTAGGATTAGTAGGAAACCATTGGACATACCTCAAAAACAAGGGGAAGAATATATATTTGCTTAAGAAAAACTTTAAATGTGTTGGCTTAACAGCTGTTCGAGCTGAAGAGGGAGTAGTAACCTACTCTGAACAAACATTACAAGCGTGAGTGTTTTTCTTTGTTGGGAGAGCTTAGGTAGACCACAGGAACAGAGCGACGGATGACGAGGGTGACTTTCTGTTTTTTTTTTTCGAGAATAAAATCAGTACCTTTAATTTCTCTGTCGGACTAGCAAATAACTAGGGCCACAGAGAACAATGACGTCAACGGAAGATGTAATAGAACAACAACGACTGATAACTTCAACTTATCATCAGACGTCCTGATTACACTCTCCCACTAACTTTTTTTGTCTTTATTGTGTCTGTTCATCACAGTTCTTTCTCACACCTTCTTTGCCTTTCACATCTCATTACTCTCATCCCTTTCCATTTACAAAAAATAACTTTCTGTCTTTCTTTTTCTTCCTCTTCTTTGGATCCCTTTCAAGTATTGGGAAGAACAAAATACCCAAAAGGGTAGGCTTACGTTTTCTTTTTTTTTGGGGTTGTATTATTGTTTTGTGTTTTTCTATGAGAAGTCCATTCACAACCAAAAAAAAAAAAAAAAAAAAAAATTTAGGGGGTTTTTTTGTTTTTTTTTTTTTTTTTTTTTTTTTTTTTCTTGAACAACTCAGGTGGCTTTCTGTATATAAACATATATATATGCAGCACAACGCGTCAAGAGAGAAAAGAAAACACGCGTTTTTGGTTTTTCTTGATTTCTTTTTCTTTTCTTTTTTTTTTTTTTCGAGCTTGGTCTACCCTCACACACATACACACATACATCCGTTTGTTCATGCTTATGTACTACAAGTGCCTTTTTGTTTGGTGAGGCGATTGGGATTCAGGTTTGAGATGAGATGTGATGAGTGGGAGGAGGCTTAGGTAGAGGATACACGTATGAGTGAACAAGGAAAATTGTGATTTTATCTTCTTGAATGACTGGAAGTTGAATCAGCTTCATTCGAACCCTCAATATATGCCCCCAATGATTACCAAGGTGGTTTTTGCCTTGTTGAAGAGTATGGCGAGTGCAAGTTTCGGTATTTATACCAAGACTGTCAAGGACTACGTATCAACTTGGTCTACCACTCTGGCGGAGAGGCAGACTTCTTGCGAATGATATCAGGAACGCTAAGATTGGACCTCAATGAAGGCTATCAGTCCAGGCTCAGCACCGCACCTTGATTGCTTTCCTCGAATCGAGGAGCATATCATTGCCGATGAGATGGAGATCAACTCGTTGATTAATTTGAAAATCCTCATGAGGTATGTTATGATGAGATACTTTTTTTCTTTGCAGTGTCCCGGTAAATACAACATTGGGGAAAGGAAGATGGTAGTAAATTTTGCAGGAAAAAGAAGCTAGTAGTATCTTAGCGCTCCGTCTTCTTTGAGTCTAAATAGATATTAAGCGAGAACAATTCACGAAATGAGATGAGTGGAATAAAAGCGTATAAGTCGATGTGTGATCTGAACGAGTTTGAGGAATGATCAGTTAGAGGTTGTCTCGGATGAGTCTCCGAGGTCGTTGTCTTCGTTTGAGGTGACATCATCCTCGTACTTTGAGGATGAGAAAGCAAGCAAGAAAACTGAGAACCTGCAACTTTTATAGCCTGGTAGGGTATCAAAATAATCTTACGTCGGAGGCGGTAGGGCTCTTGAAGTCAAGCATGGGGCCTTCAAATCCGACCCCTTCGACACGGATATCTTCCTTAGAAGGATCACGGGCCTTGAAGGGCCTCTTCCGGAGACCGGTAGGAGTGAAAGGTAGGACGCCAGAGGCGATAGCAGGTGAACCTGATGCTGAGGTAGAGGCTGAGGGAGGGTCCTTGGCCGATCGATCGAAGCTGTCTCTGGGAGCCTTGGGATAGGAGAGAAGCAAGAAGGCTTATCAGAAGATCAATAAAACGATTGAGAACAGGTAAAGTCTTAGTTACTTGTTTAAAGTATGCATATCTTGGATAATCACCGAAGGGCTTTAGGAATAATTTGAAGAGTAAATAACTACCTGTTTTGAAGTAGGATCGATCAAACAAACCTCATAACGAGGTCAGATTATTATTATTATTATTATTATTATTATTTTTTCAAAAAAAAAACGTTTATCCATCCGTCTCCAAACGCACTATCCAACGTCTGTTAAAGTTTGACTTACCAACATCAAAAATGAAGAGGAAAATAGGGGGCGCGATGTAAATGAGGGCGATGATCTTACAAATCTTTGGGATATAGCTTATCGGCCAAGGTAAATCGGTGTGAAAGAAACTTGAGATGTTTGACTTTGTGTCAGTAAAGGAAGTCATGATGATGTGTTGTGGCGATGAGTTTTTTTTGAATTTGAAGTTTGAGGTGTGAATCGGTGACGGTGAATCGAGGAAAGGTTCAAAGTGTTTTTTTTTTTTTTTTTTTTTTTTTTTTTTTTTTATAAGAAATTTCCCAAAATTACGCTCAAATTAAGCGTTGGGGTTAAACTCACAAACTCGTTGCAGATTAAGAAATATGTTAACATTTTCCCATTTTGGGCTGGGTTGGGTCACCTTAAGTCTGTTATTGCCATGGCTTGCGATAATTGGGAGACGCTTTGAACGTTTTGACTCATTTTTTTTATTTTATTTTTATTTTTAGGTATCTGATCACACTCTTAAAACTTTTCATTCGAATCGGTTTCGCTCAGTCAAAGACCGATGCGTTCATCGGCGTGCTTCAAGTATATCGCAGCCCCAATGGTGCGTATGGTATCACCGATGATAGTTTGAGGTATACATAATCGATGTATATATATATATATATTGAGCGTCTATGGACTTCTGGCTGGGCGCAAACATGGATCAGGTGGACCAATCAGACCTGCCTTTTCGAATATTAGTCGCCCGACACGGTGCAACGATGGTATACACTCAGATGATACTCGCAGACCGATTCCTGAGTGACGAAGAGTACCGCGAATGGCATCTGAAGGACGTGATGACTGGGTGGAATCTGAAAGCTCTCGAGCCGAGTCTGGGCAAGGTGCCGATGATTGTGCAACTGGGTGGAAACGATCAAGAGAAGCTGCTCGGGACGGCTAAACGGTTGGAGGCCTGGTGTGATGGGATCGGTGAGCTTGTGGTCCACTATCCAGCTTTGGACCATTTTCGAGAATGTGGTCATGGTTGACCTACCCCTTTGTGATTCTCTGGTGCCCCTCATAGATCTCAACATGGGCTGTCCCCAGACACATGCTCTCCAAAATGGTTATGGGGCCTCACTCCTTTTCCGTCGTAATCGGACCAAGGTCGAAGCCATTAGTAAGTTCCTTCCCTTCTCTCTACAAACAACACCACCTCAGCTAGTTCCAGGTGCTTGTTCACGTCTTACACAGATGAAGCGTAGTGGGCTCGCTCTCTTCCCAGCTTGGGTTACCAGTATCCGTCAAGCTGCGTCTCAACGATACAGCTGAGTTATGCCAGCTGGGTCAGACACTTGAGTTGAATTCATCTGTCTCTCGCTTGTTGCGCCTCGGTCAGCACGCTAACTACTTGGTCTCAGGGATGCTGGTGCTTCATGGATCACATTACATCCCAGATTCATATCTTCCCGACGCCGGCGCAAAGGGCCACCGTTCCTAGGGTTTGTCAAAGAGCTGAAGGCGGCGGTCAAGATCCCAGTGATCAGTAATGGGGGTGTGCGATCATTTGAGGATTTAAAAGCAAACTTGATCGAGACTGGGGCTGATGGGCTAATGGTAGGAGAGCCATTGTTGACCAATCCACTGTGAGAGGCTCCAATTCTTTTTTTGGTCACCCAGCGACACGTGCTAAAATTGTCTTGTCTTGTCCTGAGTAGTATCTTCGATGGAAGTGACTTCCTCGATGTGATGAGCTTCGGATCTGAGTACATCGACCTCTGTCAACAGTTTGAAAGCACGGTCAGTATTTATAGCATCAAGAAACATTTTGACTGGATCCTTGATATTCCTTCACGGTAAGTCAGTGATCTCCCAACTATGCTACTTTTCAGCCCAGTTGATGGTTTCGTACAACATTGTTCGTTCGTTGGCCACAACATAAAATAATTATAGTCTAGCGGAGCCTCAGATGCGCGATTTGTATCAAAAAATTCAACAATCGAACTCAATTTCCGATATCAGTGCTTTATTTCATTCAGAAGAGGAACATTAGATAGTAGATTTCGAGTAAGAATCTTGCTTTTTTCTTTTCTTTTTTTGTAGATTGGTGAAACAGGACTTGCCACCATTTCCAAAAAAAAAAAAAAAAAAAGCACCTCAAAATGAAACCAATTAGGAATGAACACGTCTTGGATTTTATTCCAAGTTATGTATTATTCCTCTTTACAATTCAAGTGTTAGAGATGGATATAATGAATCATGGATGTTTGAAATATAGATGACCAACAAAGTTCTAACCACTTGTGAAGAAATAATAAAAAAACTGATGGAACAAATACATAAACTTATTGCAAGTTCTATGAAACCACCCAGGTTATTCTGTCGGAATTGGACTGATCAAAACTGACTCGCAATTGTCTTTGACATCTGATATGGCAAAAAAAAAAAAACAAACAGAAATTGTGGGGATGCTTGTCAAAACTTCATTTGTCTCTTATTCCTTTGTGTGCTTCAGTCTCAAGTTATACCAAAGTATGTACAGTATGATGTGCTTTCTTTTAATGACTTGGTAAGCTTAGGAATATAGGCCCGTCACCCTATCATCTTGATGAACATGTTGCAGTTTGAATACAAGTTATTTGTGACCTCAGATTGTTCACGTAGTTGAATAACAGCTGTCAGGAACGAGGGACTTTATGAAGTGAGCTCGAGAGCCGGTCCGCCTCCGAAATCTCGAATTATTACAAAGGTGGGATTTGTTGCCCGATCCTGTCAATGTCATGAATGCCAAGCACTTGTGTTCCAAAATTCTTGAGCTTCTTCTCACACGCCCATCTGACCTGCAGGCCTTCCTTTCACCAGCTTCGCAGGCGTGTACTGTATCCCTCTGAGACACACCCACCTGTGAAAGCCACAGCGGCCGGTAACTTTCACCCCAGCTTCGGTTCTCACACTCAATTTCCCGTGTGAGACCCGGGAACGGATCAGAGAATCAGGACGTAAACTTTCCAAAGCCTCACGCTGTCGAGCTAGTCAAAGTCAGCGAGGTCGATTGGCTGGTTGACAGCGTAAGTTTAATGACGATGCTGGGTCCCGCGCCTTGTTGCTATTTATAAACTGTTTTGTGATTAATTTGAGGTCTTGCAAGTCCAAGTCTCGACGAGTGGTCATCCCGAGATTGATCTTAAAACAGCCTGGTTGATGTATGCTCAAGTCGCGCTGTCTTGGTCGGTCGTGATCCTTTTCTTGCCCTTTGCCATCGATCTCCACCCACCGTGAAGTTTTTTCTAGCTTGTGTTCCCTCGGTATCTCACTCCTCGTACTTTTCGCACACGCCTCAACACAAAATCGGCTTTTATTTCCTCTAAATCATCCATAATGACTTATCTCTCGGATTACGATATTCTAAAACGAGTTAGTACCCGGATACCGAACAACATACAAAATCCATATGAGGCATACGCTGATTATTTTCGGGCAAGTAACATCTTGCTAATTTGGCTATCATATCGCTACCGTCATGATCAATTAGCTGATAATTGGGTAAGTATTTTTAGGAGAAGCGTCACCCCGTTGTGTCGCCGAAAATATTTGGAGTGATGATAGCATTCACCATCATCAACCTCATCACGATCCTGTTGTGCATTTTTTGGATCGTCTTACCAATCTTGACGAGCGCAAAACGCAGAACAAAGTACTTGTGGTTAACGCAGACCACATACCTACAATCAGGTACGCTACGCTCAAAATTCCTGTGACATATTTTCAAAACCCAGCAAGTTCACGTCTGCTGTATCTGGTCTAATTTCTTTCCTCAAGAGACGCGGCCTTGCTTGGTACCAAACAGCGTGCTAACAGGTAAAGGGTTTTTTTTTTTTTGTTACTATGCCGTAAGAACATAATTTTCCACCTAACTTGAGCCTTGTCTTAAATTTCACGTACTCTAGTTGCTCTGGCGCAGGTCTTAAGTACTTTGGCATGTGTGGTGTACACAATACTGGATTACGTCAGGTTGAAGGGCGACCATAGTCTGGGAACATTCTTAGCTATATGGTTCGCTAACTTGAATTTTTCAGCGTTCCAGAGAGTTTTTACAATCTGACGCTCGAATTCTCACGAATTGTAGGATACAACTCGTGTGGTTACTTGAGTTCTATGCCGCATGGATCAGTTGTAAATCTCAAGGAGTTATTCGTGTATTGTTGGACTATTTGGCAAGCTGATATATTAATCTAATTATTATTTTTTTTTCTCGTGAAATATGACAAATTTAGGCTGGTCTGCATTTTGCACCTTGTGAGTCGTCGATAGGCTTGAAGGTCTAGTCGATTCAGGCAACGCCTATGTGGATCGGGTTCATCGGCCATATAGTCTTTGCTTTCCAGCATGAAACCGGGACTGATTTCATACATTCCTGCCACACAGTCTGAGCTCGCCGACTCACTTGGTCTCCATATCTTCCCGCACAAGGCGCTTCTTCAACCCTAGATTGCTCAACTACATCTTTGTAGCTTTTCCTGTTACTGTCACGGTGATCGCTTTGGCGTGGATGACCGAAATTAAAATTGTAGCCGAAGTGGAAAAGGAGCATTATGATAACGTTTTACAGTATCTAGATCTTATGCAGCTTCTATGGAAACCGGGAACCAAACTTGACCTTTTAGATTCACCAACCTTCGTGCGTATGTCCCTAAAGAAAATTTCGTCATGGCGCGCTTTTGTCACCATGAGGCGTTGGAATTTTTATTCGTGGGCAATGATCATGACAGTGACCTTCTTGGTACGTTTTTATGACATGAATAACCTGTGATCAGAGAGATCATAAGAAAAAAAAAAAAATCTCGTCAGGTATATAGCCGTCTATGACTTTTTCGAGCTAATTTAGCTTTCATTTCGTTGTCCTTGTCAAGTTTCACAGCAGTGCTGCGATCCTCTTGATCAATTTACTCCGAACCTGTTCAACAAAACTCAAAGAAGTCGACTTTTCTAAAACCAAGGTTGAGCGCTACAAAGACGATGAAGACAAGTATGATTCCCTGAGTGTATCGGACGTGACCACTCTGGATGCGCTCTCCCTCGAGGGTTCTATGAAGCGCGGCCACAGTACGTTTGATTTTCCTGGGCTTAGTTTCATCTTTTTATCAGCCTTGGTCGGTCTCAGAACCGTTTCATCGTTTTTAATGTCCATCTTTTGTACGCAGGATATATACTTGGGCATTCCATTTTGGTCAATCTCGCAAGCTGCTACACGGCTTCTTTGACCTATGCTTTAGGTGTGTACGCCAAGCAGACAATCAACCAGTAAGTCAACTTGGTATATCCTTACGTTGGTCAAGAGAGTTCCCTGAAAAGAGATCCTATGAAAAAAAAAAGTCCCGAATGGCGTTCGCTTGCTTCTTGGCTCTACCTGGTCAGCGGGGCAATAGTGACGATCTCAATGCTCCTACAAAGTGTCAGTCCTGCCTTTTCTTTTCTTTTCTTTTCTTTTTTTTTTTGTTGATGATATGACGACCTTTGATATTAATGTATTGTGACCAATCTTTAACAGTGGCGAATATTCACTGACTTGGATGTCATCATACCAGCCATGGTCCAAACCGATTCTCGGGCTAGTTGGATAACTGTTCCTGATCGTGATAATTCTAGAGACTCGGTTGATGATGTTGGATTCGACGAATTAGTGGTTGGTCCCACAGTACAGAGAGCGCATGTTGCCGTCAGGCACCAGCCAGTTCTTGTGGTCCGAAAGGCATTTTGAAAACTCAAAGCATCTTGCCCCCCTCCAACAAACAATAATTATATATACATTTCTCTCGTTCTATGTCTTGTAATTGAACCATGTAGTCTGAGAATCTTCAGTTCCCGAAATGCCTAGCTCATTGCGCAGGATGCGATGCGAACTCTGTGCCTACGTTGGACCTCAGCGCTGTTGTTGTTGTTGTTGTTGTTGTTTTTTTTTTTTTTTTAAAAAAAAAAAAAAAAAAACGACTGCGCCTGCCCGCACTGCAGAGGAAAATGGAATCTTTGAGGGTGTAAAGGTCTAAGATCGGGCCAGCCATCGCACCTCCCAT
>MU167289.1:45202-57804 GCA_015951145.1 Cronartium quercuum f. sp. fusiforme G11 | reverse complement strand
AGCAAAAAGGCCTGCTGTTGAACATTAAGAGAGAGTAGAGCCACCAGTAGTTAGATTAGGCCTAACTACAGCAGCTCCTCTCTATACCATAGTTCAAAGGAATTCTAGTGAGAATTCAGGATCCTCTAGTAAGAGGACCACTCATAGAGAGTAGAAACCCTTTCACCAAAGGTCAACTAACTATAGTCAGTGCTTGGGGGAATCCCAAGACTGCTAGTTAGGACTACTTCCTTGAAAGGACTAAGTTCCTAGACTAACCCTCTCCTCTTCCCTAGCCAGGTGGTAGCCCAACAGAAGCCACCCCCTGACAGCACCACCATGCCTATGTTTTCACCTACCAAGACAAATCATACTATTCAGATTTTTGGTGCTTGCAATAGCTACCCAATTGTCAATTGTCAGTTTTTCATAGTCAAATAATCTGTTCCTTCTCCTTCCTGTTCAACACTGATATGTCTATTTCCCCAAGAATCCTTCCAGGTTGTCCAACAAGAGAAGTCCTTGGGGAGAGGGTGTCAATAATTTCTTTTTTCATTTTGTTTTTATCTTAACCTGAAGAGATAGCAATGCCAGGGTGATTTGGTTCTTGCAAGATTTTTTTCCCAAGTAAAGATACACCCTGAGTACTGGTCCTGGGTCTCTACAGCAGCCTGTGGAAAATGCAGAAACCTCCCTCTTCTCTAGTATCAGAACTGTTCCCCTTCCAAGCACCCATAAGCAAGTACATTGTCTGCTGATGGTAGGTCATGAGAGCCCTGCCAACATATTCTGCTTGGATGAAATTTCTGAGAAGACCTTGGATGCAGGTTTACAAGGAAAATGGCACCCAAGGAGATAATCCAAAAGAACTTTTAGTCCTGATCAATCCCTTGGATTAAAACCTTGGGTGCCAATTTTCTTGAAACTTTTTTCCAAGAACTGTTCAAAAATTTTCCACCAAGCCACTTCTCTTGGTGGTGGGGGGACTTGATAAATTATGCCTCCACAACCTTCACCTCTCTCTTCCAGTCATTGAACCCCTGTTCAATTACACATAAAATTTCCAATGTACCAACATGTCTTCCATTTTTCAGTGGTTTTCTCAACTTATGCATAAGCCTTGGAAAACTTCCTATCATCTCTGGGGTTTGCTAACACAAATTTCACTACAAGTTATCCTAAGAAAGTCAGTTATTGTGGAAACAATTCCTAATTAAAATTTGCCACAACAGTATGTTTTGCTTTGCTGATTCTATTCCACAGAATGGCTGCTCATAAATTATCCAAATATCAACATCAATGTTCCCCAGGGCACCCACTGCTGGTTTACCAGCACCTATGTTATCAAATTTTGGCTGCACTCAACACATTTCAGACTCCTCAGTGAAGTTGAAAATGGACTGGTTGTGGAACTTTGACAGGTTTCCTCAATCAAGGTTCAAAGTCCCTCAGGTGACACCTGTCATTCAACTAGTTGAATTCTCAGTAGGTCACTGCAATACAGATTGTAGAAAATAGTATCTCGTGATAATCTACAACAGTTTCCATAGATGTATTTGTATAAGATTGACAGAAGATTGTTGTAAAATCTATTACAAATTTTCTAGCATAGATACCCTAGCCCTTTTTGTACACTATGGCAAGGTCTCCCTTGGTGGGGATAATTTAAGAATATTTAGGTTGGGTTTAGCCTCACAAGGTTTGGGACACATCCCAAGGATTTCCCCACCCTAGAATAGCCCAGCAATGTTTGGGACACATCCCAAGGACCTTCCCAACCTGGATTGTCTGTGGGAGCTCTGTAGAAGAGCCTGCGGATGTTTTTGGAGCACTGGAAAATCTTCCAAGTCCCACTAACTCTACCTCTACATACTAGAGAGAGGGGATTGATTATCCCTCCCTCCCTACTGTGTAGAGGAGGGCACCAGTCCCCTCCCTACTTTAGAGGAAGGCAAACAATCTGTTAAAGATTTTGAATTAAGCTTAATTAGATACTTAAACAATCTTTAATTATTTCTTTGCGCACTATTTCATATTTTATTATTTCTCTTTTTCTTTCATACTATTTTCATGATTTCTGCGGTCTCTCACATGTCTCAGATGTCTCACTCTCATGAATATGTCGCGCATATGTATCTCTCACATGTCTCAGATGTCTCACACTTTTAAACCTAATCCCTCAGACAGGGGTATACAAATACCTGACAGAGCAGAACCTCCGAACCCCCTTTTTCCTTCATCAATTAATTAATTTTTCTCTTTGATGAAGGTGAGGATTTTCGTGAAGGATCTGTGTGGAAAAGAGATTCAAAATTGAATCTTTATTTTTTCCTGTTTCTGTCACAATCCCCCCCTTTGGAAGCCCAATATGAGGGGACTTGATCTCCGCCCTGCGTTAGCGGAGGGAAATTTGTTGCTCTCTCTGGGAGCTCAATCTCCACCCTACTGTTAGAGGGAGGGATTGAGAGAGCTTCCACTGTTAGAGAGGGATTGAGAGAGCTCCTCCCACTAATAGTAGCGAGGGGATTGGGCTCCCAGAGGGAGGAACTGATTCCCTTCGACTACAAGAAGTAGGGAGGAGATACCTCTATGGCGGGATCGGGCTCACTCTATAACTTGAGGTAAATAAACTATGTATTCATAGTCCTGTGGGTCGTGTTTTTACCTAAAGTACCCGCACTCGTGAGAATTAGACCCTAGCCTTAGGCTATTACAGTCACCAGTTCTCCCATTTCCGTTGATATATCAGGTTGTGTGATTTCCATCAGGTCTTAGCCAGTCTGAGCTCGTAAGTTTGACAAGCGCTGGATAAAGAGGTATTTCAAGTATAATGTCATTTTCTGGAATGTCAGTTGGGGTCTCGACCCCTTAATGTAATTCCAACGGTTCTCCCAGGTTGTCCTTCACATTTGACTTGTACAAACAGCGAAGATTTCTATCTCACTGTACTTCGGCTCGACTTTTTAGTCCAGACTTATTATCTCGGTCTCTCCTCCGCGTGTTCATCGACGTAGAATTGGTCTTCTGTTGTTGAGCACTATACTCAATGGGTTTATCAGATTATGATATTCTGAAGCGAGTCGCCACCAGGCTATCGAAGGACATATCAAATCCTTACGACGCTTACGCCGTTTATTTTCGCGCGAGTAACACCTTCTCAACATGGATCTATTAATCGATTCCTTTCTGCCCAGAGCGCAGGTCAACTCAGCGAGCTTATTTTTTTTTTTTTTTGGTTTTTGTAGAACAAGCGCAATCCGAATGTCTCACCAGCAATTTTTGGGGTGATGATCTCGTTTACGATCGTCAACCTCGCCACCATCCTCCTATGCATCTTTTCGATTGTCTTACCAATTTTGACAAATGCGAAGCGAAGAAAGAAGTATTTGTGGATAGTGAAGACAACATACCTACAATCAAGTGCGCCGTCTAAAAACCACCTCTAGCTTTTCGTCAAGCCAGAAAATCTCCATTTGATTTACCTCATCACATTTCTTCCATTCAGCTACACGGCCTTGCTGGGTACCGAATAGCGTGTTAGCAGGTAATGGGTTTTTGACGTTGCTTCGCCAGTCGACCTTTTCCACCCACCAAGTCAAACTTCATATCATTTTATTTGCCTGATTCAGTTTCTTTGGCCCAAGTCTCGAGTACGTTCGCGTGTGTGGTGTATACACTCGTGGACTACATTGGATTGAGAACCGGCTATACACCTGAATTATTCCTATCTTTATGGTAATCCACATAATTCCGAAACTCAAGAGGGATGTAATCTGACAATCAAATTCCAATCAATCGCAGGATACAACTGGTGTGGTTGTTCGAGTTCTACGCGGCCTGGGTCAGCTGTAAGTCTCGGATTGCTATCAGCTTATAGTTGAACTTTTTGCGTGATGAAATAACTCATGAGAGATTTTATCGAACCTTGCAATTGTAGGCTGGTCAGCATTTTGCACCTTGTGAGTAAAGCGACTGGAGCTCGTCCGTCGACCGCACATCGGGCAGTGCTTTCCGATATATGATTGCGACTAGTCCTAATTTTTTCTCCATGCCTTTCACACAGTCTGAGCTCGCCAGCCCATATGGTGTCCATCTCTGCGCGGACGAGGCGTTTCTTCAATCCGAGACTTCTGAACTACATCTTTGTGATCTTTCCCATTACTGTGACCCTACTCACCCTCGCATGGGTGCTTGAGCTAGGTCCCGCAGCCGGAGCGGAGAAAGAAGAGTACAACAATGTTATGCAGTATTTAGACATTGTGCAGCGTCGATGGACACCAAAAGACAGGGTTAACCCTCTAGACTCTCCTATATTCCTGCACATGGCATTGCGAAAGATTCACACGTACCGCGCGTTGGTTAAGATTAGGCGCGGAAACTTCTATTCATGGGCCATTGTCATGACACTAACTTTCTTTGTGAGTTCCCATTGACAATTAGTCCCATGAGCATGGATATTTCACATCTTCTTTCCAGTCAACGGATGAAGAAATACTGAAAATGATCAACTTGTCACTTCCCGGACGGTCAAAAGTTCCACTGCAGTGCTGCAATCCTTCTTATAAAACTACTCTGGGCATGTTCAACAACCCTCAAAGAAGTTGACTTCTCTAAAACTAAAATTGAGCGGTATAAAGAAGATGATGATGCCTATGATGCCAAAAGTACATCAGATGCAACCAGTTTGAACGGCACTTCCATAGAGGCTTGTATGACTCGCGGTCACCGTACGTTTCTTCTTGTCTGGTTACCTCTTCATTGACCTGCCCCAAACCCAGAAACCCCTTTGCGATTTTTGATTTATTGAAAGCAGGGTATATACTTGCGCACTCCATTCTGGTCAATCTCGCAAGCTTCTACACGTCTTCTATGTGCTATACTCTAGGTGTGAACGCGGGAAGGGTCATCAATAGGTAAATTAAATTATTTTACCAAGTCGTAATCCCATGGCGATGTACTGAAGAAGAAAATCCATAGTCCCCAATGGCGCTCACTTGCTTCATGGCTCTACCTGGTCAGCGGCGCAATTGTGACACTATCTATGCTCTTGCAAAGCGTCAGTTTTCCTTTTGTTTGATTATTGCGCTACGTGTCTATTAATCTTAATGCGGCATGGACGGTTTGAACAGTGGCGCATATTCACCGACTTGGATGTCATCATGCCAACCATGGTCCAAACCAATTCTCGCGCTAGCTGGATAACCGTTCCTGATCGTGAAAATTCTAAAGACTCGGCTGAAGATGTCGGATTTGATGAAGTAGTGATCGCCTCCACAGTGCAGAGAGCGCATGTTGCTGTCAGGCGTCAGCCAGTCCTTGTAGTTCGACAGGTTTTTTAGCAAAGCAAGTATACTACTGATTGAAAGAGTCTAATGCAAAGGGTTCCTATCTATTTCTTGAGTATATGTGGCCACATTCATACAAATACATGTTGCATTCATTATCATTGTCTATTTCTGTCAAGTAACCTTCCTTTACATGCGCTCATTTTTAGAAATGTGAAGCCCTATTGCGTTCACAAAGTTCACTGTCGGAGTACTCTACATCTACATCTGCTAGCTACAAACCACAACTTGGCTGTTCACTAGTTTTTCTACTTGTTCTAATTGGTCCCTCTTCTCTGACTCAATCATTTCTCTACTTGCAAACATCACATGTTGTGCTCAAGTCCAGATGAGAAGTTCAGAATACAATAGGAGGTTACAAGTTGGGAACTTGGCCAGAACATAATCTCAATCATAGCAGATTTTAACATCTTTTTTCGCTCTAGAATTCCCGGTCGCTTATGATCCCTTGGGGCGTTTTTTTTTTTTTTTTTTAAAAAATGATGCTGACTTTTGCCAAACTCTGATTCACATTTTAGCAAAAATTTTGTTGATATACAATCGACACAAACTAACACAGTAAGAGCATACAAGGAAAAGAATAGACTTATATAGTAGACAGAAAAAAATCTCATGCATATTTATATCACTTCCAAACCCCCCTTTGTACAGTTCTCTGTCCCCATCTGCGGAAAGAGAACACGTATGTACCGCCCCTCCAATTCCAAACCTTTTATTTTTTTTTCTTTCTCACCCCGGAAAATACAAACAACCAAATCTTAACTAGAGATCTGACATGCCTTGATTCAGTTGTACACTCAACCCCAGATCATGAGCACATTCAGCTCACCTACTCCTGAACTTGTTTTTGTGCTGTACCATTTAGGTACTGTGTACTTTCACTTACTACTCTCTTTTCTATCATGGCTCATTATCTATCTTGTTTTTTTCTCAAGTATCCCCCAGGTCAGCCTCATACCTTGATAGGTCAGGCAAAGCGTATCTGGAGGACTTGTACCTCCCCATATCTCACTCATACCAGGTGTTCAAATCACATTCTCATACATTCCATCTCTTCTCTGCCATGTGGGAGTGTTCTCCTTTGGTCCACTTTGGGAAAACCAATAGGCCCAAAGGCTCCACTTTAGAGCCTAAAGGCCATGTGGGGGGAGGGGGCTAACCCTGCTGTGAGTTGTGAGTGAGGGGGGGGGGGCTGGGCTGCCCTTGTAGCTTGGAAAGGAGGGGGCAGGGTGGCAGGTGGGTGGAAATTGATTTCCAATCTTTGATAGGCATGAGAGAGGTGAGTGATGTGGCAAAGGAGTGAGTCTTTATTGTACTCTACAGTACAGTTGGAATTTTTTGCTCACTCCTCTTGCCCAGACCTGGCTAGTTTAAATCTTACCTAACAATGACTGAGCTCTACCCCGTGTCTGCTCTGTGGCTCTCTACTCTATGCGTGAGCCACATACACTCCTGCTCTCTATCTCTCAGAGGAGACCTAGAAAACACAGGCCTTGTTGTGCCTTTCAAGGCAAGTGGCCATTTTTAAAAAAGAGAAAAGAAAAAAATGTCTTTATACTGTATTACCTCCTCCATAATAGAGTATAGAAGACGCTGCTTGAGAGAACAGCAACACAAAAATGATCACAGCCATTATCTACCTATTGTGAGATTCAGCAGTGGGGTAAGAGGCAGAGTGGAAGTGAGCTCTCAGCTCAATCTTCCATCTAGGGAAGAAACATAACAAACCAGGTTTCATTCAGATTTCCCAACATAATATCTGATAAGGAAAATAGGATGCATATGTGCTTTTTCTTTCCAAAGATGAGGCAAGAAAAGCACAAACATCAACCGCAGTATAAAATGCACTAGTTGGTTTTAGGGTTTCTTCAGTTGCTACTAAAGTTATCCAATTGGAGTAGTATGTAGTTAATTATGGCCATTGAACACCAACACAAGACACTTGTTCCCAGAAAAACTTCAAGTCATGTGACTTGTTCCCAAAAACAACGCACAAGTCAAGTGACTCAATACATGAGATTTTCAAAAAGATGCGATGCAAGGGTACACAAATGATAGATATATATCTACAGTTCAATAACGAAAAATTCCGAGAATTTCAGAGAGCTGAATAGCCTGCCCGACTGGCCTGTCCTCTGCCTGTCTTGGCACAGAATAAGTCGAGGATCATCCTGGGCAAATCACGCCAGAAATCTTGATGAGGAACCAAGTCCCATCCCGAGCCTCCGTACTTGTTGTAATTGATCCTGTTTCATCCATTAGAGAAAAAACTTCAGTTTGACCACAGATTTTGGAGATGAATGCGAGGAATGAGCATGGAGACGAACCAAATTCCGACAAGAAAGTAACCAATGAAAGCAACAGTGACACTGTTGTATGGCGGGTGAGATGTGCTTGTGATTAGTGGTGAAGACGCCTGACAAGTGCATCATTACTTGCAGCTGCTACATACTCACAAAGTGATAAAGCTTCCGAACCACCCTGAGCCTGTGGAGGGGTTTACGGGAGAGCTGTCAGCCTTCGAGGCACAGGCCAGTGGAGTAGGCCATTCAATAGTCAAGAGACCCTTTAGAGAGTCATATTGTGTCTTGGGCTGCCGAGGGGCTGCAGCTGAGGTAGCACAAGCAAGGTTGAAGACGACGAGCTGCTGAACACCATTGTAAGTTCCTCCCGTAGCGGTGATGCGCACGGGATCTGGAAGTATGAAAACACAAATCAAACGTTTTCAGCTGTGAAAGAAATCCTAGGACGCGTCGGCGCACGCACCTCGATTGATATGACCCCCACCCTCGACCATTGCGCGAGATGGGCCTGCGAGCGGAATTCGGCTGATGAGACGCCGATCGGCCCCTCCTTTATCTGCCGGCTCGTTAAATATCGACAGGCAGACTGTTGTTCCAACTGGACATCCATCTTCAACAGGTTTAAGTGCTGTGCAAAGTGATATGAGCAGGGTTTCGATTGTGAGCGTTGGTGGGGTTGGTCGGCTTGTGGTGACATTGAGAGGCCACGTAGGGGGTGCTATCAGCTAAGAGGGCTTGTAACGTCAGATGATGGTCATTACCAGAAATAAACTGATTGGAAAATGGCGATTGGCTTACAGATGTGAAATCGTAGTGGGCGCCATCTGGGGCGTTGTATTTACAGTCAACCAACTCGGATCGGGTCCCGTTTGACTGGAGTGCGCCGGAACGTGCGGAAGGGATGATGGACAGGATCGAGAAGAAGGTGAAGGTGAGTGGACGGGGGTTAGAAGTTTTCATGATTCGGCTGAATTCCATCCCGGCCCTCATTAAACACACCGGTCGCGTCCGCTATACCATCACACCGCACTCGCCACAAGCATTTGTACGGTACCCTCATACCCCTCTAAACACATACTGGATTACCTGAAAATTCAGTGTTACATCGGATCTCACCGGATGTTTGTCAGCCAATGATAGGATAAACGTGGATATGTATGTGTTACAACATCGAAAAATCAATGAGCAATTTATGGGGACCACAAAAAAAAAAAAAAAAAAAAAGTAATCCAAACAATTTTAGAGATGAGAAAAAAAGGCTAGGAATTATCTGAAAGTAGAAAATGTAGTCAGTCCGTACAACTTCAAAGAGATTGATTTGTGTTGGTCAAAAGCTACATTGTCAAACCCAAGATGTGAAAAATAAATTAAGAAGTAGTGTCAAGCATCCCTGACTTGAAAAATACAATGATGAGAGTGGAAACATGGATAGTGTTATCAGATAGTAAGTGACTCATCGAGGAGCCAGCTTCAACAGAGGTTTTCTGAAAATACAACAATTGATGCTGGTAACAAGATGATTTATGATCAGAAGGCTTCCCGAACAACCAAAACTTGAGCTCTTTGCACCCGGACTCCCACTAGAGCCTGTCGAATCTGAACTGATGACCTTTGTGGCATTTCCTTAGCATCAGCATCATGGGTTGTGAATTCATCCAGATCACCGTAATCTTCATCAGATGAAGAGGTGCCATCAAATTCATCGATGGTCGTGTTTCCCGGTTGGCTTTCAGTTATGATGATATCAAGACCTGTGAACATTCGCCACTATTGGTTTGCAGCTTGTTAGCGACTCTATTGATCTAAAAGAGGCAGAGTAGCCTAACATAAATCAAATTGATGACTCAAGCTCAGTATACTCACACTTTGTAATATCAGTGCAATTGCCACGATCACTCCACATGCATGGTACAGCCAAGCCCCCAGTGAACGCCATTCGGAGCTGATTGACGATGGTGAGCTGCCTTGAATCTTGACCGAACAGTCATAGGAAAACAACTTACGTCAAAACTGCTGAATTTGCCTTGACTGCAGTTACCAAACAGGCCAGTATTGTGCAGACAATCGATGTCATCATCACCGCAGAATGACAAAGAACATATACTATAGATGACCAGATGAACAAAAATCAAACTGTCAGTGCAACCTGATTTCTTTCGCGTCCTTGTGGGGGCCTTTGTCTGTCTGTTTGGTATAGCAAGGAATGTATCCCTGGGATCATGCAAGGCTTAACTGTGACATTTCCTTAACGCCAGAGCAATATTCCCAGGTTCTGGCTGAGTAGATGTTTCAACGCCAGATTGTTTCACCTGAGTTAGAGTTGGCTTGAGCTGCTCGACCTTGGCCGTACTACGGCGAATAAGCTTGATGAGAGACAAGCCAGAAACTACGCAAAACTACAAACATGAACCTTGTTGTAAGCTGTCTTTATCAAGCTGGGACAGCCAGGAAAAATGGCAGAGAGGGCTGAACTTTACGGGTGTGGTTTTTTAGCAGGTAAAGAACTCACAAAAAGGGTGAAGAAACTGATACCAGCCCAATAAAATGAATTCCATTGCAATCGGCTATTCAACTTTTTATTCATTTGTATGAAATACGCTAAAGATCCCATCAACTGTGAAAGATCACTAGACTGTCCTGCCTCATGCTTCTCAGCAGCAGATACAACCATTGCGTGAAGATTGTAGTATGCCTCCGACTCATTGCGATAAGCTAAAACCAGGAAGGGAATCCAGACAAATGTTCCAGCAGTTACGATCGCGGGGAATATAAAGTGGAATAAGTTCACAATGTGCGGTCGGTTAACGAGTGGTCTGAGTAGCCTAGGCACTCTATCAATCGGCGAACATAGGCTGAAGAAACGCAGGTGTGTAGAGGCGACATCAAAGTACACAACGGTATAGCACAAAAATATCAAGGGGATCCGCGAAAAGATTCGAATGTCATCAGCTTGGTAGTTCTCGCACTTTACGAATCAGCGTATGGGGAGACTATGGATATGGTATCAGGGAAGCTTGAATTACATTGTACATAGCCCGGCCCAGCCAGTGATCCAATAACCAAAAAAACCAAACACCCACATCAATTGTAACCTACAACAGTTCAGGTCACGAAGAGTTGGTCAGTCTCTTTCATTTCTACCGCCTAAAATGATATAAAATGGAACGTACTGACCAAGCAAAGAGATATACCTTTTTGGCGATTACAGGTGACTGCAATGCGGCATAGTCGACACTGATATAAAGCAGACAGAAGATGCTGCTGACTAATTGGGTAATTGTGACTGGTTGTTTCGTTGTGATGAATGGTATGATGGCGTAGTAAATGACCAAGTGTCAGTTGGTCACATCTGAAAACAGATTCTGACAAAGAGTCTCTCGAAAGCTTCTCTTCACCTCCCCGAAGGACACATCGACTCACCTGCAAAAACGCTATTCGGAACTCTAAAGGGCACCTGGGCTGGGAACGAGGTGACACGGCATGATTAAAATGGTTTGAGGTCACCTTTTGTTGAGTATGTTGGAAAACACTTGCAACTCTCCTTTTTTCTAATAGCAGAACCGGGATTATTAGGTAAAGAGGATACCCACCTTTGCTAGCATAGGCTGATTTCATAAGCCAAAGGTACTTCTGACGCTTCGATTTGTTGTACATAAGCGGTCCCACAACGACCATACAAGACACCCATGTTATCAATAAGTGGATGACTGCAAACACGGTAAGAATTTTGAAAGTTGACCGTGGTACTGGAGGATATCTGCTGTTCTGAGTCATGATCCAAAACGTCAGTATAACGGATCTTCAAAGCCAAGAAGAAGAAGAAGAAAAAGCTCGAGGGAGTTAGGGGAAATGGTCGGCATTGTGAAATGATCAACCTTAAGATGAGAAATTGGCAACGTATATGGATTGACTCCAGGTGGAATATTGGCAAATAAATCGACAATCGATGACATTGCGCTTAAGCTATCAACTGAATGGATGAATGTCTGGACGATGAGCAGGGAGAAAGCTTGCCGGTAGAGCGAAGGAGATGGTGATCAATCGCTCCTGATTTTTCAGCTATCAGCAAATTTTAGAGTGCAGTTTCTGTGCTCGTAGGCTCGTTTTAGTTTTGTCTTTTCATCCTTCATTCATCCTACGTTCATTCAGAATAGTGCGTCCGAGCAGTCCGAACTTCATCTGAGATATGAACGCGGTCCCCTTCGAGTAGTGCATCGACCGTGCCGAAAGATGAACCCATATGGATTGCGCTAGCCTTCCTTGAAGAAGTCATCTCTAGCTTCGAGTCCGATTGAAAGCTAACATATAGAGTTTCACGCTGGTCGAACTTCATTCATCAACGAGCAGTGGTCCGTGCAGAAGCAGTGCGCCAGTGGTGCAAGGCTCTGTGAGCTTACGATGACTTGACCAGTAGATTCTTAGCATGAGAAAAGTTCATCTCCTGCGCAGTAGCCACATCCAAGCAAATCCCAGTGCGCAAACGAACAGAGTCTTCGGTTCATCGCCTCATTATGCCAATGACACATACAGATTATTACTTGGGGTTGGTGTCTCGATTAATCTAGTGAAATAATTATAGCGAACAGGAAGATATGTACAAAATTTGCTCACAAAGTACACAGTCAGTGACATGACTTGATCACACGCTGTAGAAGTCCGATGAGCAATCACGTTTATAGGATGTAAGATATCATCATCCAGGGTCAAACTCTTTTTCCTCACTTTCTTCGAGTCAATTAATTAGTTCATCTCACCTCTAATAAATTTCCATTCAAATGAATTTTTACACTATCAGATGCTATAGCTTTTCGGTTACAGTAATCTTTACAACTGCCGTTTGTTACTCAACCAGAGCCAAGAAAGAAATACCTGAAAAAGAAAAAAAAAAGAAAAAAAAGAAAAAAAAGAAAAAAAAGAAAAAAAAGAAAAAAAGGAAAAAAAAGAAAAAAAAGAAAAAAAAGAAAAAAAAGAAAAA
>MU167288.1:253583-271855 GCA_015951145.1 Cronartium quercuum f. sp. fusiforme G11 | reverse complement strand
TTGGTACAAGCCATTTAAAAGTTGACAATAAGATCATCCCAGTCATCACCAAACCGGTGTGTGAGAAACCCTTCAGAGCGCACAAAGTTCAGGGAACAGTAGGTAAACAGGGATATAGAGACACATTCCAACTCAAAGCATAGACAAGTGTGTAAGGTGAGAGAGTATGGCAAAGAATGGACAGCCTCACTTTGTCCTTTGACCAAAAACTAAAGCATACCCTAAATTATTCTATGAAAGTGACTAAAAATTCTTATACTCATAAATATGCAAAACAAAAACTGATGTTCAAAGCCAAAAAACAAAAAAACAAAAACAAATGCTATCATTTCTGATATGCACTCCATACAACAACTACAACAACATATGTCCACAAGCAAAATGGCTAGTGCAGAGGATCTAAGCAGTATACTCATTTACTAACTTAGCATAAGGCAACAGCACCCAGTCAGACCCGGTCAAGTAAAGAAGAGGCGGTTAAATCAAATGCACACACGCACAGTATATCTATACATTCACACGAAGCCAGAGAGAGTAAAGAGAAGAGAGAAAAGCATAACCTAATTCAAAAAAACCGGTGATGCGTAATGAAAAAATCTGATTAGATGAAAACCAATGTCTGACTCAAGTTCTAGTCTAAAAAAAAAATCAATCATTTGAGCCTAAACGATAACATCAAGCCTACAACCATTCCATAAACTGTCAGCCTCTATCACAACCAAGGCAAAAAAAAAAAAAAAAAAAAAAAAAAAAAAAAAACGAACCAGTGGCACAGATAAGTGCGATGACGAAAAAACCTAACGCGTTGTTGAACGGGTAAGGTCTTGCGTCTGGGCTAGGGGTAATAGAGAAAGACCAGACCTGTTGAAAACTCAATGACCAGTAAGCAAAAGGATACAATAGAAGGTACCTTAGAGTAAAGCGAAAGAAGAAGACAAAGAAATATGAGACAACGTACCAAACCTCCGAACACCGGTCCAATAAACCTTGACCCGCTCACCGCGCTCTGGGCTAGGCCGTTAGCCAAGGGCACCAGATGAGATGGCGTCTGAGCATTAACTAAGACACCAACACAAAAAAAAAAAGCTTCAGCCTAAATGTTGAATAGGAAAACAATCTAAACTCAGACACAAAAGACTCAACTCATCACCATCACTGAAGTGTAAGCGCAAACATTTGCAAGCCATCTAAAAGTTGACAATAAGATCATCCCAGCCATCACCAAACCGGTGTGAGACTCCCTTAAGAGCGCACGAAGTTCAGGCAGCAGTAGGTAAACAGGGATATAGAGACACATCCCAAGTCTAAGCATAGACAAGTGTGTAAGTTTACCACGTGGTGGTCCGACGGTGGGGTAAAACCTGAATTGGAATACAATTTGGGCTATACACATCTATCAATAGACAAACACGTTCAAGACAATGATATTGACTTAGTTTCGGGATTAGATCGAAGCATTAAAAGTAGCATTGCTTTAGGAGATTCTTGATGATGGAAAGGACTTACGGCTGCAATCAGCTCTGCGTAGTGACCGGCGGACAATCCAAGTCCTCCAGATCTGACAGGCGTGACGAGAAACGACCTACATGGATATATATGTGTGGGTTTGGAATGGATTTCATCATTCAGTCTTCCATAAACCTTTCAATAAACGATAAGCTCAACGGAAAAGTCACTCACATGAACAATTGATCACAAGTCGTCCCATGCAACGCCACGATCGCATATTGTGCAATGATAGCTAACGGGAGTTCACTAAACACACTCTTCTGTTCCTGCGTCTCGATCTTCGGAGGAACATGTCTGCCATTCCCGCTTTCAGGAATGACAGCTAAGTGTTTATTAGGACTGACTGAAGGTGGTACAGCTGCAGGTGTATTAAGTACATCCGCGCCGGTCGAGAGTCGTTCCCTTTCCCTTTGAGCATTGTAAGCATTTATCAATGGTGAAGGACCAAGTGATGGAGGAGTCGAGAGTCCAGTGTTATTATAAATAGCCGGTCTAACAGCTGAAGAAGCAATACTAACGCTCCGCATCCCAGACGCAAACCTAGAAGGATGAAAGCTATTAGGAGCAAAATTACTGGTAGCAAAGCTCGAAGCTCGAGGAGAAACACGAGAGCCGATACGTTGACGTGGTCTAGTAGCCGAGTGAGAAAGTAATCTAGAATCAGGACCTTGATGATGTTGTTGAAGGTACATCCTTCCTCGATTCTCTAATGAACCAAATTCGCTTCCTGCTTCATCGTAACCAAACCCGTCACTGTCTTCTAATTGAGATTCATCGTCACCGAAAACAGAGTTATCGAGCTCTGGTTCGTCATCATCCACTTGACTAAACTCATCATCCCTATCTTGACTGGTAGCTGCCGCGAGCCAAACATCGTGTAATCCAAAAACTGCGTCTTCATTGGCCAACAACAATCTAAGAGAAGATAGAAAAGAAGATTGATTAAAGTTTGGTCTTTGGAGATACTCGAGAAGCAAGCAAGACGAACCTTTGTGCAAAGTTTAAAGTCGGTGGTGGATGATCATGTTCCAAGTCATCATAATCAGGTGCATACTGAGTATCACCACCAAAGCTACGAGCAAGACTGATAGCTCTACTGGCTCTCCTTTGAGCAGTAGCGTGACCATTTCTAATACTACCCATCCCGTTTACGCTAGCTCTCCAAGTTGTAGGTCTACGACTACCGGCAAAACTTCGACGATCATAACCATATGCTGAACCAGGAGTGAAATTAGTAGATTGAAGAGTTGAAGTTCTAGATAAACTATGTGGGTTCCTAGGTAAAGGTTCTTGACCAGGTCCTAATTTAATACTCTGAGGTAATGGAACTTGTGATGAAGAAGGGTTGAGTGGTAAATGGGGAGGTCGAGTGAGGGTGATACCTTCATCCTCAATCACACTTGCTTCTTGTTCTTCATCAGTTGATAAGTCTTGTTGATTTGCTAATTCTAATCTTCCAGATGGAGGAAGTCTAATAGAACTGGAACGATAACCACCATCCCATCCTAAAAATAAACTTAAACAAGCACCGGCAAAAGTAATAAAACTTGCGACTGCACAAGGTAAAAAGTAAGGATACTCTTTTAAAAATTGAAAGTTTTCAAATATCTTTGGATAATTCTCAGCGGGATGTTCAAGGAGACCTAATAATGTCAAAATAATATATATAAGAAAAAATGAAGATAATTTTTTTTTTTTAGTTGGACCTAGACTATGGAAATGTACTACTTACCACCAATAATGGGACCTGTAATTCCACCCATACCCCAGCATAAACCAATCCAAGCAATAGCTCTACCTTCATTACTAGAATCGGTAATATCACGTACTGCACCTCTAGCAACACCAATAGCACCATTGAAGATACCTTGACCTAATCTAGCGCAAATCATCATACCGAGTGAAGTACTAGAACCAAATAATAATAAAGTTAAAGCATTGCCCAATAAAGAAGTAAATAAAACTAATCTACGACCATATTGATTTGAAATATTAGACCAAAGTAAGGAAGTTAAAAATTGAGATAAAAAGAAAACAGATGAAACTATGCCAGCCCAAAATCCTACAGCTGCTTCATTACTTTGAGATCCTTTACTAAAATCTTCGATCATAAAAAATATAAAAGGACCAGCAACTGAAGCTGAAAGGAATTCTGAGATCATAGCAAAACATAATACTACGATAGGTAAAGTAGGTAAAGGTGTAGAATCAAGTTCAGATTTGATTGGAGGGATAGCTGATGGGATAGGAATGTGATTTGATGGAGGTAATCGAGGGTAATGACCGGATGGAGAGATGAGTTGACTTGTGACTGAGTTAGTTCGATTAAAGTAACTATCGGATGATGCATTAACATTTGATAGCAAAGGTCGAGGGTTATTTGGTGTTGAATTCGATTTGGTAGGTGTTCTCATTCCTGCTTCGTCTGATTCTTGATTTGATTTATTCATGTTTCGATTTCGATTTAAGTGAGATTGAGGTGGTGAGACCATTTTGTTGGAAAGTGAGTTGGATATTTCGTTTTTGGAAATCAGACTCAGAAGACAACTACTCAGATTTTAATCCTACTCATTTAAATTCAAATTGTCATTAAATTCTCGCATTTAAACGTTGTAAATTAATTTGGTCCGGTCTTCGCTAATGTTGGGTCTCAACACACCTCACTCGTTCAGACAGCCCTCGAGTTCAGGGGCCTTTCAGACAGGCAGAGTTACAGGGTCAACACAAAACTTACCTAGTTAGACCTTTTGTCTCATCATGATATGAAGGTCGAGTTGATAAAGCTGTTCAATCACACTGCCAAGATATTTGTATCGGATGGGCCTATCCGATGTTCTATCACCCCGAGATATGCGATGCAGTGTCAGTAGGATTAGGTGCGATGGAATTACACTGCAATATGGTGTCAGAGCATTAGATACCGATAGTAATTCCATCGCACCTAATCGCAAAATGCTCTCCTAGTTTCATCAGATGAAGGCATTTGAGGACTCATTGGAGAAGAGATGATTTGGATGCCTCCGTTCACCCAAATTTGTAGTCCAAAACTTTGTCAAGCTTAGATCAAACCCTTTTACAGATTTTTCCAAAGGAAGTGCCAAGGAAATTTTCTTTTGAGGACTTGTTAAATTTTTCTATTCAAAAAAACTCTGAGGGCACTGCTGTCGCCATAAATAATGTTCAAGTACATCCCCCAATTATTTTAGCCAAGTTGGATACATATTATGTAGAGGATTGAGTTCATGATGTTTCAAATTCTCAAATATGGAAGCAGATGTTTTGGACACTTTGATAGCTCAAAATGAAGTTGTAAATATTTTCCAAGTCCAGACTTCAGAAAGTACAACTTTTTGAAGAGATAGAACATGATGTGAGTTTGGTGTACTTTCATGATGTTAAAAATCACAATAAAACTCTCTCATATCTATTATTCAAGCTTATTGCACACTCTCCACTCCTTTCTCATAAACCTTTCACTCAAATGCACTCTCACTAATACATGATGAACAGCGCCACTATGCACCATAAAATGTGTGAATTTGTTCTAGCTGTTGTGGTATGTAAAATGTGTTGGGGGATACATAGTAGGTTTTCAACCAGGGTTTCAGCAAGATGGGAGGGTGGAATACTTACCTGAGGTGAATTTTTGGCTTCTATGAAGTTGGTTTTACTCAGGATGATTACAGAGCAGTTGAAGTACAGGAAATTCTATGACACCATACCTATAAGTCATACACCAAATAGCACAGAGAGATAGGTGAATCAATAAATGTTGTGATGATTGAGTGGTCACAAAAGATGAAGAAAAAATCATCAACATCATAGAATGATCAGTGAATATAAAAAGACAGTGAGAGAGACAATTTTGAATAACCGATTGTAACACAATCTCATATTTGTCATGGTGACTGTGAAAATCATAGAAAAGATGAAAGATGAAAATACATCATTGTCACAGAGATGATGAAAAATAAAAATGAAACAGTTTTGAAAACTACAATTGGTAATTTCAACAGGTTTTGGATCACATCCTTTCCCACAACTGTAGTGAATGGGATCAAGCTGTTTCCCATCCCCATTGTATACCATTCAGCTTAATACTTTCCCTCTACAGTAGTGGGACTGGGTTTTCAGCTTTCTCTCTCTTGTTGACCAAGAGGGAGAAGATAAAGCTTGACCTTCCTATACATGATAGTGTAGAGCAAGCTGCTTGCCTCTCCAATAATTGAGAGAAGGAGAACAATCCAATTTCTCTCCTCAGGATTGGGAATTGATCAATTGAATACATGATCAGGGAAGTTGAATGGTTTAAAGGGAAGAAGCATCATTGGTCAGCCTTGAGTGGCTTTAAAGAGTTTGTATTTTCAGTCTCTGAAACTTACAGTGCAGACTTTTGCTAGTCAAAATATAACAGGAGCTGCTGATCAATTATGTGATTGAAAGTTGGGATTTTACCCACAAGTGCTCTAGTCCAGCATTCACAGCTTGTGGTAGTTTGCAAGTTTATCTGCATGTCCTATTTTTGAGTCCCAGCTTTTTGGCAGTGCTGATCAGACAGATAGACCAATTTAATTGGATCAATAGCGCCAAAGGATCCTGGCCAGTCATGGTAAATTTTCAGCGGGTGTTTCTCAGAATCTTGATAGGAATAATTGCAACCAAGAATCTCCTGGGAACTGTTGTGAAAGTTCAGGATTGGGTACTCTTGAAAATTGAGGGATATGTTTTACTCCTGTAAGCATCCAGTGAATCTCTAAGCCAGATTCCACCCTACTTTCACAGG
Organism: Cronartium quercuum f. sp. fusiforme G11; assembly: GCA_015951145.1. Classification (NCBI taxonomy): domain Eukaryota; kingdom Fungi; phylum Basidiomycota; class Pucciniomycetes; order Pucciniales; family Coleosporiaceae; genus Cronartium; species Cronartium quercuum. Next base: position 265,563 of record MU167288.1, on the reverse strand, counting down.
GTGATCAACCAAAGATTGTGGGGAACAACCAGGGTTAGTTTACCCTGTGGTGCAATCTTATGTGAAGGGCCTGTGTATTGTCTGGGATGGCAGAGATTGGAAGGTTCTTGGTGAGGATTTTTCTCCCCAGAAGTCTTGTGACAGCATTTTTTGTATATAATGGGGCCTCTACTTGCCATCCCCCTCAATCCACCCACCATTTCTCCACAATCAGTTTGTTTTTTCTTTCTGCCAAAAGCCATTGTCCTGGAAACCCATGGCCCTATCTGGTCCTTTTCTGGAATCCTCAAGGGTAGGGAAGCAAGGGTAAATTCCCACAGTAGGTTAGGGGTGCTGATCCAAAAACCCCAATAGAGTCATTTTTTTAGGATTTTGAAATTCAACAAACCATAGATAGGCTTCTACATTAAAAACCCTTTTTTGCGCTCTTGCTCTCTGCACTACAGGAACATGTTTTGGGTTTGTGCGCTTTTGCACTGATGGACACAAAAAACCACAAACGCAAAAAGGCCCTTATCCTCCTAGAGGTAACTAGGTGTTGTGTGGAAAAATTTAGGGGTGCGTGGGACCAAACCAATCTCTATGAATCGCTTGGAACCAGTCTTAATCCTATAGCATCAAAACTAGAGGAGCTATGTTGGAGTAACACCCTCAAAGCAGCACCAGCAACACAAAAACATACTTTTGGCTTACAGATATTGTGTAAACTTTATTGGCGGAGCTGAGGACTCAGAAAAGGGAGTAGCATTTGACAGAAAAGGTTTGTAGGTACTCTTTGCAAAACTACAAGAGGTATGCAAGGTGTAACACCTCTATAGCGGTGAAAGACACCAAAAGGCCCTTTTGGGCTACAGGCACTGTGCGGGTACCTTCAGGGGCTCTCAGGAATCCCAGAAGACTCCACATGGTCCACAATATCCACCCGCCACGAAGAATACAGTTTTTGGGTTGTCATCGTGTATTAGATAGTTGTGATGATACGAAAGTCAACAAGACCAAACTTGAATACTTGGATCTCTATTCTGTAGGAATCTGTGTTAATAGTTACATTCGTAGCTTTGTAATGATCTGTTGTGGCTTTTCTCCGAAATCATCAACAGAAACTGGCACACAACCCAACCTACGCATCAAATTTATATGTCAACTTGGTCCTTCTGAAATGGAAGGTACATGTTTGTGCAGCAGCTTTTCCTGTGATCAGACTATTTCTGAGCTAAATCATTGAAGCTAGGATCAGGATGATAGACAATAACGCGTCGTTTGGGATACCCTTAATATTGAAATCAGTCATACCGGTATAAAGGGTCTGACAGGTAAACGCTGAAAAATGATTTGCTCATAAAAATATGTTTGATAGATCATTCAGAGACCAGGGCCATAAAAGAAATAAAATAATCTATAAATCACAACCGAGTGTCCACTGGTGAAGAATTGAAGAATTGAAAACAAAACGAAAAAAAATAAACACTGAAGGTGATTGATTCTGTAACATGCCAAAAGGATGGTAGGTTGTATCATCATGGACATCTCGGAAGCCGACGAGCATTTAAAAGTAGAGAAAAACCACACAGGTCCCTGACCACAAAAACTGAATGAACCGGTTGTTAACATTGTTAGGACCTATGGGGTGTAAAGAGCAAAAAAATCAGTTTTGAATGTCTAAAAAAACAATCAATCTGTTGGGGAAAAATATAGGGGAAGCTCAAAGATTTACCAGATTGTGAGTGTCTATCCATGTCGATGGTTTCAATGAACAGACCTGTTATAATTTCATGGTGCATTCATTGTATCAGTAAAATTTGTGGCGACTTCTTATGGCACACATTAGACGGAAATCAGGTAAGTTCCATGCTCACTTCTTAGGCTCGTGCTTGACCTGCTTGGACTCGGGCTTGACCTCATTGGACTCGGGCTTGACCTCCTTAGACTCGGGCTTGACCTCCTTAGACTCGGGCTTGACCTCCTTGGACTCGGACTTGACATCCTTGGGCGCAGGCTTGACTTCCCTGGGCTCGTGATTCTTCTGCTTGAGCTGTTGATTCCCGTGGTCAGTTTCTTGATTCCAGTGGTTAGGTTCTTGATTCACGTGGTTAGGTTCTTGATTCCAGTGGTTAGTTTCTTGATTCCCGTGGTTGGGCTGTTGATTAGGCTTCACATCCCTCGGCTCGTGCTTCATCTGGCTGTACTGTTGATTCTCGTGGTTAGGCTCTTGGTTCCCGTAGTTGGATTGTTGCTCCCCGTAGTTGGGTTGTTGCTCCCCGTAGTTGGGTTGTTCATTCGCGTAGTTGGGTTGTTCATTCTCGTAGTTGGATTGTTGGTTCCCGTGGTTGGGCTGGTTGCGTCGGTGAACAGGCCTGTTGGATTTCACAGTGCATTATGGTGTCGGTGAATGTGAGATATCTTCATAAGGATCACACTAGACGGACATAAAATAAAATCTCGGGCTTACTTCTTGGACTCCTGTTTGACCATCTTGGGCTCCGGTTTGGCATCAGGCTTGACGTCCCTGGGCTCGTATTTCACCTGGTTGGGCTGGTGACTTGACCGCCATTGTTCTGGCTGATGGTTGTGCTCGACACCGTATCGTTCTGGGTTAGGCCTGTCAATAGATCAATTGTTGTCAGTTCAAAGATACACATGATGGGTGAAATTTTGGGCTGCATAATGTGCGTAAGTTATGAGCTCAGAATATGTATGCAACAAGCTTACTCGCCCAAACCGAGCGCTAGATAGGTGCTGCATAGAACAAAGAAAACTGTCATAAAAAGAGATAAATTGGTTTATCATCAGCATCAACCTATCTGGTGAAAGTGCTCAATAAGTGATGAGGCTGACGCGTTATCTTAAGATGAACCATGGTACAATATGTGAGAGGATAATAAAGATCGGAGGAGATTGTAGGTAGAGAGATGGATGACTGGCTACAAGATTCAATTCACTTGCTGCTATGGATTGGTGGGTGAGGATGCAAGAGGGTCGGGTCTGAGTTGGTTGTTTAAGTAGTCAAGTCAGCTAGACTTGTCATGAAAAACCGCGTCTGCATTTGCCTTTGCGAACTATTCTTCATCAAGTTAGCCATCGTGCTCATACGGCGTTCCACCGTGCAAACACTTTAGTACGATTGCGCTGGTCCCGGAATCATTAAATGTTTGGAATCTATCGATCAGAGAAATCCAGAACCAGGCCGTTTGCATGAAGGAAAAGCTTCAAACGGATTTTCGGCTTTGAGTTGGTTGTTTAAGTAGTCGAGCCAGCTGGGCTTGTCATGAAAGACCGCGTCTGCATTTGCCTTTGCGAACTATTCTTCATCAAGTTGGCCATCGTGCTCATCCGGCGTTCCACCGTGCAAACACTTTAGCACGATTGCGCTAGTCTCGGAATCATTAAATATCTGGAATCTATCGATCCGAGCGATCCAGAAGCAGGCCAGTGACGTCAAAAAATGAAAGAAAAGCTAAACTCTTGGAAAGCCCTACCAGAACCCCATCGGTTTACGTCAGGTTGTGGACGCGCCGAAATTCCCATCGGCGTGCCTTTACACTTTTTTTTTTCAGGGTCGCGCCTAGGTGCCGAAGCAATCAAATCAAATCAACTTGGACTTAATACTCATCCATTTGATACAGTGCTGTACCATCTCAAGTCTCAACCCGGTCAGATTTAGATACGGCAACCAATCTCCTTCAACAACTACTACTTTTTTCCAACCTTATGTCAATTTCAATCCTTCATACCTGTCGCAAGTTGAAATGAGGTGAGAGTTGATTCCATTGTGGGTTCTACAGAGAATAATGTTTGGCGGCTTTTGCTGCCTGATACATACAATGAAGAGAGTTGGCCACTTAGCATCAAAATGGTAGAAACAAGTACAAGACTCAGATGTTCATGGCCACTTATCGAGCTCAACAAATGGTGCTGAGCTGATGAGCTGCCACCACTGCAAACATTATTGATTGATCCAAATGGTTCAAAGTAACCATTAATGAAATACCCAGATGGGTGAAATTATTTTGGAATGGGTAATTGACTTGTTTATCAACTCAGGAGTGCAAGTTATATTACAATAAGACCTGTATTGGCATGTAATATAACCCCACTCTCTGACAGGTTTGATGAGTTATCTATTAATTTTTACAAATACAAAATTCTAAAAAGTTTGGGATTTCTTAAGCAGGGGTCAAACCCCCAAAAATGGGTTTCTTCCTGCTCAACAAACCTCTGTCTGCCTATCTGGCTAGTGATCTTGAAAAATCAATGGTTTTTGTATGTGGTCTGCTTGTTTGCCACTTAATCAAGTATATAATTTGACTTCCTCACAGGACTGAACCAGTGCAAGTTTGGCCAAGACTTTGGGGGCATAATGAGCCTTGGGCATGAGTTGAAAGGTCTCACAAGAATATTCTTGCAAAAGCCACCTCATTGTCTCAAGGAGCAAGGGTGATTAGGGACTTTTCCAAATATTAGTCTTGGAAGACAGTGCAGGGATCAACCACAAGACAGCTCAGGGATCGAAAAACTGAGATGTCTCATGTGTGTTTGAGTCCTGCTCTGCTGCCTTTTGTGGGACAGTGCAGGGATGGAAAATAGGACATCTCTGAAATTCATTGGTTGGGTGAATCTCTGATATGTCTCAGACTTTTTGGGGACATCTGTGAAATGCAGCAGGTTAAATCTCAGAGATGCTTCTATTACATGAATCTCTGAGATGCACTCAACAGGTTCTAGTGTACATATTTCAGAACAATTGTACTATGTATATGTATTTATAAGTGTACTTAGGTACCCTCACACCTCATAGCTTAGTATACAGAGCCCCATATGTAAAATCATGGACAAAAAGTACAAACATGTATCTTGATGATATAACTCTATGGGGTAACACTGCCAACATATTTTCATCGCATGGAAGCATGCTATGTAACATAGCATGTCTTCATGTGATACTATGGACCATTTTTCAAGGCCCTACCTTGAAAAATAGACCTATTGCATCGCATCTTGGCCTGCTATGTGACATAGCATGCCTCTATGCGATGCAATTTTCTTGGCAGTGTGAATTATTATTGCCATGAGGACAAGGTGTCAATTTTACTATAAACATAGGACACAGGGCCATCTTTCTAATGAGGATCAGAAAAGTAAATAATGAGAAAAGTCAGTAACGCACATAAAATCAGGTTAGAAGTATATTATGCTAAGTTCAAGTAGCCTCCAGCGCTACTTCTCATCTCTCTCATGGACCCAAGTTCTACTCTTTCCCTAAGCTCACTTATAACTGGGAAAGAGTAAGTTGCCTCCATTTCTCTTCATAGCCCTCTTGTGTCTCTTTTTGTCTGTCTATATCTTCCTTGACAAGTACCTGACTCTGTATTGAAATTGGCTGTCTGCAGAATATATTGTTTTCAGATTCTCCTCACTGACAGCCTGAGTTTATTTATCCCACACTTGACAATTTAGGTCAGTGTGAGCTTGTGATCAGGGTTGAAGAGCTGCTCAACCCCATTTGGATCACTTTTGTATCAGGGACCCACTGGATTTCTTCAAATAAACCCCCTTCTCTGACTCTTAGCCCTTCCTCCCCCTTCCACATTCTAACACACACCTACAAAGCTTGATCTTCATCATATAATATTTGTGCAAGCACTCTTCTCTAACTTGGGATTGTAGCAGTGATGACAATAGTAATCTGGTGCACTATCCCTCTGAGAACTCATCTCTGTTTGTTTATACTCTCTCTGTGTTATTTTTAACCAAGGCCTTGGTACTTTCCCCTAGACTGCATCCTTCATCCTGACAAACTCTGGGAAGGAATCTTCAGGATAAACCAGTGGCAGAAAGTTAAACCCACCTGAGCTGGGGTGACTACTGTGTCCAAGAGGCTCATAGTCTCTAGTGTGACTACTGTGGCACAAAAAACTTGGAACAGGGTTGAGAACGGTGTTCACAAGGTTCCAACAACTTGACCAAGAAAACTGCAGCAAGCTTTCACTATACCAGGAGGCTCATAGCACATACTCATTTCCCAACATACACCAAAATACTTACTTTGAAGGTTTTTAATAAACCATGCTCACTTTTTTTTTCACAAACTCCCCAAGTCCCTAACATCCAATTGAAATATTTTTGGAAGCTATTCAAAGCTATGTACAGTACCTGAACCTTGGTCTACAGAAAATGTATGGCTCAGAGAGAAAAAGCCTCCTGTAGGGTATATGTAGATGAAACAGGTATCGCTTAAAGATGATGTATGCCTGTGCTGTTTTTCTTTTTCATCAGATGAAAAAAAAAAAGCCCTTGGTAAGAGAAACTCTATGAAAGGTGACACCAAAGTGCACCAATCCCCAAAGCATTCTCAATAAAAAAAACAAAAAATTCAATCAAAGAGATCTTGGTTGGGTGGAAACAGGCCAGAGAGAAGGTTTGTGGCCTTTTTTTTTTTTTTTTTTTTCTTATTTGTCAGGTTGGGGATTTGTAGGAGGGATAAAAAAAAAAAAAAAAAAAAAAAAAAAAAAAAAAACTTAAAAACTTACTTAAAAAGAAAGAAAGAAAAACAGTTTAGGATATCACATCTCCACATCACAATCATTTGTTATGAGACAGTTTTTGATTTTTTTTTTTTTTGGAGGGGGGGGGAAGGGTGATGAAAAGGAAAAAAAAATATTAAATTAAATTATACAAGACTTTACTAACTAATTACTGACTGACTCTTTATTATTCAAATCAAAAGTGAGAAAAGAGAGAGAGAGAGAGAGAGAGAGAGAGAGAGAGAGAGAGAGATACAAATTGTATCACTTTCATTCCATAAACTTCTCAAGTAACTCCTCCTCTCACTTTCTCTCACACACACTCTCTCTCTCTCTCTCCAACAAATCTTTCACAATCTCACAACTTCCTCTCTTCTCGATCTCACTTTAACAGTTTTCTTTCATCATCATCTTTTCTCTCTCTCTCTCTCTCTCTCTCTCCTATCAGCTTGATCGAACAGACCTTGAAGTACTATACAGTTCGGGGCGGGGGAGAAGGACTTGAAAGAGTCTGATCTCAATTTATATCCTCTACTATCTCCGACCTCCTTCGGATCACTATATCTCAACATTCCCTCTCAAAAGGATACTCACTTGGATACCTTTATATCAACAAGTTTTATATATATATATATATAATGCATAGTTAAATAATGATACCAACTGATTATAAGAATATAATTATCGTAATAAACCTTTAAATTAAAAACTTTGATCAAACTTTTGACTTTCTCCCCTGCTCCAAAAAAGAAAAAAAAAAAGCACGCCATGCCTGACCTGTAGTCAACGTTTTGATCAAGTTGATTTTAACTCGATTTGTATGGCCTAAATCAATGATGATCTAGTCAATGAAACCATATCAAATAAATGTTGGTACATACCCCAACACTTTGTACATATTAACCTCATCCATCCTCCCGCTCCTATCAATTACGCATCATCAACACATGCACGCGTGTTTTTTGTTGAATATGTTGATATAACTTTTTATTTTCTTACAATCGGGCCCACACACACATAAACACACACACTGTTAAAAAAATCAAGAGTATTAACAACGGTAAAAAAAAAAAAAAAAAGGGTAATCGGAAGAAAATGAAGATAAAATAGAGCATGATGATAATAACAAAGAAAAAAAAATTGTGCACGAGTTATAAAAATCTTTCTGTATACTTTTTCTATTACCTGATGTTCGCGAATAGATTTAAACCACTACTTCCACCTAATCCATCATATTTCCTTGTAGTTGATCTAGATTTAGGAAATGCGTGCCAGAATCTTAAAGTTTCATCACCTGCACCTGTTACTATGGTTTCACCATCAGGTGACATGGCCAAGTACAAGACTAAGGATAAAATAAACGAATGATCAGGATTCGGTTATGAGGCATCAAAGAAAAATGAGTCAAAAATTACGTACCACGATATGTGTGACCTGATAACGTAGCAATTTGTTGCATCGATGGGTATTTCCATAAACATACTTGATTTTGGATAGGCCCAGGTGAGAATCCATGGGTAGAAACAAGTTCATTAGAAGTTTTTGACCATTTTAACGAACACACCTATGATTAGAAAAAAAGAAAGAGTTGGGTTAGTGACAAAACAAAAAAAGGAAATCTTTGCCTATTTCGGCCACAGATAGAGCCTAGAAAAGACTGACTTGTGAACCAGTATCGATCTCATTCAACATGTTACCCGTGAGTGTATTCCAAAACCTAATTTTTTTATCAGCTGATCCACCACCAGAAGCAAGTATGCCATTTTGATGAGGGTTCCAACAAATAGCTTTGATAGCGGCAGTATGTTCATTAAACCGATGTACTGGTACACTATTTGAAGCTCTGGCTTCCCATATCAATAACCTATTATCATTGCCTCCTGATGCCAATTGTTCCAACTCAGTGTTCCACTTTAATCCACATACTTCTTGTTTATGTGCTCCTAATTTGGCGGTCCAATGTTCTGGTGCACGTACGTCTCGATGTGCAATCGTTCGATCCCTGGAACCAGTAGAAAGTATGTAATTATTCCAATCCATACAACCTATCCTACTCTCGTGGCCTTCCATCGTCCGCACCCTCTTTCCTACCTCTGCGTCCCAAAGGTGAACTTTACCGGCATCGGTACCGATGGCAAGTACATTTCCGCGTCCGATCCAAGATAATGAGGTAACATGATCTGGTCCTGTGTGTGGTGCCTGACTGACGTCGACTAGTCTTGTGACTGCACTCGTGGCTGCAGACCAGAGATAGACTTGTGAGCCTAGGCCGACGCCGAGGATGTTGGTAGAGCTCCAATCGATCAGATTGAGGTAATAGTCATCGGCAAGGTCGGGCGCATCGAGAACCTTGAAAGGCACCTTGCTGAGCGATCGGGTAGGTTTACGGGGTGAGAGCAAGAGCCGTTCGCTCTCGTATTTGATCGGGGTTGTACTATAGCGTGGATGTGTTGGAGAATCAAGATTAGAGGGCTCGCGGCGAGTGGGGGATGAGAAATTGAATAGCTTGTTTCCCGTTTTGCGGGGTGTGCCGGGTGATGAGTTGGGCACTGTGGACGCATGTCGTGAATGAGCTGGGGAATGATTGATAAAGTGTGGCATGTCGGAGGGTTCGGTGCCAAAGGTCTCTTGTTTCAGCAGGGTTGTAAACGTTCGCTTGGCTTCGTCTACGAAATGTGATGGATTTCAATGAGTGAGGAATGAAGATGTGGAGAGGAGAGGGGAGAGATACCTTTCTCTAAATCAGTAACGGCAGCCACGACGGTCTTCTTGGCTCCTCTAGTTGGGGTCGAAGGTGTGTCAGACATTAACTGAAAGGTTGTGGATAGATCCATACCATCACCTCGACTAGGAATAAACCTATGGGTTCGATGATGTGGATGAGTGATATGTACCGGTTTTGAGTGATCAAGAGCGGTGAAAGGGTTCTGACCTGTCACCATAGTTACGTTTTTTGGTTGGACTGACAGGGCTACGAAGGACAGACCGTGGTCTGGATGACTTGGAGTTGTAGCCAGCTGATCGAAAGGTAGGATTGAATGGATCATCCAGAGATGAACGATGAGCTTCAGATGAGACAGGATTGGGACGAGAATGATGAGTGGATTGATGGATGATGGTGGAGAGATTTGGATGATGAGATGGACCGGGGATAGCGTTTGAGGTATGAGAGGGATCCATTTGAGTTTGAGGGAGTGAAATTAAAAAAAAAAGGTGGAAATCGACAAGAAGAGAATTCGAACTGGTTGGAGGGACGAAGCAGAATCAAACTAGAGTTTAGGGTTAACTTGAGATTTAAATTTAAATTAAATAACCAAAATGACTTGGATTATTCACTCAAAATCTGAACTGGACAATTCAAAAGTAGAACTTACTTGAAACAATTAATTAATTATCTGGACTGAGATTGAGATTGGTAAGTATTTAAATACAAAAAAAAGTCAGTCAGACAAAAACACAATTCACTCTCCAAATCGACGGGCCATCGGTTAATCTCTACTCACACAACGCTGGGTGAACTCAACAACAGAGTATAAAACACAATTCAAACCAGGCTAGAAGGTAGAACGAGATACACCAAACAGCATGTACTGAGAATGAAGGAAGGTGATTATGCATGCATCAAGTCACTTCACTTCATAAAGATGATGGGGCTTGGTTAATAAGATAATATCACACTATTATCATCATCATCATCAACAACATGAAATCAGTCCAGTTTAGCACACACACACACACACCAACATCATCAGGCTCAAGGAAAAACCACATAGACGGTCTTTGAGCGTCGATAAAGGCGTAAAGAGTTAGAAAAGCTTTGCAGGAAGAATGATAAACTAGGGAAAAAAAAAAAAAAAATGAGATTAGCCAATTTGACTCACTCAACCAAAGCCCGTTGTTCTGTTTTGTCTTCAAGAATCGATAAGAGCTTGAATATATATATATAGAAGGAGGTGGTGTTGATGATGTGGAATGTATGAATGTATGCAAGACGCAAGTCTAAGGAGTAAGGGGGGGTGAGGGGGAGAGGTTCAAAGGGGGAAAGAGGGGCAGGTGAAAAAAAAAAAAAAAAGAAAAAAAAAAATGGAAATGAAAAAGAAAAAATAGATCCAGGTGAACTTCTTGTATAAAGGGTTCCAACTTTTTTTTTTTTTTTTTTTAAAAAAAAAAAAGAGATTTTCCGAAATTTTTCACTTATGCTTAAATCATCAATCAACATTGATGAGGTTTTGTAAGTACTTGACTTTCTTTTTCGTTGATCAAGTCAATTTGGAAATCACTCCAAAAAATAATAATAATAATAATCATACACTTCAATTGACAAAATCGGCTTGAAGAGAGAGGAACGGTCCAATCAAGAAGAGATTGGGACTGATAGATTGATGTTGATGGGCTGACTTACTTACTTAAACCATATACCACCGAGCGAGTCATCATGACCCGCCCCTCCGCATTGACAACAACTTACCAACTCTTCATCCGGACCCGATCACCTCCATCATCATGATTCCGCTTCCTATTTTCTTTCCTTATACAATAAAAACTAAACACAGTGTATATATGCGTCTTGTTGATTTCATTTTCATTCCGGTGGGGTTGTTTTTTTTTTCCCTCTCTCTCTTTGTTCAAGTAAATATATAATTGCACAAACAAAACACCACTCTTTCTCAATAACGGCTCTGGGGTTTTTTTTGGGGGGGGAGGGGATCGGATGGGGATCGGATCCCTCTCACCATCTCATCGAGTTGAGGTACGAAAGGATTATATATATATATATATCTCCCCAACTTGAGTTTTTTTACTCTGGTCTCAAAAATAGACTGAAAAAAAAAAAAAAAAAACCAAGCCTCACTTTCCTTCCAATTCCCCCCCCCCTCCTTCTCACTTTATGACCCTCAACAAAAAAAAAACAAAAAAAACTTAGAGTAAGCTCCTTCTTACAGAATAGGTTTTGTCTAGTCAAAAATCGAATAAAAAACAACAACAACAACAACAATTAAAAAATTAAAAAAAAAAAAAAAAAGCTCGAGGCCACCCCGTAAAAAGAAACTTTTTTTAGTTACAAAAAAAGATGGGCCCTTCTTGTTGTATGACCTCATCAAAGCTCAATCTCTAGTATGTAAAACCAAAGTACGTGACGCTCTAGATCTGTCTAGTATGTGAGAAGAGAGAAAGAGAGAGAGAGTATGGAGCATATGAAAGAGATTGATCAGGCTACACCATCAAAACATGGAATCGTTGGATCCACTAAACGAGATTGAAGAGGTACGTACGTGTCGTGTTCTGCTACGATTCGCTCTCGATGAAATGCTTCTTCCTATTTAGTACCCCAAGGTCGATTTTTTTTTTTTTTTTGAAAAAAAAAAAAAGCACATTAACTGAATAAGAATAGAGGTGAGTTGTTTTTGTTAATAGGAACCAAAATGATGATGATGAATTTTTTTTTTTTTTTTTTTTTT
>MU167288.1:214568-253064 GCA_015951145.1 Cronartium quercuum f. sp. fusiforme G11 | reverse complement strand
TTATGACTGTTATATATATATGAGATGTTTTGCATTTTTTTTTTTTTCTTTTCGAAAGAAAAAAAATAAAAAAAATAAATTCAAGGTCTTATTCACGTTATTGGTAATTTACATAATGTTGGTTAGAGCATATGGGTCTAGGGTTATGTTAGTAGGAAAGGTTAGGACCGAGCGAAGGATGCTGCTCGCCGATTTATCTTGGTGAGCTTTTGAAGTAATTGATATGTTTATGGTTGTGGTTGAATACCTACTCTAAGACTATTCAACTCTCTCTTTTATCAATGACAACACATGTATATATACATATATGATACTTGTATTCATCATTCAATTTCTTTTATGTTTTTTTAAATGTATAAAGTCCAATTTTATACTACAATAGGATTTTTTATTTTATTTTTTGTTTCACAATCATGATTCATATCCTTTATTCACATGTATGTTTGTTATTTCTTTTTTTTTTAAATATATATATATATATATAAAGCCCTTTGAGATTACATTATCAAAAAGATCCTTTTTCAGCATTTGAACTTTTGTTGATTTTGTCTTTTTCACACAAAGTCCTTATATTTTTGATTTTTTGTTCTTATTAGTTTTTATCTTTTTTTTTTTTCCCTTCTGATTCTACTTTTTTCCAAATTGGAGTAACAAGTTTAATGATAAAAGTGACAGAACATAATGATGATGAATTAATGTGTTTAATCATCAAAGCACACATTAGACCATCATTTTTATTTAGTTATTTTTTCATTTTCATTTTAGTTTATTTTTATTTTTATTTTTTAAAAAAAAAAAAAAATTGTTTGATGAGTGTTATGTAGGCCTATGTGTGATACTAATTCCTGAGGGTGGCTTAGCCACCATTGAACTTGTCTGATATATTCATAATTACACTCTTGAAACTAAGTATGAGTTGAATATCCTTTTTTTTCAGCACATGGCATTTTTAGGCTCAGAGCTGACAAGCCCTGATGCTTTATAATAAGCAGCCAAACAGGGGACTATCTATACTAAGCAGATTGAAGATAGTGTTTTGTTCTTGTCAACTTGCTTCTTCTGAGATTTTTCATGGGCTTTAGCTAGGGAAAAAATGGCTTCATATTGATCTTGAGGTAGAGGAGTATGAGTTTTTCTTTTTTTCTTTTTTGGAAGAGTCACAAGAGTTTGGATTAGAAATTTCTTAGAAACAAGGGTGCTTGTAAAGTCAAGCCACTGATCAATCTTGGTCAAATGTACCTTTCCACAATCTCAACAATCAGATGATTCTTTGAATCAATGTACAACTTCTTCTTTGAGTCACTCAAAGCTACAGTCAAGATGATGAACCTCCACTTGCTTGGTAGTCATGTCTGGAGTGATTTTGAAAAGAAGGAGAGAGGAATTTGGCAGATAAATCATGTATCTTAGTTAGGTCATGTGGGGAGGGTTTTTGTGGCTGAAGATATTCCAATCGAGTCCCAATTTTTGATTAGACTCTGCAGGAGAAATAATGTTGATGTAAATCTGGGTTTGGCCTTCTGATTGGAAAGAAAAAGTGTTTTTTTTTTTTTTTTTTTTTTTTTTTTTTTCATTTTCATCATCATCATTTTTGAAAGTTGTATAGTGCAGTTTTGGTCTTTAGACATATTTCCCTTAGAGAGAACCTGATGGCATAATGGTGACTACCGAGAGTCCCAAATCCTAGTGGGTGTGGTGTAGGCCTAGTCCTACAGGTGGTGAGTGTTCAGGTTCAGAATTGCAGGGGGGTACAAATGTGTGGGACAATGGGAGTGGGGCTGCTGAGACTCAATTTCAGATTTGCACACACAGTGCAGTTGTCCATGTTGATGACATCTCAACTAAGCCATCCAGTCTCAAAGGGTGGGTATGGAGTGTATGTAGATCATAATGGTAGTCAAATCAAAGTTCCAGGGTAAAGATTTTGCTGCATATCTTCAGCTCAGGCCTAAACCTAGACTGGAGATATGCCTTTAGAATCTCTGGTTGGGCCCTGAAAGCCTATGCCTCAAGAGGTTAGAGGGTTCATTCCTTTAGCCCTGATTTTGACCACTGTCTGTTTTGGTAGAAAAAAAAAGCTATTCTTTGAGAGGTTTATGCCCCTACATGGCTATGGTCTTTAGAGGGAGTTGACTGTACCAGGACATACACACTTTCAAACTACAAAACATACAAAGGACAATTGAAGAGACCAAGGGAGGAGCTGCCAATTTAGGTACATAGCATAACTATTGCTTGTATGTCAAGTTGAATTAACCAATACAAATGAATGAAACAATCACACAAACGGATGTCTTGGCACCTTATCAAGTTTCATCACTCATGCCAAGAGATGATTTTTTTATAAGAGATAGCATTATTAAAGTGGGTTCACTTTCCCTCAGTCCCAAGACAGAAAGTGATCAGGTGATCACATGACAGCCAATACCTCCCTAGGGAGGGATTCTTCAGAATGTTTCTTTGCCTGTAGGTACTTACTCGGCCGATAGTAGGGCAAACGGGCGGGGCTGGACGGCTTGGAAATTTAATCTACATCAGTCTGAATGGTTGTACCTAGTGCAATCCTGGGTTCGAGTCCCAGCAGCCCCACCCCTTTCCTTTCCACTTTCCCGTACATTGGTTCGGACTATAGGCATTTGTAGGACCGGGCCAACAGCAAAGCCGCATGGAACGAGACCCTACGAAGTCACCAAAAATACACTGGATGCACATTTCAATAAGCACTTTAACAGATCCAAACAAAAATAGGACAAAATGGCCCAAATGGCGTGGCACGAATAAATACATAAAACTTCTGCTGCAGAAACGATTTGCTTCATTACGTTTTTCAGGGTTTACAGTACAAGCCAAGACGATCGGCGGATCATCCTCACTCCCTCGCTACAATTGTCATCCCGCTGCTCAGTAGTGACTCACTTGGGTCACTCTGCTACGATTCCCACAATACTGACGACTACCATCGTTCGGCACCAAAGTGATATCAGATCATACGATTCAAAGAGGCGGTCTCTAACTTTCTCAACACTTCTTCACTTCATTATCGGGTGGATAACCATGTCGAATCCCATGTTTTCAACTCGATGGCCAATTCACTCAACCGGGATTCTGAAGACCGATGCTGCTGGAGAGAGCGTGGTCACCCTGGCTGAACTCGACTTTGGTGTAGGATCATCGGAGCAACCGGAGCAGGATCCACTCGGACACGAATTTGTTTTGGAGATGCTGGACGCCGAACGTAGGCTGATTCGTTGCGATTTTGTGAGGATGGAACTGCGACTAGACAAGATCGAGAGCCGATGCACATCCAATACAAACACTCCGAAATCTGTCTCAGTGCGTTGGCGCCCTCGGATCAATCCAAACAAGTCAGTTACGAATCATGACTTGTTCTTTGTTAAGAGGAAGACCCAAAGAACTGAACCAACCACATTACCATCTTTCTATCTTTTTTTTAACACCAGAAATGTGATCAAATTCAACTGTAAAGGAATCCGAGCCAAAGGAAGATTAAGGCTGTCTGCTACCATAAAGCTGACAGCAAAAAACAGTCAGGTATGTGTGATGCCTTTTAAAATTCGAATCATGAAACTCCTTGTTACATCGGATGTATGGTAAGGCATCGGGTTCATTGGCTGGCTGCTTTGCAGCAATCCGCAATTTCTTTCTTTCTTTTTGGTTAGAGGCTTGCTGCACATTTCAGCTCAAATACTTCGGTTATGCAACCAGGAACTGATCCAGACCAATATGCATTGCCTATAATCAATTTTCATGATACATATGTATATATATATAGGTAAAATGGAACTTGCGGAGGTTCGAGTGCACATCTCTCTCTCTTCCCTACCATATGACTCTCGTCCCACTTTGCTAATTTTGACGTTATTCCAACATCTGACAATTGTTAGGCACCGTGTGGTCTCCCACCACCATCGCGAAGCTTCCGCTGAGCCATCTCTTGGAACTACATCACCCGGATGTTGCATTCAGTGAGAAGATGGCTGGCTACCTTGCCCATTTCTGACCCTGGCCAGTGCCTCTTCCACTTCACACGTCTGAACAGTCCTAACAACCCCATCTTCTTTAATTCAAACATGTCGCCACTTGTAAATTTGTATCATATTGTAAAAGTTACCTGTTGGTAGGGTCTTATATTTTTATTTCAGCTCTGGTCTTCATGTATTTTCAAGAAGCTGGAAAGTCGCTCTTGGAAGGATAGCCTGCTTTGATATCTGGCTATTCCTGATCTGCTAGTTTTTTTTTGGCCAGTATACACTGTGATCTAAAACGAAAAACACCAGGCAAGTCATCAGTATTGCTTGATGCCATCAGTTGTCCCCTGCACATACTTTCAATAGCTGTTAATGTCACAGTGATTTTGTCACAGTGGACAAAGTACTTTGTGTATGAATTCTGCTGACTGATCCACTGCTGGAGAAGTCACCCCAGTTGGTCTTGAGAAGGGTGCCCTGCCAGGCTCTCTGACAGCTCCAATGGCTCCTATATAGTTCATGTTTGCTCCCCATGAGGAGCTTGATCCGCATTGGGTGAAAACAAGTAGGAGACTCAGGCAACTTTTCACATATCCAAGTCTCTGCTTCCTGTATGTAACATTCTTGATCCTGACCGATGGGGCGGCAGAGTATCATTGACCCGAACAGGTCAAGGTCTGACGTTCAGTGGAGCATCCGTGCACACCTGTTCGTAGTTGCGATTTTTTGCTGATCGCTTTTACGAATCCAATTTCTCTTTCCTTCATGTCTGATTGCCAGTTCCGCTTCTTCAAACTTTTCTGAAGTGCTTGCGAGTTATTGTGATTCCTCTCAAGTCTACTCTTCAAATGTCTCAGGAATCTAGGCTACCTATTGAACATGTTCTGTGTTGTGTTACTAGTGCTAACAAGCGAAGGCCTCATATCCTGGACGTTAGCAATCTTCTCCGCTATTTCGCATCACACCTCTCAACCCAAGCGAAGCCTAAGCGCGGGGACTCTCATCGGGGGAAGGCGCCTAATTTGCAACAACGAGCCAAAAAGGCTCATAGGATGTTCGATTTGGCATACTTCGCGAGGCGCTCATGTATTTACCCTCCTAAAGAATTTCGCCATCGATACCGCATGCGTCGAGCTCTTTTTCTCCGCATCTTGCGCGATTTGGAAATCAAATAACAAGTCCTTTAATCAGCGGGTAGACTGCACTGGGAAGGTCGGACTGTCAGGCCTTCATAAAAGCAGCGGCCGCTCTACGTCAGTTCGAATATGGCTCTTTGACGAACTCGTTAGACAAAAAACCTGCGCCTAGCCGAATCAACAGCTACCGGGGCTTTGTTTCAGTTATACAAGACAATCATCAATCCCTACGAGACCGAGTACCTCCGCAATTCAAACGAGGATGACATAGCTCGCCTATTGGAGATCGCAGAGCAACGTGGGTTTCCTGGGATTCTGGCTTGAGTTGACCGCATGCACTAGCGTTGGAAAGATTGCCCACAAGCCTGGGCGAATCAATTCGCAGGACGTTCATCTGAGCCGACAGTAATCTTAGGGGCCCTCCCAGCATACAATCTCTAGATCTGGCACGCGTTCTTTGGCTTACCAGGTACGCTCAGAAAGATAAACGACTTGATGCGCGTTCATTGTGAGGCACCTGACCAACAGATACGTCACTTCCAGGATGACCGAAAGCATGAGTATGTTGGTGCAGCCCCGACGTTGCTGAACGTTCCAAAGGTTCCGGATAACCTAGAATCATTATTCAAGGCGAAGGTTGGTTGGGACCACTGCTGGTGAATGGCTACTTCTCGTTGAGACCGTTGGTTTTGAATCTGATCCAGTTGGGATAACTGATGAACTTGTAGGGATTGTTGCAGGAGCCAAAAATATTGATGTTGAGAACCCAATTGATATTCATGACCTATGCAAACATCGGTCAAAGGGTGTGCTGTGAGTTGACCCGCTCAATCAAGCTCTCGATCAAACCTGGTCGAACCTGCTATCCAATATAAGGCCAATTGGTTTCCTCAGTCAAGCCAAGGGCCACTAGCGAGCGACTCGGGTTCGCTGAAAAGGTTCACTAACCCGTTGAAAATGGGCAGCAACGACCCAATTTTCATCAATGTTCGTAGGCGTTCTGGGTGATTTTAAAAGAGGTGTTGGAGATCCATTGCAATAAAAGGATTGGTCATCATGCCTGCCTATCAAAACAAAGGCTCAAATTTCAGGGCTGGCTACTAACCATGTATCAAAAGCAATGGAAAAACCAGCTGCGTTCGCGTCCCTTCTCGTCAGCAGGGACGGAAGACATGTTCCTCTTATTCGGCACGATTGATTTCGCAGTCGCGGTAGGATGAAAGTGAGAGATTTAGAGACCTTCTTTGATAGGCTGGTACAAGCAGATGGGCGTGAATTGCAAAATGACAATTCTCTCATTCAGGGAGGGCAGACGCTCCATCTTTTTAGGTGAGGCTCTCTCAACTACATGTCTATGTCCATGAAAATCCTACTTGGACATACACGAACTTGCCTGCGGTGTAACTTTGTAAAGTCTTGCTCAGAGAACTGCCAAACGGGCAACACACACACACACAAACAATTTCATTTATTGCATGTAAGAAGAACAATGCCCTGAATTTAGAATTCTTTTACAAGATCAAATGGTCAAACTTTGGTAACGCGTTTCTTAAATACTCCGTCAATTGAGGATCACCTTATGAATCAGACTTTATTTCTGATATGATACTCCCTCCCATTGGAAGCAGATTTCCCCCCCTTTGTGTCAGAAGGTCAATAATACAGGGCTTTGATCGTCTGATTCTGAACCTACTGGTGGAGATGCTCTAATAGCAAGACCCAGGAATGCTCTTACATACTTAGGGAGGTGCGTGACGAAAATTGGTAAGTTTTGTGTTTTTTGGGGGGGGAGGGGGGCTAATTTTTTTTTGCGCAGGTGCGTGACCAGAATGGTAGGAAGTTTTTTTTTTTGACCAAAATGCACGTGACAAAAAAAGGTACTAATCTCCATCTCAAAAATTTAAGGTGCGTGACGTGAATGGTACTAATTTGGAGCCTTACACTTCATCTAGTGGGCGCGGCGCGTTTGGCGTGCCCTAAAGTAGCGCCCTTATAATTTAACCATATCAGAGCTGAGGGTTTCATATGTACAAAAAACAAACCCTCCATCGTTCGCAAATCTATGCCAAACGCTGATCCCACGCCTACTCCACACCTGAGTGTGTTTTTGTTTCTCTCAACTTTTTTGTTTGTGGAGGTAGGCGATCTACGGTAGGGATCTAGTCTAGGGTTTACTTTCACTGGAATAGCTATGATATGATTCGCTTTTAATTAATTAAAGGTATTGTCATGAGGACTGAGTTTTTGTTTTCGAATTCTGAGCGCTTGTGTCTTGAAGCTGTCTGAGATGAATTTGGAACTCTAGAAGGGTGGACTAGTAAATTAAATCTGCAAAGTCTCTCAGACTCTTAAAGCTTCTCCTCCTCATAGATGAATGCTTACAAAGTGAAATACAACCTGTTCATGACCACATGCCTGCGTCAACACCAGTTTTTTCTTTTTCAAAAAAAAAAAAAAAAAAAAAAAAGGGGAGGGGTTTACCCCCTCAAAACCCCCAAAAAAAAAAAAAAAAAAAAAAAAAAAAGTCTTATATATATGTTATTATTATCATTATTATTGTGGTATGGTACGTGACCAAAAAGGTCGGAATTCGAGGTTCAAATTTCAAAACCAGGATCTCTGTGAGGAAGTAGATGACTAAAAAGGTGGGAATTGTCTCAAGTTGGGAAAAATTGACTTGAAAAAGGTAAGAATCTATGTCACACACAACTCCATCATAGCATTCCTGTGTCCTCCAATAGCCCATTAAGCACTCAATCAAAAAAATTTCAGACAACAGCTCACCTGTTTTGGCATCAGAAGCTCACACAAGAAGCTTTCAAATCACTCACAAGAAATCTCATCCTACTCATGCAGTTCATCATACGCTCTTAGATTGATGATTTTTAGACAACTTGGGGTAATTATACAAATACCCACACCCGCAGTGCAGCAACCAGACTTGCAAACTACAAAGAGGCTACAATACCTTTGTATAAAGGTCAGATGATATTCTCCTAATATATTCCTGCGGTGGACATTCCCTAAGACCATCTCCACCGAGGCTTGTAATATTAGTGGAATTGTTCCTGAACAGAGCATATTTCACAGGAAAACCAAAAGTAATCATCTTGTATCCCCAGCATAGGGACCTGATCTCCACTTGTTTTAAGATTGAAACTCACTGTGTTGGGATTAGTTTGAAATGAAAATCTCAACGAAAATGGGAATTTTAATTGAAAGTGGTGGAAAAGTACAAAAAACTGAGGTTAAGTTCGGTATGAGTGTAAGAACGGAGTGATGACTTGGTGCTGTCTTGTCCTATATTGGGAAATACACAGCCAATAGGAAACTCACACGTATAAATGGTTAAACCTGTGAGATCATAATTTTATGAGCTTGCACGGCTGGTTTGGGTAGATTACATGCTCTAGTAGTCACGGGTTTTTGCTATTGGGCTTGTGAGCTTCTCGACCTGGGCAAATTTCAATGTCCGGCGCCTATTCCCAAGCCCGTGGTGGAGATGCTTTAAGCAAGTTCTTGATTGTGTAGGAAGGCCAAAATATTCTAGAAACCTTGTTACTGGTTCTTTGAGAATAACCCAAGTGCATATGATACATATGGCAGTGCAAGCAAAGTGAGTTTCGGAGTTTCTCTTTCAAACAAAGGAGATTGGTTTAATTTAGGCCATTGAACAGAATTCAGAAAAATTTCATCACAAAGCCCAAACCAACAGGACCGCAAGCATACAAGGACTTCCTTGCAACGTGTGATAAGCCCATGTTACAGCTAGTTTGGGAATACAGTACAGGAAAGGAGGCTTGACCGGAAGATTGCTTCCTGTTTTCTATGCAAGTTTTATACTCTGAAGTTGACTCTCATCCCCACATCTCATGGATCCTTCATAAAGGTATCAGTACTCCACCACATTCACATTGGCCAACAGCAGAGGCCAAGATGCCGCCGGCAACAAAGTTGCGTTGGATGGATGTGTCCGACTCAACCTCGGACATGTTCATCCGACTTGTCTATGCCTTTATCCAAGGGGTTTGCCGGACTTTCCGTCATCTGTAAGCATCTGAGATCAGCCAGATCACCAGTCATACTCCATCCAAACGCTCTTACCCCTCCCAGCTCAGACAACAGGATACACTATCTCACTCAACCTCTTACTGCAAATGGGACTGTCACTCTGTAAAAGTTCATTCAGCCAAGTGAAGTTCCTTGATAATCTTATGGAAGCCTCCGAGATCAATGACTTTTATCATTTATTTTTTTGAATGGTTGAGTTCTAAGTTCAAGAAGAACTGATCAATTTGTACGCGCACAAAAAATACTCGTCAAACAGATACGATGTTTTTTTTTTAAAGTCAACAAGTTTTGAGTCCTGCAAGATATTACTGTAGCAGAAAGTTGGATAGAGGTGTGGAGGGAAGAGTTTCAAAAAAGTATGTAATCAGTTGAGAGGAAAGTGGGGCAGAGACAGTTGGATTGGCAATATTTCGACCTTCATTTTATAGTCCAGATAGCCATCGCACTGTACGAACAACGGCACAGAGGGTGTTGATCACAGGTCTCAGTCCCAATTGGTATATTCTATGAACTGAATCTACTTCAGTCTTGATCAACTGAATCTACTTACTTCAGTTTGTCCATAATCATTTCAGATGGAGCCTGATACGAGGGCACTGACATGGGCTTCGAGTCCTGAAATTGGACAAGTCACTTAGTTGATGGCCATCATGTTCATGTAGACTGGATGGGAGAGGGATGGGTTGATAAAATGAGCAAAATCTAAATGACCAGGCTTCTCCGCCCGTGGTGATAATACCCAGCCAGGCCAGCCGGGTCACGGGGCTGCTGATAATTTTGTTGACCTGCTTTGGGTTGGGCTGGACCGGGCCAGCTGTAGTTTGGCAAAAAAAGGTTTTCACAGGATGTTTCACACGTCTAGGTGTCATTTTACATAAAACTACAGAGTGTAACATGCAGTACACCCTGTGCTGCGTAGCTGCCTCGTGCCGCTGACCCTGGGACGTGGCTTGACCCTTTGGCAACTAAAGACTGAATACTTGCTAGATTTGAACGTATCATCGCTTTCTTTCAAACATGCACGACGACAAAGGTATGTCCATTTATCATTCATCAAGTAGGACACAAACTCTCCTACAGCCATCGAGTAATGGCGACTTCAAACACGTCTAACCCTTCTTTTTTCTTCTTCTTTGTTTGTCCCGACAGCAAATGGGATGGGGAACGGACATGGTCTGAGCTCAAACAAGGTAGATATGGATCATTGGAAACCTGAGGAACTACCCTCAAACAACGTGCATTCCCTTGTCACAACGCAAACCGAACGAAGCCATCCCTAATTATTCTATCCCACCGTTTACTCGCATACTGATTTTCCGACCTGTCCTCACTTGAAATCCAGGAATCTGACCGCTGGGCAACGGACGAACGTCGACGAGATGATGATCACCATGTATGCTCCTCTAACCACGCTTATCTATTTTCCTGCCTTATGATTTGCTGATAGCACCTGCGAATACAGCGAAGACGTTCACGCCGATCGCGCTCGCGCTCACGATCGCCTAGACGGTCGCATCGCTCAAAATCAAGATCTCGCTCCCCACGCGATCGTCATGATCGTCACGAGCGTCGTTCGTCTCGGTCCCCTCCCCGGAGAGAACATGGTGGCAGTGTGGGATTCAGTAGTCATGGTCGCGGACCGCCTGACGATACGGCACGGCGAGCAATGAACCGTGAATTGGCAGCGGCGGAAGCGAGTAAGAGGAGTGTGAAGGAAAATCGAGTCTATGTCGGTAACCTGGCGTTCTCGGTCAAGTGGAGCGATCTCAAGGTAGGTCTTTCTCCCATCTTACCTTGGTGTAGTTGCAGGCAGATGACTGAATACGCCTCGAACTCTGTCTTGATTCTTTTCATCAGGATTTTATGCGTGAGGGTGGGTGATATTTACTGAAAATCTTCTTTCCCCTCAAGATGATGGGTCTGCATATTGGATGCGGAGGGTTTTTCTTCTTTACGTAATTGGGAATGGAGGTGTTGGCTCGAGAGGCACACAACCGACGCTAAAGTCGAGCCCAGACTTACGTTAAAGTGAATGGCTGGGGTGGGCTTAGTCTGATAGTTCGAGCTATTCTGAGGGTATACGTTATGTCGTGATTGCCTTGGGGATACAGAGGGGAAGCACAGCCAGGCTCAATTCTATGTATGATTTTGGCCCACCTTACGACGGCTTCTTCGTGGATTCGAGTGATGCAAAAGGGGCAGGAGGAGGTGCAATGATTGTGAAGTGAAGGGACATGGTTACTGACGGAAAGGCTGGATTTGGTTGTCTATTTTTTTATGCATGATGAATGGGTTTGATGGATCGGTGGTAAAACGGCCGGCTTTACTTGGGGTTTGGCGACAACTCATCAATTTCTTGGACGCTGCCATTGACGATTTAGTGGGACATGTGGTGTTTGCTGAGGTTATGGTTCTGCCAAATGGAATGAGCAAGGTATGTTCTTGGTGTACCGTCTTTTTCTCAGCTATAATTTGAATACCTGCTGATCCTGTTATTGGTAGGGATGCGGCGTAGTTGAATTCAGCACACGTGAAGAGGCTGAGAAGGCGGTGAAGACATTGAATGACACGCCACTTTTTGGCCGACAGGTCTTTGTGCGAGAGGTGCGCTTATGCCTCACTTGTTGTTGCTTACCAAGTATTAAAACCTCAACGCTTCGGGTTTGGTCTTCACAGGATCGAGAAGAGGAGGCGAGGTATGGCGCACTGGCCGTCTCTGGGGCAGGGTTTGCTGCTCGTGGTGGCTTTGGCGGTGGAGGTGGTGGGCGAGGTGGTTACGTGGGTGGCTACGGAGGTGGTCCGCCTTCGTCGCAGGCCTGCAAGCAGCTAGCTATCTCCGGCGTATGTCCCATTTTACGATTTCAGTTGAACAGCGGGTCCATTGCCTATCTGATGGAATGGGGACTGTAGTTACCTTTCAATGTTGGCTGGCAAGACTTGAAGGACATGTTCCGGTCGGCGGGTGCTATCATCCGAGCCGATGTCTATTTCGGTCCTGATGGCTCTCCTACGGGTAATGGGATGGTGATCTTTGAGACAGCTCGAGACGCACAGAACGCAATAGGTCTTGACACTAGACTTATCAGCCTACTTTTTGATGCTGAAGCTGACCGTGCTTAATCTTTTGACTTCCTCTCGGTAGCCATGTTCAATGGCTTTGAATATGAGGGTCGAACGATGGAAGTGCGGGAAGACCGTTCGGCAGGAATGGGGTCGGGCAGTTTCCGCGGAGCTCTGCGCGGAGGTTTCAGAGGTGGAATGGGTGTGCAAATCCCTGCACCTCTTATAATATGATAACAACCTAACATTTGCTCTTTATCTTTTCAAGGAGGCCGCGGTAGTTTCCGGGGCGGATACGGTGGTGGTCGCGATACTAGTAACCTCTACGGAGATTACTCCGGTCAAGACATGTCAACCAATGGTGGCACCTATGGAGGCGGTCCAGGCCTGCGAGGTGGATATGGTGGTGGTGGTGGTCGAGGCGGCTTCGGCGGTGGAGGCGCGAGTGGTAGCGCTTTCGGAGGTCCATCCATGAATATCCAACCCAATCAACAAATCTTTGTCAAAAACGTGAGTCCCCTTCCTGCGATCTAAGCCAATCGACGTATTGACAATTTTTCTCATGCACCTGTTCAGCTTCCGTGGTCGACTTCCAATGACGATCTAGTTGAATTATTTCAGACTACGGGCAAAGTACAAAATGCCGAAGTTTTGTCTGAGGCAGGGAGGTCAAAAGGGGTGGGCGTGATCGAGTTTGAAACGGTTGAAGAAGCTGAAACCGCAATTGGTAAGCTATTGAAGTATCTTTACCACAGAGATGAAGCGTATCACATAGCTGATAGAGCTTTATCCGGACGTCAGCCAAATTCCAGGGATATTCATACGGTGGCCGACCACTATCGTTGGAGTTCAATGGTCGATGGAGGGACTTTTCAATTATTCCAGGCGGCAGTACCGGAGCAGGAGGATATGGAATGGGTCATTAATGATCCTTCGAATCAACCTTAGACCCTCAATCACCGCATGACTTTGGCTAATGGGCTGCCAATATCTCCAAAAAAAAAAAACACACAAATTATATTTCTATTCATAGGTCCAACATTCCTTTCAACATCTTAAATTTCGTAGGTTGTGGCCGAGAACACAACATCTTGCAGCCAGAATTATCCTGAAGATGAGAAGCATGTGATTTATAAGTGTTGCAGATCTGGCATTTTTAGAAAAGCACCCTTGATCACGTGCAGCTAAATGCTTTTGCCACCTAGGAAGCTCAAATAATTCTTCCCCCTCTGTCAAACTATCATGCTGAAAATGTGTGCATGTGTCTGTGCTGTTGATGGAACACTCATGTAGACACAAGGTCTGCACAAACATTGTAGTTCTCGTCCGTTTTACAAAACTTGCAAGACTGGTTGGGAGCATAATTCTATCCTCGTCTTGTTCCGCCACAGATTTTACAACCTCATCCGCTCGCTCATTGAGTGGAATCCCTTCATGACCTGGGGTCTAATAAAGACGAATAGGCATTTGTCGTGATATATTCTGAACTGTGATGACGACTAGGTCCATACATCAGTGAAGGACCATTGCTACTAGTTTGCCTTCTAAGGAATTTGTGTTGGCAATGCATGATGTGTATGGTGAGCTGTATTGCTTTGGACATTCGCAAATCACATTGTATGGGTACTCTCAAGCAATTTGCCTATCGTCAAGCATTGAGGGGCATGTTGTAAAAGGTCTACTTTGGTGAATTTGACTTGTACCCAACGGAGGTAGTAGGTAAAACAAGTCTAATTTGAACTTTTCTGGATCACAATAAAGAAGGAAAAGGTTATCCTGTATCACTGTGCGTAATATTTCCCTCAAATCTAATGTCCAATGAAATCAGAATGTTCAGACGCAGCCAAAAAAAAAAAAAAACAAAAGCCCTCCTCTTTTAGACTCAAACATAAATATACCCGTGCACAGACTTACAACACTTCTCCTCTAAAGAAATGATTCAAATGTGTGTCACAGAAGGAGGTTCACACACACTTTCCACCTTTCTTCCTAGGGGTTTTCTTTATTTTTTCTTTGTTTTTTTTTTTTTGTGATGTTATTGATATAATTTTAAACCTTCAATTCTCCACAAATCCTCGAAAGGCAAGCTCTTGGATTGACTGTGTTAGGTTATCATGTCCCTCATCTGACCTTGAGGGCCGGATTGGAGGAAGATGATAGGGTGATGAGCGGAACTCTCCCAAATCATACTGTGAAAATGATAAGGGGCGTCTATGAGTCATGATAACTGGGATTTCTTTTGATATTGAGCGAGTGCTAATGATTGATTTGCTGTCAAGTTGAATAGGTGAATTTCTTTTTGATGTGGGTTGATACTGTGGTTGAATGCATACTTGGTGTATACCCCAACTATCTAGGCACTTTTCAAACGCAAATATGTTCCAAAAATTCGTGGTTGGAATTTACAAAAAAAAAAAAAAAGAAAAAAAAAAACTAGCTGAGATAATAGTTCATTGAGAAACTTACGTAGCAAATCTGACTGCATGTTACATGAAAATTACTCAAAGATGGTTCCAAAAGAGTGATTTGAACTGTGGCCAGCACCTTTGTTTGTGCTAGAACAAGTCGTGAGATGGTCGTTCAATTTGGACTCCCCTCTACGTATTCACATGGACCAGTACGAAGAAAGACTCACTCAATTGCCAGACATGTATACCTGTTACCCGCTCTACGTTGTGTGCCTGTTGAAGGTCCTTGACTACAAGGCATATATCTATATCTGGTGGAGCCGATTCCAACAATATGATGCCACTTTGTTTGACTAGCGGCAAGGCGGTTGACATGATCATAATTCCCACGCACGCTGATGCGATGCAGTCACAGTAGATGAATCCCGTCTTCATATATACTACCGCGGATATGATGACCAGAAAATTATTAAAAGCGTCCCCGAGAAGATGTATGAAGACACCCAAGGTATTAAGATCCCTTTCTTGACGCTTCTGATTTCTGGAAGCAGATTCATGCTCGTGATGGGCATGTAACTATAAGCGTGAGGGTGAAAGATGGTCAGGTCTACAAAAACATTCATCATGATGCAAAGCTGAAGTTAATTTGCTGCGCGTTCACATACTTTTATCGAATCGTCGGAAACTGAAGCCTGTGTCCTTCTTCCAGCGCTTGAATATTCTGGGTGCTTTAGGTCCTTAATGGCTGATGAGGATGAATCTGATGCATGATTGTGCTGACAATTGGGCTCTGATATAAATTCAGGTCCATCTTGGGCTTTATTCCCGTGCTCATGGTGTCCATGTCCATGTCCATGTCCGTGATCTTGAAAAGCATATAAGTTGAAGCCGCTACTCAGCAAGTTTCATCCCCGCGGAAAATTTACAGAAACATTCACCGTGTACCGTGAAAGCACTGATTATGTTAAACGTGAGTCCAATACTTCCTACCTGTGGTTGAATTGCTTTGTGAGTGAGTGCGCTAGAACCGAGTTTGAATTTTGTTTTTGAAAGGAGTAGGCTCACAATAATGATATACATAGGTTTCTCCACCGGTTTAGGATCCAAAAGTCTTTCGATTGTTTGCAGTAAAATTGATACTGATAAAGCCAAAAGGAAAACTATCAAACGAAGAAATGGAGAAAGAACGATTTGAAGTCAGCCGTCCGGACGGAAAATCTTCATACTGGGAGCCAACCACAAGATCGCGTACCCCCGTTAAAGAAAGCGCCCAGTATCTCAGCTCTTTCCCATCCAAAAGTGTATCGGCCCCATGAAAAGAGATCTCCCGAGGCTTTATCGCGTTCACTTTGTCGGACTTTGACCAACGCAACGAGGGCGATGATAAACCCAATCAAGTCATTTGATACGTGGAAGCCATCAGCAATCATTGCAAGGGAAGATGTTCGAAAACCAATGGCAAGTTCAAGAACGCAAAAAGTGCAAGAAA
Source organism: Cronartium quercuum f. sp. fusiforme G11 (assembly GCA_015951145.1). Classification (NCBI taxonomy): domain Eukaryota; kingdom Fungi; phylum Basidiomycota; class Pucciniomycetes; order Pucciniales; family Coleosporiaceae; genus Cronartium; species Cronartium quercuum. The sequence continues at coordinate 236,911 of MU167288.1, read as the reverse complement.
TGAAGATCACTATCAGCAACCGTTTGATTGGCGTTAATCTGAGTGCCATGATGAAATCTTGTGTCTCCGGTATCTTTCAGTCAAGTTATAATGAAGGTGGCACTGATGGGATGTGTGAAACGCCAAAAAAAAAAAAAAAAATAATAATTAATGGATCTGGTATCTTTGATAGACCCGCTGAGCAACGTTTAAATAGGTAAAGATATGGAAACGGCCGTAGTAAGTAATTGCGGAGAACTGAGCAGGTGTTGAAGAAGGCTCACCATCGCACAGTTTCAGCTTGAGTACGTCCCCTACTTTCAAATGGCGTTCGAGTATCAACAAAGCATTCACTCCTCGCGTGCGCAAACGGGCAGTGCACCAGCGCTCGCTCTACCCCCGCAGGCCGATTGCGAAACAAAATTCAGCCCGCGCAATCCACAAGTGAATCAAGCGGGGTCCGTTCAAAAAGACCTGTCTTCGAGCACGCCAGCCCGTTGAGAGTCAAACTTTGGGTCTAACCAGTCGCAGTGAGGTAGCTGACCCCTAGGCCAGTCTCCTACTTCAATCCTACTTCTCAAAATCTCACCCGAACGTCGCGCGGAGACCCGAGTAAGTACATGGTGCACATAAAGCTTTAAGACAGAAGCTCAACAGACATACTCCGAGGCAGAACGGGCAGGTAAATAGCTCTTTGGCAATTTGATCCGAGCCAGCTCTAAGCCCAGTGTGAGCATTTCCAATGGACACTATAGCAGGTTATAACTATTGCCACCCAAACTTTCATCTCATTTTGGCACAAAACCATTGGGCTTGTGTATGTAATCTCTTTGGAAACAGGCCTTCCAAGCCCCATTTCCCCATGACGTGGAACATGACTACATGATGGGAGAAGAGAAAGCTTTTGAAGCTATAAATTCATAGCGCAAAAGCACCCAAGATAACGACTTTTCACTTTAGATCTGTAGATCAGAGTGTACATCCACTACATCAGATTTTTGCGGGGAGACACATATTTACAGCATTCGTTGGAGATCTTGTAGCGAGTCATATAAAGATCAAGCAAATTTTTTAATAAACAAAGTTGGTTCTTGCCGTGTTCCAAGATGGCAAAAAGCTCCTGATTGGAAGCCATTCTGACAGACACCTCCACCCACCTCCACTCTGCGCAACTAGAGAAAGCTGTTACAGAGGCCAGACTGAGACCACGGAAGACCTGAAACCAGGCACTGCCATCTAGACTCCCTTGAAATCGAAACCCCATGGAGTCATCTTGTCAGATGAATCTTGCCTTAACCCATTATATGAGGTATTGATTTGGCTGGTATTGGGCGACAAGCTGGATGACAAGAAAACAAGGTTAGAATTTCCAAATGTGACAGTTAGGAACTGGAGGCTAAAGAAATACATAGAGTACACAGCAGACTAAATGAGAGTTCAAACCAAATTGAAACCAAATTGTGTGATTGAGTTTTGATTTGGTTTGAATCCTCCATTAAGTTTGCAATACCCCCAAAATGGAGTTGCAATTTTTTACTGCTTCCATACTAGGATGCCATTATACTGGTTTTTCCCATCCTTATTACGGATCGCATAGTATTTACATTAAGTAAACTAGGGATGAGTAATAGAGAGTAGTAAAGCTGGAAACACATGGCCCTCTAGTCAGAGACAAAGTTATTTACTTCCTAACTCAAACATTCAGGGAGACTCGGCTTGCCAACAAAAACATTTAATTATTTCATATCTCCTTGGTAGGCCGAGCCACCCCTTGACCGGCTTCGCTTTGCTAATCCAAAATTCCCTTAGAGAAAATATGAAAATCTTGATGCCACCGTAGGTCCCTGGATGTAACTCGTGGTCATTGAACCTGATCTCAGGAGGAACACGATCAAAAAAATATTACTGTTTTTTGCTGTATACGGGTTGTATCTTTTGAAAAAAAACCTGAACCCACCTGCACACAGCTCCAACTCACACTTGTACATCTGGGAAAGCACCACCAGCCTTTTCCACAAAAGCTCTGACTCTCTTGGCCAGATTTCCTTACTGCAAAAAAGACAAGTGTCCCGGTGTGGAGGACTGCTTGACGGTTACTGTAAGACTGGTTGTCTTTTTTGTATTTGTCTGACGCAGACACTGTCTCTGAATACTGGAGTATTGGATGTGAGGGCTTTAGATTATCCGGCCAGCGAAAAAGATTGCAAAGCTTCTTCTAATGATGATGTGAACACGTAAGCAAACTCATCTTCCAAAATTTTGCCATTTTGTCTAGTCAGCTGTAACACTCTTGCTGATCCAAAAAAAAAAAAAAAAAAAAAAAAAAATGGGCGCCTATAGATGATGGTGGCTTCAGCTTTGGGAGTTCTGGACTTTATGATGGAAGTGTCATAGCATCCAAAACAGGGTTCCGATGACATATATGGCTGCCAATTATCGATTGAATGTAAGTTACCTTCAGGGACTACAAAAATCTCCCCCATTTTTTCTTTGCCCCTTCAAAATCGCGCTATTCATCAAACTCTACTATACCTGTAAGAAATATCAACTCCGTAAAATACTGAAGTTGTCTGATCAAGGGATTGGACGTAGAACGTAAGTAGAGTTATATGTTTGCTGTTTGTTGCGTCCGATGAACTTCAAAGGAACTAACTACCTTCCACAGTGATGCCCTCCCTGGAATCCGGCTGCCTGGATACAGACGGAAGCAAATGCTTTTCAGGAATTCCAATAATTTTGGCTCAGCCGCTTCCATCGAACGGATTGCTGCAAAAATAACAAGACTGATACGTATCTGATGCCTACAGGGAAATGTAAAATATTGTCCAATGGACTTTTGTTAAGAGCTCAAATTTCATTATAACCGCACTCGCCGCGGGGGGCCACACACAGTACTGTACAGCAGCCACCGCCGAATTTTGGTGGAAATGGATTGTGAATAGCAACAATACCACTTTTTGGGTATAATCACAAACTCATGAAGGTGGGTAAATACAACATAAGAAACTGACTGATCAAGAAAAAAGTGATGCTGAATCCACATTGAAGACCCATAATGCTTTTCTCAGGATCCCGATCGAGGCCGCGGTTCATCATTCCTCCGCTTAGGCCATTACGGTTATAGAGCTTGATCACACATAAAAACATTATGATCCACAAATCTTAAAGCTTCAACAAGCTATCTGCTGAGCGATCGGTCATGATGCGCCCATACCGTGGCTGAAGATGCGACATTTTAACCACTCATCTCAGCTTTCAGACTATCAGCATCCACATTTCAATCACATTCCTTCATGAAAAAAATAGACCCAGCCTTTGAACGGGTGGGCAAAGACATTGTCATCTTCAAAATGCCAAAAAAAATCCACACAGCTGCTGAGATCTCAGCTTTTCCAAGATAGCATACCGTGTTGCAGTGTCCAAAAGGTATAAAACATGGTCGACTATCTGCTTCTTCCTTCTTTCTCACCAACCAACACAAATCACTCCGCTCGAAAAACATCCATATCAAATCCTTCATCCCGTACCAGTACCAAAAAAGACTCCTTTAAAGCAAAAACTTAATCAACCAAGGTAAAAAAAAAATGGATCACACTAATCATACATCCCTTCTTGATATACCTGATTACGACGAGTTTGATATTCCTAATCATGAAGAGCCCCAGACGACGCCAGACGAAACCATCCTCACTGGCCTCATTCGTTATGAGCAAGATTTAAGACATCTAAGAGGACTTGATCGACCACTTAACGAGTTAGAGTTCAACGACTGGCAAGCGGTCGAGGAGTGGCTATGGGAAATTGAATGGCATGAATTCCTTTCTGAACCTGGCTCATCTACCTACCTTCCATCCACCATCGAACACATTCGACAATTCCGTCTTCAAATTAACGACTTGATCCCAGAATTTGAATATGGAGAAGAGGTACCAGAAAATCAACCTCAAAATCAAGCTTCAACTGCTGTCCAAAGCCTTGGCCCTAGACCTTATGTGGTAGGTGAGAGCGATAACGCTAGGTGTGCGGTATGTATGGAAAACTGGGAGGAAGGCTGCAAAGTCGTCGAGTTGAAGTGCTTCAAATCCCACATCTTACATGTCATTTGTGCCGAGGTATGAATTCTTTCCTGAAATTTTCCCTTCGTCTCTTTATCTCTCCGTAAGAACTAAAGATTGCTGAAGTTTTTATTTTTTTTATTTTTGTACAGCAATCATTTGGGTTTTCCATGAGATGCCCTTACTGCCGAACCGAGGTGAAGATCACGAAAGAGGATGACCAAGCAGGACCGAGCGGATCATAGGCTAGATGTTGTTTTGGTTTTCTTTACAGCTCTTTCATCAAATTATTTGTTATTTTTTTTTTCTGCGTCATACTTTGTTTTGTCTTGGATCAATAATGATATTTTTTCTTATAAAAAAAAATGAGAGCATGACTACGTTGTCAGATGTGAGTTTACCTTTCTGTCAAAAGAAAAAAAATAAAACATCAAAAATAAAATAGAAGAGAGATCAAGAAACTCGTAAGAAATTCTCTGTGTATTGTATCATCCTGCTGGCTATTCTTTTTAATAAGAGGTTTCGAAATTTGTGTGCATTTTTTAGGGTACATAGATTAGCGACATTGTCATTCTACTATACTTTTTGTAGAAACAAAAAGAAAGGTAAAAACCTATATTAGAAACAATGACATACCATTTGACTAAAGGAAGTTTCTTAACAAATGTGAAAAGGATAGCTCTCTTGTTCATCACCTTATCATATGCAAGAAATAAAATGATGAGGAATTCTCCACCTAGTCTACAAGAGTATTCTAGATATGCTCAAGGTTTGGGTTGGACATGGTCAATTGAATATCAAGAACCAAGACCAAAAGAATCATGGAAGATGCAATAATTCTAGATCAACTCAAAGCAAAAGAAAACTCAACTGACATGAAATTCAACACAGCCCCAGCAACCCTGGCAATCCTGAACTTGCTAACACCTGACTAGACCATATCAAGTGTGAATTTGAACCCATGATTGGAGAACCTTGAAGGCCTGGATTGGCACCCAATGACATGAGTGGAATGAAAGTCAATGTGGTTGAGTTTTCAGACCCCAAATCCATTGGTTCTTTGAGGCTAACCAACAGATTCTGAGTGTTAGAACTGGCAGTGATGCATTGGAGAGGCAAGGCATTGTTAGGAATGGCTTCAGAACTCTTCTTGGGGCTTGTTTGTGGAATGGTTGGTCAAAGTTGAGTGATGAGCATGGTGGAGGCCCTTGAGGGGAGAATTTTTGAAATTTACAGGTCCCCAGGTATTTTTGAATTTAAACATGCCCAATCCACCCAGCGTTACTATGCAAGGAAAGTAATTTGATGGGTAGCCATGAGTCTTTAATGCTTTTGAGAAAGAATTGTCAGTTCAAATATATAATCTACAATACAGCATGAATTTGTGCTCTCAGGTCTTCTTTCTATACCATCAATGTCAGCCCGGAGGACTGCTGAGCAGTCCCATAGAGAGACAAAACACCAATTACAAAAATTATTGAAATGGTACACATGTGAATACAAGTGTAACATAAAGATGACATATAGTACTAACAAAAGTACATATGTAATCATAATAGTAATACAACATTAAATATGTGTACAAACAGGTAAAAATGATTGAATACAACTCAGGCTCAGTTTCAAGAGCCTTAGGTATGTATTTATGACAGAAAAGATACACAAACACTGTAACAAGTACTCAACCACAAGTTAACCAGGGGTTGTCATGGCAACCAAAGGAACCACAAGTAGGCCATTAGCCTAAGGATAAGCCTGAAAACAGGGTATATAACCCATCCCCTCAGGCTGAGAGTTGGTCCATTCCCCAACCTTTTACCACTACAACTTAAACAGCACTACTAGCACAACAATGAGGATACCTGTAAACAATTCATCTGCTCAATAGTGCAACAGTGTTTTAAGTATTAGTATAAGGGGCTCACCCACAGGATGGTAGATGTTGCCCAATAATACCCTTGTCTGTGTGGACTCACAAGGGTTAGAGCTAAGAAATCACCCAAGCAGGAAAAGAGTACCCTGGTGTGTAAAAGAAGGATCAGAGTGGTGTTTTACTGGTGCCTAACTGTAACTCCAGGGAGATGGGCTCAATCCCACCTCTACAATACTGTAGGATGCAATAGAACCAATCCCACCCCCATAGGATCCTCATGAGAGGGGGTTTTTCAGCCCTCTCTTACTATAGAAACCTGTTAAAGTATATGAAGTGTTTTCACATCCTTTATTAATTTCCTTACACACTAAAGTTCAAATTTTTCTCTTTCCCTTTTTCTCTATCTCGGACTCATAAAACGTGTGACATATATGTAACTATGTCATGCAAAGATGATGTTTCATGTTTTAAACTCTCTCATCATTCTAAACCTAGCCTGCCTAGCATCGAGATGGAATAACCTGACAGATCAGAGTCTTCTGGTTTCCTCTTTCCTCATCAATTATTTTCTCTCTGTGATTGATGAAGGTGAGGACACCCGTGAAGACTCTGTGTGGAAAATTGATTCAAGATTGAATCATTAATCATTTCCTGTTTCTGTCAGGTGAGGACACCCATGAAGACTCTGTGTGGAAAATTGATTCAAGATTGAATCATTAATCATTTCCTGTTTCTGTCAGGTTATGAGCCCAGCGCTCCAGCCTCAGATTCAATTATAGTTTCCCTTTTCCACATAATCTTCTCGAACCTCAAACCGCAGACTACGAAGATGTTTAGGTCCGGTGAATGGATTGTGATCAAACGATATCACATCCATCTTCACCACCAACATCTTCAACTCCCACAGTAATCCCCTCAGACTCACAACTATCCTCACCTACTATTTCTGATTGCTTTTCCGATACAGAAATAACCCCAACAATAAATCCTACAACTCATATACATTCTAATTCATCTAATACACTAGATCAAGGAAGTATGAGTCAACCTACAGAAGTCTCGACCAGCACACCTGCTCCACAAATCTCAATGTCCCAATCAAACTACTCCTCAATACCAAAACTATCTTCGGGTAACTTTCATGCTTGGAGACTGAGACTAGTGACTTTCTTAGGTGCATTGGATCTACAAGATTACATTATGAAAGACATTGCGGTACCCACCAATCCCACCCTTCTCAGTGCCCATACGGTTAGAAATTGTCAAGCATTAAATGCAATTCAATCTATGGTGGATGAAGAAAATATAGAAATAATATCTAATTACTATATTGCCCGAGAAGCTTTCGATGCTTTATGCAAGCATCATGGGGACTCAGGAGGTTTATTGACTGCCACTCTTTTCTTCGATCTAGTTAATCTTCGACTTCAACCTGGTGGATCGGTGGGAGACCATGTACACAAATTCCGTCAACTACACAACAGATTTGTGTCTAATCACTGATTAACTCCTGGTATAACAATTTCTGAACACTACATTGCTATACTTCTTCTCAAATCGCTTCCGCCAGAATACACACCTCTAGTCCAAACTACACTAGCCTTGACTTTCGAAACCATCTCGCTCAATCGAATTTATTCGTTATTACAAATGGAAGTATCTCGGACTGAAACATCATCAAAAGCTGAAATACCATCGGATACGGCTTTGACCACATCAATTAAGAAGCCGAAACCAAGTCGAGAACATAGGAAACCTCCAGTTTGCTCTCTAGGACATCATGGACATACCGATGAACACTGTAATACAAGAATCAGAGCTGAAGAAAAGGAAATGATCAGGAAATATAAAGAATTGATGACCAACAAAACACACTCAGCACAGTTGGTAATAGATCAAACTTTAAAACCATCACCTCCACCTCATCCTTCAACTATGCCAACATCCGGTCCTGTTCCCTCCTACTATGATGATGCGTTTGCAGTTACTATCCCTGATTCAACTGGATCAAAGATTCTAACATTAGACACGGGAGCAACAGCTTATATGTTCGGTAATGAGTCACTACTTACCGAAATAGTAGACATACCTCCTTCTCCTATAAATGTAGCATCAAAGAATGGAAAATTATTTGCTAGGCATCGGGGTACACTCAAGATAGGAGGACTGACACTAACAAATGTACTTCTTGCAAAAGATTTGGCAGTAAATCTTATATCGGCTGGAATGCTATACGATGCGGGTTACAAAATAGATTGGACAAAAATGACTGCAGATATTTACAGCTCATCTGGCCGTTTCTTATTACAATTCTATTGAAACCCAGTAACTTGTCTTTGGCAGGTACAAGCAAACTCTCCGGTGCGTATGGATTTGGCCCTCACTACCAAGCATAATAACTTGGCTGACCTATGGCACAAACATTTTGGACATGCACACCCAGCAGCAGTTATCCAAATCTTAAAGTCAAACAATATACCAGCTCCTCAATTATCAGATTTTTCTCCTTGTGATGCTTGTTTGCTTGGAAAGTCTGTAAAATCTATAACTACACATTCTTTCCATAGATCTCCTCATCCTCTTGCTTGTGTTCATACAGATCTTATGGGACCTATTTCCCCTCAATCCTATGGAAAGAAGAAATATATTATGACTTTCATTGATGATTACACTAGATACTCATCTGTATATCTATTGCAATCAAAAGATGAGGCATTTCATGCATTTCAACGGTACAAACAATGGATTGAGATGAACACTGGTGCTAAAATCATGAAATTGAAATCGGATCGAGGAGGAGAATATTCATCAACTGAATTCTTGACATTTCTTAAAGACCATGCCATTGACATTGAGTGAGGGCCAGCTAATCGTCCAACATCAAATTCTGTAGCTGAAAGGTATAATAGGACACTTCTATCTAAGATACAAACCCAGTTAATCCAATCAGGCCTTCCACTGTACCTGTGGGGAGAGTTAGCTATCTACAGCGCTCTACAAATCAACTATACTCCATCAGCCGCAATTGACATCCAAACCCCATCATCAATCATCTTACCATACATGACAGGTCATATTCATCCCCTCGACATCACACATTTTAAGCCGTGGGGCTGTCTAGCGTATGTTAAACAGGAACAACACTCAAAACTCGTGCCGACAGCAAAGAGGATGATATATGTGGGTCTAGAACCTGGATCAAATGCATACTGGCTTTGGGACAAATCTTCCATGAAGATTGTGATTTCTTCTGATGTGTGTTTTGATGAGAACACATTTCCTGCAAATCAAGATGACTCTATGTTAGACCCCACAATAAAGGCCGTTTTTCCAGATGCTCTAGGTGAACCTCTAGTACCAGAAACACTAACTACCTATGTACCTAGAGACTCAACTAGAAGATTATCTATCTCAATCGAAGATGATATCAATTTACAAAGTGAATTGCTGACGCAACCAGCAACAAGTGAATTGGAGACTACTCCAGAAACAGATCAACCGGCTGTGAATCATCAAACCATGATTCAAACAGAACAGCCCATTCCTGATACTTTAACTGAAGTTTCTTCATGTCCAAAGACAATCATGGAAGACCTGGCTCCACCTCGTCGCTCAAATCGTACAACAGCTCCACCTACACATTATGGTTTTCTAGCGAGACACGAACCTGATGATGATAACAACAATCCAACTTACGAGGCAGCCATGTCGGGTCCGAATAAACTTCAATGGGAAAAAGTGATGCAGGAAGAATTTGATAGTTTCATGTCACACAATGTGGGGACTTTAGTTGATGCTCCTAAAGATGCAAATATACTAGGAGGCATGTGGATCTTCAGTCGAAAACGAGATGAACATCACTGCATAGTTAAATATAAAGCCCGTTATGTGATTTTTGGAAACCATCAGATATATGGAGTGGACTATCTGGATACATATGCTTCAGTAGGCAGGGCAGACTCAATGTGCTTACTCATGTCAATCGCCCCTGTGGAGTCTTGGATAGTCATACAATTCGATATCAAAACTGCTTTCTTAAATGGTGATATGGGAGAGGTTGTATATTGTTATCAAGTTAGAGGATTTAAAAGTAAAACGATGCCAAATAAAGTATGGTTACTTAATCGATCTCTCTATGGATCCAAACAAGGGGCCAGACAATGGCAACAGAAATTTGAGGAAACTATTGCTATGTTTGGATTACAACCAACTCCTACAGATCCTGCTGTTTATGTGCGTAAAGATAAAAAGGGGGTCATAATTGTACATTTACATGTAGATGATTCTCTGGTTTTCTGCTCATCTCAAGCTCTCACATCAGAATTCCAGTCCATGCTGGATGCTGTTTACGAAGTTAAATGGACAATACGCCCGACACTATACCTAGGTATGAAAATTGACTACAAAAGATCACAACAGACATTCTCTCTGTCCCAAACACACTACATAGAGAACATCTTAGATCGATTTGCTATGACCAATTGCAACTCAGTAGCAACTCCCTTACCAGTCAACACATCTCTTACCTCAGGATTGCCAGACGACATTACAGCGGCCAAGGATTTCCCATACCAACAATTAGTGGGATGCCTCCAATGGATTGCTAACTCCACACGACCCGACATCTGCCACGCCATGTCACAATTATCAAGATTTGGAAATGCTTGGACACGTGATCACTGGAATCTAGCAAAACACGTCCTTCGTTACCTCAAAGGAACTTCGAACATGGCAATCACTTATCGTGCTAAACCAGGATCACCTGTAGACACCCTCAAGGTTTATTCAGATGCTGATTTCTCGCAGTGCCCTGAGACTTGAAAGTCAGTGTCCAGATACCTCTTCATGCTAAATGGGGGGATGGTAAGTTGGCAAAGCCAGCGTCAGGCTGTAGTAGCACTCTCCACTTCCGAATCTGAATATATGGCAGCATCGGATGCGTCACGTCACCTAGCATGGATCCGTGCTTTTTTTTTTGATATTCACTACCAATTACTCAAAGCGGTCCCATTCCATCTTGATAGCACTTCGGCAATCTCAGTAGTGACAGAAGACGCCATCAAGAAGCAGTCAAAACACATCGATAGGCGATATCCCTGTTTCTGTCAAAACCTAGTCCACAGAAAATGCACCTGAAGCAGGGAGCATACACATTTCCACAGAACCTCACTCTTTTTTTTTCCTTTTTCCCCAAGTTTTCACCCACCAGACATGCTCACCAGTATCTGGTGAGCACCTTGCAGTGGCCTGACTGGGCCTAATGCCTCAGTGATGAATACTATGGGGACAAAGCTGGGTCAAAGAAGGGATTTTTTCTGGAGAAACTTAGAAAGAAGTATGCTCCCCATGTTGGGCACATTTTCTGTGGACTCAGTGAGAGGGTAGGAACCAGTCCTAGAGCATGAGTTATGAAGGAAGAGCACAGAACCCACTGTAAGTTGCTTAGGAATATTGAAGAACTTCCTATACAACACAAAGGATGGTCATAGAATTTCCTGCAGAATTAATGCAGTTGCACTGCTCAACAGGTCTCTTGTAGTTTATGCAGCCCATGCATCTCCCCTACCAATGCTCAATTTGATGGTGGTTCAAAATTTCTCTGAGGTCACCCAGATGCCCTGGCCTGCCAGTAACCAGTAAACAGGAGCTATGATTGAGCTTGTCTTTGGTGAAGCTGCTTGGTGTTCATGAAACTTTCAAGTTGGCAATCCATGTACACTATAATTTTATTTCTATCTGGGTTTGCTTCTAAATAATGTCCCCACCACCAATAATCATACCTTCACTGCCAAGATATTTGTATCGGATGGGCCTATCCAATGTTCTATCACCCCAAGATATGCGATGCAGTGTCAGTAGGATTAGGTGCGATGGAATTACTATCGGTATCTAATGCTCTGACACCATATTGCAGTGTAATTCCATCGCACCTAATCCTACTGACACTGCATCGCATATCTCAAGGTGATAGAACATCGGATAGGCCCATCCGATACAAATATCTTGGCAGTGCTTGTCAAAAACTTCATAGTTTTGTCTGGCAGAAACAACAACCTTGACAAGAAAGCCACTACAGGAAGCAAGATAACTTTGTCATGAACAGGCTGGGATCCACATAGTGAATCCCAAAGAGGAAAGGTAAGATTTTATCAGGCTTTGAGTCACTAACTAGAGAATGAAGATGGTGACATCAAAGAGAAATTGAGACTGACCTGGGATGCATGTAGAGAATCCCAAAGAGAAAGGGTGAGGAAAGGATCTTGACTCTGAAGTGGGAATCCCAAGTACATGAGATGATTTGTAGTACAAGCATAGATGTATATAGGGACATTTAGTATACAATCCTTCATAAAACTTAATACTTTGCATGTCTGAGACCATCTCACCCCCAATGTGACATCTAAACAATCACTTCTGACAGCAAATTCCTTATATGAGTTGGAAATGTGCAGAACTGGAGCAGCAGCAAAAGATTTCTTAAGAATTTCAAATATTGTCTGGTGCTTAGCTGACCACTCAAACTTCTTATCCATTTGTGTCAGTTCATGTAGAGGCTGTGCTATCCTCAGTAATTGGTCTATGAACTGCTGGTAAACATCTGAAAACCTAATAAACTGCTGTAGCTCTCCTACTGATTTTGGTTTCAACCACTCTGTTACAGCTTTCACTTTGGCCTTGGCCATCTTTAAGTATTTCTGTGAGATGACAAGTCCTAGGTCAGCTGTCTTGTCCTTTTTCATCCCTGAGTATCAAAATGCCATGGATTAACAAGAAAATTACAACTCATACTTAGTTTCAAGAGTACCAACAATGAAATGCACTGACACTGGTATTATTTCAAAAGTGGACTCTATACATAGAACAACATATGGTCATGTATTACACCATCCATGATGAAGTTGTAATTAGTACTGTAACACACAGGTATATATGTTAAATATGCTGGTACAAATGTAAATCATTGAGAACATATGTAAAATTTGTTAATAGACTTTACACAAATACATTTAATTATATTATTCAATCACTTACTGGAAAACATACCAGTGCTTAAGCAATGATCACATGACAAAGCATGATCAAAGCCATTTGGCTTGAATTACTTGTACAGTAAGTGTGCAGAGTGCATAAACAAGCCACACAAGATTCTTCAGCTTTGTCCTCTTATGCTAAGAACTTCCGTTATTGATCTAAAGATGCTAGAACAACTTTTCTAGGTATTTTGATACTGTGATCACAAAAAGATACCCCAAAATTGATTGAACCATACAACTTGAAGGGTTCTCTATTGATTCAAGCCAAAGCTACAAAATTGAGAGCACCCTCTAGGATCCAGGATGTCAGAGAGTGGGGTCATATTACATGCCAATACAGGTCTTATTGTAATATAACTTGCACTTCTGAACTGATAACAAGTCAATCAAGACTTACTTATCAAAGGACTAGTTATTTCTAATGACTATAGAGAAAGTTTGGCATCTGAGAGGCTCTCAATGAGGGATGGGATTCAACAAAGCTAGAGGTAAAAGATGCCAAATTCTTCAGGCTGATAATTCTTGGGAAATAATAGTGCTAAATGATAGTAGGTAACACTGCCAAGATATTTGTATCGGATGGGCCTATCCGATGTTCTATCACCCCGAGATATGCGATGCAGTGTCAGTAGGATTAGGTGTGATGGAATTACACTGCAATATGGTGTCAGAGCATTAGATACCGAGAGTAATTCCATCGCACCTAATCCTACTGACACTGCATCGCATATCTTGGGGTGATAGAACATCGGATAGGCCCATCCGATACAAATATCTTGGCAGTGTAATAGTTGATTGAAATGATAATGATGAATGAAAGAAAGAAAGAGCACAAGAGAGACAACTATTTAAAGACAGGAAATGAAACAAAAGAGAGAAAACAAGACAGCTTAACCACAAGAGAAACATCTGAATCCAGCCAATTACAAATGAGTGAGTAATCAGGAGATGATGTAATGAGAATAGAAATCCATGACAAGTACCAATTACCAACACTGTTATTTATAGAATGAAAGGCTATGACCTGAGGTCTGAGCTCCAGACCTTATGTCTTCCATTCCACCAGATTGGGACAGTTGGTTTTGGATCACTGCCAAGAAAATTGCATCGCATAGAGGCATGCTATGTCACATAGCAGGCCAAGATGCGATGCAATAGGTCTATTTTCCAAGGTAGGGACCTTGAAAAATAGTCCATAGTATCACATGAAGACATGCTATGTTACATAGCAAGCTTCCATGCGATGAAAATATTTCGGCAGTGGATATTGGCAGCACTGTGTGTGACCAATACACATGCACATTCCTAACTGGGCTCTTTCCTCAAGATATCACCTTTCATTCTCTTGACAGGCTTAAATGGATCAAGGTTCCATTTAACTGTACATGTGAGAATGAATTGATGAAAAGATAGATTGAGAGAAATGAGATCAAAAAGAGAAACATATCTTGAACAGTCCACGAAAGCAAGTTCTCAGGTTAAGCATAGATTATGCTACAGTATGAGTACTGGTTGTTACACTACAGTAATTACATGTACTACTCATTATTACAAGTGTTCATGTATTTACAGTTAAATTATTTACAGTAAATGGATACAATACTGTGTGTAAGTTACAGTACTTTATGTAAAAGTGATTACAGTACTTATTTCATATGTAATGTTATCAGTACCATGTGTAGAAAGCAATTACAGTACTGATATCATATGTAATGTCATCAGTACAGTAAGTATATTCTATGTCCTTTGTCAGTTATGAGACAATTTGGGTTCCTCAGATTGTGCCATGGCTGACACAGAACATCTATGAAAGAGCATCCTTGTGCTCATGATAAATCCATGATCATCACTTACCACTTCAGTAGAGAAATAACTTCCTTACACAGTATTTAAAGTCAAAATACTCCTCTTATATTCCCAATATTAACAGCAGAGTTGTCTGTTTCATTTGTAGAAGTACTCTGGTGTGGTCACCCTTCTTTTTGGGGTTACATGTTTGATTTCTGCATTGGTTTCAATTCCTAGATCTCTATCCACAGCTGATTCCTTGTAAAATTTGACAAATCCACCCTCTAGAAGTAAAAGAAGAGTTAGTAGGAGTTTTTATCATTTTCTATATGTTATAGGTGTGTTTCTGGATCAAGTACTAACTGCTTGAACACTCAATTTCTACTTTTCACCCTGGGTTAATCAGTCCCTGCTGCACTGATTTGGTGTTTGCTTAAATCTCACCTAGAGTGATTGCCATGGTCAATAAAAGTCAGTGAAGAGAACTTCAATGATTGTTGATTTCTGCCAAAGCCTTATATATTCAGATAAGGCTTGCCTATAAATCTTTGTGAGCATCTTCACCTAGACTGCTATTCCTTAGTAGTTAGTTCTAGATTTTGTGGTTGTTACACCTTTTCTTTTATAGCTAGGTTGACAAGGGGGAACATAGGATCTTGTGAGCTTGTTCTTTGAAGGAAAAAAAAATAAAAAATCACAGCCATTGAGGCAAAATCTGGGGTTTCCCAAGATCTGACTCCTTGTTGTCGATACAAGGAAATCTAAGTAAACACTGTTAAATTTTTTCATCTTTTTAATTTCCTTGCGCACTATTTTTCTCTCTTTCATTTTTCTCCTTTCTTTAAATCCTTGTAATTCATGACATACCAAAGAGTTATGTTACAAATAAGTTGTGTTTCATATTTTCAAAGTCTCTCACTATTCTAAACCTAGTTCTTCTAGCGGTGACATTGAAAAATCTAGCAGAACTGAGTCTTCTGATTCCTTTTTCCTTCATCAATTATTCTTCCTTGTGATTGATGAAGGTGAGGACACTCATGAGGACTCTGTGTGGACAAGTGATTCAAGATTGAATCATTAATCATTTTCCTGTTTCTGTCAAACACTCAGTCTTTTTCTTCTTTCTTTTAACAAAAGACACACGAAAATGAAAAACAATGTTGAGCATTCATGATTGTGAATGCCAAGACTAATTTTCATGTTGACCCTATAAAATTCTTTGCCTTGTTCCCAAGATTGTATTACTACCAGTATCTTGAATCCCTTGGATTAGAGTTTTCCGAGGGAACCTCAAATGAAAATCACAAGAGAAATTACTTTAAAACAATTTTTAAATTAGGTTCAAAGTTTGCCTTAGATCGACACCTATTTCCTTTAGGGATAGTCATTCAATATTACTATGGATTAATTCTTTGGCCCTCACATGAAATCACTTGAGCATGGTGCATAGATTATTGTAAAAAAAATCACACATGAAGAAAGAAAACTTGAATTAAATACGAAGTCAGAGAGAGATCAAGGAGTAGTACTTACAGAGGTTGAGAGTTATGTGGTCACAACATGATGATCACCATCATGACAATATAATCCTATTATAATGATCGGAATATCACAGGGTGATTGAATTGACTGAAATGTTTCTAACAAAGCCTTCAGTCATTAATTTTGAATGTCCCTTGCTGAAAAGTGGGTGATCGATTCCAAATTTGAATAGATAATAACAGCAATGGTACCTTGGATGCCTCAAAAGTTGGAAGGATGACTCACCTTTCGGTTCTATACATAGTGGCTGTGTGTGCTAAATCCGGTTGAACAGGTCGAAGAGAGGAACACAGTACAGCAATTAAAGTTAGAAAGTGAACAGTTAGTTACAGTATTGATAAATACTGGAACTTATTATGATACATAACAGGATATGTAAATAAGTGTGATAGTAGTAATTATCTCAAGTTTACTGTAAGTATGTATCATAATACTTACAAGGCTTATACTTTATACTGTTAATTCCTCCATCCATCCATCTCTCATTCTCCTCTCCTGCCATACACTCAAAGCTATCCTTTAGAAATGTCCAGGTCAATTTGTCTCGACAGCTCGGCACTCTCTCCAAAAGAATTCGAAGCCTACAAGGATTTCATCACCGAGTTTGACACGTTCTCACTTCCACGCGGTGGTCATGTTCGATTTGCAGAAGCAGCTCAATTTCTTAGGAAATGGTACCCATTCGAAACTGATAAAGAAGATGAAGTAAGTTAACTCACTTTCTCAAGCTTCAATCTTTTTATTCAAAATACTCATCTTCTTTCATTTCATTCTATCAGATTCGAAGTTTTTTCCCTCAAAAATTACAACTTGGACAAATGACATCAGGTTGCATACTAGCCCTTCTGAGATTACTCTCTCATTTACAACGTCAATCTTCACCTATCGATCCAAGTTTCGGTTCAGCTCTTTACCGTGATCTAATATTCATTCAAACCGAACCACTTCAACCGCTCTCACAATCATCCTCTTCACCTAGGGCTCAATCCATCACTCGCTCGACCTCATATACTTCTAATCCATTTCGACTAAAGGAAACAAACGAATCCATCATCAATTCATCTGATCAACCTTTAACACTCTCGCCTTCAGTTATATCTCCTCGTCACAGGAGCTTTGGCTCATCCGATGTCGATTTTCCAGCTTCACCCTCAAAATCCCGTGACAAGGTTCAGCCATTTTCTACTTCGAGTATCAACGGTCCACCCTTGCTAAAGCTTAAGCCTACACAGCTGGGACTTCCTAAGCTTTCGGTCAACCCATTTAGGCATCCATCTTCTTCTTCAAGCGTTTCCCCCAACCCCCTCAACCCGCCGGGGTCACCTGTCAGTTCACAAGGTTTGGTCTCACCGCCTGTTCCACCGCGTCCCTCCATCTCAGCTTCCATTAAACCCAATGGAAGACCAGTGTCCAGGGATGATGATGATCAGACAATACCACCTCAACTTCATCACATCCCAACGTTACCGCCTCCCAAACACTATACTCAACAACACCAACAGAGAGGCTTCGATAGCACAGACCACCCAGGGCCTTCGAGCTCTGATGACAAGCGCAGCTCATCTAATCAGTCGCTATCCTCAGAAACCACTCCTCGTCCCAGTACTCCGCCATTGATACCATTACTCCCTAACTTCACCAAACCGAAAATCATTCCCCGCATTGTCAAGTCCATCCCCAATTCGTCTGAACCCGACCCCTTTTTGACCTTGTCCCCCGATAATTCTCATGTTTTGCGCAAATCCAAGGGGATTGATCCTCCTGCTCGACCTCTAAATGGCTACCAAGGAGGTGAGCTAGTTTGCTTTCACTCACAGCATAATTTCACCATCCCCTTACCTCACTCATGTCATACAATTTCTAGGCTCAGCAGGCACGCCTCATCACCACCGAGCTTCATCATCTACTAGACCACAGGGCCCGCCACCACCGCCACCACCTGTGACTAAACCATCAAAGGGGTCTTTGACTACAGAATCAGACGTACCTCTTAGAGCTGACCCAAACCTTCCAAACGACCGTGCCCAACCCCCAACCTTACCACCGAAATCTACCCTTCTACGTTCTCAAACCCTCAATCATTATCGCGACACAGCCACCCCACCTGTGCCCCCGCCGCGTAAACGTCCTGAGAGTCTTCAGATCTATAACCCACACTCTGTTCCACTTGAGGAGCTAGCGAAGCAAAAGATACCTTCAGGTGTAGAGCTCGAGCCGGCTGGAACCCTCTGGAACCGTCCACTTCGCCCCCAAACACGGACAGCAGACAGTAATTTGAACGTGCTTAATGCCGACGCTAAGACGGTCAAGCTACGCACTGTCTCACACGGTCTCTCTCAGACCCCACTGGAGTGTCCTACGGAAACAGAAGAAGAACTTATCGAGGAACGTACCGGAAGAGGAAGGTCGATCTCACTCTACGGTCAAGGAGCCCCAAAGGTAGGAGATCATCGAACGAACCAGATATCATCAACAAATCATTTAAAGCAACTGAGAGCTCTTGAGCATGGTCTTCGAGCTGACGGACGTGAACTCGTTAAGGACGTTAAGGAAGGATGGGAGAGTCGACATGGGAGAAGAGAGGAGCGGGTGAGACTTGTAGGCGGTCGGCCGAATGAGAGGGGTTCACATTTACCACGAGTTGGAAAGATTTGGCCAACTGAACTTCTTCATCATCACCATCAGCCTAGACAAAAGCAATGGAAAGATGATGATAGTCTCGATGGTAGTGGTCCGACACATCTTGTTCATACATCCGATGAGGAAGGCTGGTCACGGCTAGATTAAATTGTCATTGATTGATGATTTTTTGTTGTTGTTTATATTGTACGGTGTATGTGTATGCATGTGCATCTAATGTAAAACAGGTCTCACTCTTCAAAATACTTCGTTTGTTAAAACTTGTTGAAAGATTTTAATCGCTCTCATCTTACAATACCAGTTTTGTTCTATCTTCACATATGAATTCATGATTCAACTGCAGTGGGATCAACAAACTCCATCAAATTAGAAATCAAGTTTATAGTCATGTTGTAGAATGAGTCAAAAAAAATCATATAAAAGAACGCTTTCTCTTCCTTGACACTTCCCTGTTTTGATCAAAAGATAGAGAGTTTCAGGTCTAGCAACTCTAATCAAATTTCTACAAACTAGTAAAAGGATTTAAAGTCCATTGACATTGAGTACAATTATGTCGAGAATCTATACATATGCCTGAATACAAGCGTATTCTACATCCTGGCATGACGCTGAACATACGTGTATAGACGCAAACACCTTCTGATCTGCCCACAACTTTTCTTTTTTGAGTCTATGCTCAACATTTTTCTTTGTTATGTTAATTTTCTTTGAGTGCGTGTGTGCGAAGTCTCTTTTGAATATTTTTTGTGTATATATAGAGTAGCGTCTTTTTTTTTTTTTTTTTTTTTTTTTTTTTTTTTTTTTTTTTTTTTTTTTTTTTTTTCTTTTTTTTTTCTTTTTTTTAGCTTAAACTGTTTCTCATCATCAATAATGATAATAAAAAAATAATATTTAGTCCTCACTTGTCACACCTCAACATCTTTCTGTTTTCTGGACAATCAACTGCCCAATACAAAAACCTAATTCATAAGCACTCATCACTTCATCAATTCAAGTACCTCTAGCAATCTAAACAGAGTATCTAATTAGATTTAAGATGCATCTTTTGTTTGTTTATTTTTTCTCAATCAATTGTGAATTCAATACATATACAACAATAGCTAAATGACCACCCCAAAAATTGGCTTAAAGATTGCTTGAACAACCTATGAAAAGAGTCGTAAGGCGGAGTCGTTGAATTGTAGTGGCTATCCAGTTTGATTCAAAGCATTCAGTGAGTAGAGACTGGAAGAACAGCTTCAAAGATAGGGGCGGGCATGTGAGTTAATTGTTGGAAACCAAAAAGTTTTGTGGAGCAAGAGGAACAGTGGGAGGTGTTGAGATTTTCAATATATCTAATTTCCCTGCGCACTATTTTTCTTTTCTTTAAATTTCACTTTTGCTTCAGACCATTGTAATCCGTGACATATCAATGATTTATGTCACGCATAGTTTTGTGTTTCATATTTCAAAGTATCTGAAAACCCTGGCAGATCAGAGTCTTCCGGTTTCCTTTCTCTTCATCAATTATTTTTCTTGTGATTGATGAAGGTGAGGACTCTTGTGAAGACTCTGTGTGGAAAAGTGATTCAAGATTGAATCAATTAATCACTTTCCTGTTTCTGTCAGGAGGTTCATGAGACGAGAAGGGAAGTTGATTTTGATTGTGTTGTGATGTGTTGGATTGCCTGAGTGGTGTGGAGGTGTGATAAATGGCCAGTTAATGGGTTCTAATTTGAGTGTCAAGTGGTGAGACAACTGTGACCACTGCAAAAACCGCTTGGGTGTATTTTTCCTGGTTAGGTTTGAAGTGGTGGGTGATACTATGACCACCTAGGTGCAAAGTTTTATTACTTGTAGAGTCAAGGTGTCAACCAAGAGCCTGTAGCAGTGCTCCAACTGATAAGCAGTGACTTTGAAATAAATTTAGTCAACTCTGGGGGTAGAAACCTCCTGGATAGGTCCAGAAAGAGGGTTCGGGGTGAACTTCAGGTTTTTGACATGTTTGTGACCCAGGAATCCTTTGTACTGTTACATCAAACTCTGGGCATAGAACTCAAATTCATGGGCTGACACTCTGACTGTTGGGGCATTGGGTAGTTTTCAGTTTGTAGTGGCACAATACCAAACAAATATATAGCAACATACAATTACATAACATCACACATAGACGCTGCCATTGTATCTTCCTTGCATTCTGTCCTGCAAGGAATTCTGACAGGTGAAGTGCAAGGTTTCTGTCAAGGTAACCTGCACACTTTGGCTGGTTGCCTTAGTGAAAACCTTGCAGTCTACCTGCAAGAGCCTCATGGGACAGCATGTAAGGCAAAATATGATGGACATGAGACCAGCCAAAAATTACTTCACAAATACTACAAAAGTAGGCTGTGTGTGTGATTTTAACCAAAGGACAGGTGATGGAAAAAGATTGTACATGTCTCAATTCCCAACTGGGACAGAGAACTGGGGAAGAGGAAGAGGTCAAAGGAGTTAGGAGGATGAAGGGTGGATTTTGTTGTTTTCTTGGCTGTGTTACATTTGTAATTAGGAGTCTTCTCGAAATACCTTCATTTCAAACACTGTCACTCTTTTAATTTCATTTTTTTGTTGTCACTTTCTCAACTGTCAACTTGTGAAAGGAGAATATATAATTCAGGAGGAATTGGTACAAAGGAAAACCATTGAATCATTTGATAACATTTATAAACCAACATTCCTCTTTTATGATAAGCACTTATCTTAGAAATTTCTTAACTTTGCATTTCTTTTGCTCTGTGATCCAATCAATTAGCCCCTTGCACATATCACTATCACAAGAAGTCCTATCATAGTTCTATTGATTGCTAGTTTTATCTATCAATATTTCTTCTCTGCTTCTCTTTCATCAAACAAAATCTGACAACAGGCATAGCCCTAACCATAACCAAGAATTTTAAGAGGGTAAAGCCCTGTAGGGTTTCTGAGGAAGGGAAGCCCCCTAGCATACACACTTCCAATTTATATTATATCAGTATTCCTTTCAGTTAATTTTTACTTGAGTGTAGAAACCCCATCAGTTTGGGTTTCCTCTTCTTAGTCATTCAAAGAAGTTAAAATCAGTTTTTGAATTAGTCAATATTGTTTGTTAGTGTAAAAGCCTCTTATATATATCAAAGAAACCCTCTAATAACCAAGTCTTTATTCATGTAGAAAAAATTTCCTTTGCATACGGGAAAGTGCTGCGAAGTAGGATCATGTATGGAATGTTAATCACATCCTGTTGTCTAAAAGAATCAGAGCTGCACATTCAATCTTTGAACAACCCCTGTTTCCTTTGGGAATTTTTCATAGAAATTCATATATATGCTACAAGTTGTATATATTTCAATAGAGCTCTACTTTTGTAAGGTACATGTAATCTCCCTCAGCGTAATCTCAGAAAGAGTTCATACTTGCCTCGAAAGGGCAGCCTTC
>MU167288.1:177540-203198 GCA_015951145.1 Cronartium quercuum f. sp. fusiforme G11 | reverse complement strand
TTCCATCGCACCTAATCCTACTGACACTGCATCGCATATCTTGGGGTGATAGAACATCGGATAGGCCCATCCGATACAAATATCTTGGCAGTGAGGGATGAAAATTCTGGATGTCCTTGTTATAAGAACACCATTTGTGTGAAGTTAACATTAGTATGTGATGGAAACTTAATATGAAAGAATTGAGACTCTGAATGATGAAGAGAGTCTCTAAGGTGTAGTTTGGTTCTCTAACGTAAAACAAGTTCTATTTGAAATATTGAGAGAGAGACTAATTTGTAATACAATTTCATATAAGAATTTGAATCATAAAGAAATTTGAAAAACAATGGTAACCTGTATCATAAGGTGTTTATTGGATTTGCTTAGTTGTTACTGTAACACAGGAGAGTTAAAAAGTTGTATTCCAACACTTGTTTACCCAGCCTTCATGTCCTTCTCCTGGTTCTTTTACTCACCAAAAAAAAACCAATGGGTAATATTTTCATCTGTTGCATTGTTGTTTGTGCTAATTTAATGATCCGTCATTTTTTGCCAGGATCTGTCCTGTAGTCTTAGGACTGGAACACAGAGAGAGTTGTTTGTAACCTGCAAAGGCATTTTAGTGTTACTAACCCCTTATATTCATATCATTGAGTATATTTGTTGTGTTTCCTTCCTTCCAAGCTCTGCCAATAGCCTAGCACTGTTGGAGTTCCATAGTATACAAGTCTGCTCTAGCAACTGACTTAAGTGGCATGAGATTGGTTAGGGCCCCTCCTCCAGGACCTCTACTTCCACCACCTCAAACTTCTCACTAATGAAGTGTCTTTGAGTCATATGTGAACTCTACATGCTTTCCTGCCCTCTACAACCTCCCACTCTCCTGCTCTCAATAAATCGAGTGGTTCTCAACATCCTGAGAGAAGTGTACGAGGGCCCAAAGTCAGGCCCAAAATTGCCTAGAACAATTCCAATTGCTGCGTGTCTGAAATATTTAGTTTGAGCGGAGTGGCTGGTATTTACATCCAAAGGTACAAGAGCAGCCGGAGGGTTCCTGATTTGATCCCAGAAAATCCAGTTTTGGACGCCGCAGTCGTGTACGGCTCCGAGTGGGTAAATGAAGCCCTCGGAGCCTCGTATGGGGATACCTTGGAGATGTGTGCGACATGTCACGCCCAGGCTAAACAGCATGTCGACTCCGGTTTGCGGAGGCGACAGCGGGTTGACATGTTTTATGACGCCTGTGGGCGAGCAGTGACAGGTAGCCCCTTTGTCAGATCGAGTTTTTCCATATGCAGCTGAAGCCAACCATGGACCTCAGCAGGAATTCCGATGCTGAAGCCAGGTAAGGTATTTATTAGTCATAGGCATACCGTCAGTTTCAACTTCTTTACTCGTCGGACATTGATGATCGAGAGAAACGGCACCTGACATGAGTTCAGGTGGTCCATTTACCATGGTTTATCACCCCTCGCCAAAGAAGGATCCTAACCCTCCAGGAGACCTGCATTCCTAAACCGATTTTCTTATTCAGAGCCAACTAAATTCAACATGGCCGAGTACTCGCAAGACCTTGAACGGACTGATAGCCAGATTTTGAAGGATGAAGCCCTCTGGGAAGGTCTAACGCCGATCCCACAGGCCGATATCGGCCACCCTATGGTTCCCATCGCATATTCGACAGATTGTAAGCTTCGCTTAATTCAGGCCCAGCCAATTATCTACAGGCTGGCTAAAAGGCTTACTGGCTATTGGTATCAGATCGCACAGCAATGGATCTCTTCCGCGGCTTGCTCAAAGCTAACGAGCTCTCAGAACGAGCACTAGAGCTCACTCGCATCATTCTTGGATTCAACCCTTCGCATTATCCCGTTTGGTAAGCCCATTTCTTACCACATATTCGATTTGTTCATCATTCAACTGAATAAATCTTGTAGGACTTATCGTGGCCAAGTCATCATACACTTTCACCAGGTTGACCCCTCTAAGGGTCACATCCAACGCGAATTGAAAATGTTAGAAGAGAAAATCCAGCTTATGCTCAAGAGCTATCAAGTTTGGTAAGTTCTGTGCTTTTGATTCGCTCAGTGCCAACAGGTTGACCCGCCGCATTTCTGCACCAGGCAGCATCGACGTAATTTGATCGTGACCTTGAATGATCCTACTGGCGAATTGGCTTTTGTGGATCGAGCCTTAGAGATCGATGCCAAGAACTACAATACTTGGGCATAGTGAGTTTGTTTGGCTTTCGTCTGTTCAAGGCATTGCACGTATACTAACCCGTTTTGTCCACAGTCGACAGTGGGTTTTGTGCGAATACAACCGACCAGAGATGTGGGCGGGCGAGTTGTTCTACATTAATAGTGAGTTCGACGGCTTGATTATCGATAAACAACTACCCCAGAGCCTAATATGATACCGCTTGCATCAGAACTAGTCACTGAGGACATTCGTAACAACTCGGCCTGGAACCATCGGTTTTTCATCCAATTCGAAACCACTGAACTTCATAGTCCAAAGGCAGACGTGAAGGTGATTGCCGAGGAGGAAATTGAATGGACCAAAACTCAAATTTATAAAGCGCCTAACAACCTGAGTGCGTGGAATTATCTGAGAGGGTAAGTGTTGTTTCCGGGTAGTACAGAGGCTCGATTGTATGAGTCTTTTCAGGCCTTCCTTCACCTGATCATGTCTTCTCACCCTTGCGCCCACTTTTAATGGTCCCAGAGTCTTGAAGAAAGCGGACATCCCTCTCAGTACTTTAGATGACTTTGTCTTACCATTGACCAAGTCTAGTGCCGCCTTGAGCATCGAAATCGGTTGGCCGGACTCTCTCAATCCACAATCTGACCTTCCGGTGGCCAATGCAGTCGAGTTCCTTGCCGATAGCCTCGCGGCCCAAGCAAAAACGACGGACCAGGCTTCTGGTGAGACATTTGTCAAGGCCTCAGAATCTGCCGCGGTATGTATAATTGCTTGTTATTTTGCTTCTACACTATGATAGCTTTCCCGACCCGATCTCACAACACGACTTTTGTTCTATAGCTTTATGCTTTGCTATCAAATCAGTTGGACCCCATCCGACATCGTTTCTGGTCCTACAAAGCAAAATTGGCTTTGAACCTGACCCAAGTTTGATTAAATTGCAACATGGGCCATCAATGACGATTGGTAGGATGTGCAGAACAGCTCGTGGATAGAAGGACACGTGTTCATTATAACATATGCAACCTTCCCAAGTTTTTTTTTTTATTGAATTGATAATTCTGTTAAGTATGCAAGACCACAAAGTTTTATATCTTTGTCTTCACTCTTGAGGGCATTTGCATGAGTTGCAATGTGCGACAAATTCTTTTTAGGGGAAGGCTTCTATATAGCCACCCACCTGACTCTAAATAGTGAAGATGTGACTTGAAAAGTCTCAAACTTCCAAGGAGAACAACCACTCAAGTCTGTACTGGTATCACCAAGTTCAGACTGCAGCTAGTTGACCTCTGAAAAGGGGGTTCAAGGACTGATTGTTTTATCTAAAAGGGTTCCTTCCCTTTTGGAGAATGGCTGACTTTGGTAGTTGGGCAAACAACTAGTCCAAATCCAAATTCCTCAGCTATATAACTTGAGTTGTGCTAGATCAACCTTTCTTTTAGTTCTATGAGTGTAGATTTAACTCAACACCCTGATGAGTCCTTCTCAATAGGGTATCCTGAAGTAAGGATGACTGGATCCACTTAATGGGTTGTCCCTTAGTTACTAACACCTAGAGCACTGTGTACTATTGAGAGGATATCCTTTATTAGAGTATCCTCATTTCGGTGCTAGTGTGCATTTCAGGTGGCTGTGGTCAAGGTTAGTAGCGGAGACTATTTGACAAGCAAAGAGGAAGGGTTTATATACCCTGCTTCCTGCCCTCTCCCTCACTTCTGGGATGTGGGTTGACATGCAGTTCACCTGATGTTACTACAGGGCCACATGGTCAACTTGTGGGTGGTCACACCTGAAACAGGGCCTATGTGTAGGCTCCTGTCACAAGTGTATTATGCTTATGACTCTTGATAGTGAGTCTGAGGTGTTAGAATACCCATATCCAACACAAGAGGTCTAACACTACTAGTTATAGCCTCAACACTTTGTCTTCTGGGAAAAACCTCCACCCTTCATAGAGAGATTGGGCTTCACCAACTTTGCCATTCAATGCTTTTGGCTCATTTTACTATAGTCTGATGTGGACTATGGCTTTCAAGCCTCTAAGTTTTATGTGAGTGGTCCAATATGTGGCTGGGATGACAGCTACAAAAGCTTGATTGTTGAAGGGAGTCCATTCCATCTCCAATCATGTGATAGTTATCTGGCATGGATATCTTTCTGGCCCAGGTGTTGAGAGTCCTAGCTCAAAAGTCCACTAATTTGGACACACTTTTGGAAGATCTTGACTCTGATTCAAGAATTATTGACTTCATAGGTGGTTGTAATTTGGAGGGAATTAAGGGCCAAGCTTTCCACAGCTTGCTTCTGCCTTCTGACTTCACTGCAAGTCTTGACACTGGGTCTTCCCACAGCATGCTCTACCCCTCTGACTTTTTTTGAATCAGAGGAAAGCTATAGATCACTTTAATGGAGCCTCTCCCATTATCAGCCCTGAGATGAAATAGTTTATGTGCTAAAAAAAGAATATCTAACTCATTCAGTTACAAGAGTCTAAATAAAACTATAGTTGTTGATAAACAATTATGTCTACATCTCATACTCAGTATCAAGAGGATAAATGACATGTACATATAGATGTGAAATCATTATTTCAGAATCAGATTCTACACAACAAATAATCCCTAGTTACCTATCACAACTTTACCCAAAAAATATTGCTTGTACTAGTAACACATGCATGAATATAAGATACAGATTTATTGGAGTGTAAAGCTATTAGTAAAGTATTAAATATTGTTAAAGAAACAGACTCTATGTGCAAAACTGGTCCTTGAACCATCTTGAATCATGTAATCCTATTGAAGACTTCTACTCATGGAAATAAGGTCATATGGATCTACCAGTATCTGCCCTATTGTTACACATGAATAACTAGTGTGATATTAAAGATAAAGTAAAGGTAAAAAGATTTTTCATTAATCAAAATTCAAAAATTACCTTATCAAAATATGCTGAGTTGTACAGTAGCTTTATTAATCAGTATTGTAGCATACTGTACTGCACCAAACAAATTTGATGTATTTTTCTCTGTATTTGGTGATACCTTGAGTAATAAATGTCTTACCAGAATCAAACTGAGAAATCACAATGTCTATTTGAGGCATTCTCACAGGATCTGACATTTTTTCACCCATGAATAATCAAATACAAAGTTGACACAGTCAATCATGCACTCACAGCCAAAATTGGGTTGAAAACTACAACATGTAAGGTACTCCCTATTACCTCAAGTATTGTAGTATGTGATAGTTTAGAGACACCAAATACCTGATATTGTATATATGGGTGTGAGGATTTCTAGCCTCTCCTTTCCTACTAAGGTGTGGGTGCTAACCTATGGATTGCACAGTGAATTTTAGAGAGAGAAAGAGAAAGGTGGGTGAGCTTGATGTGCTTGTAACCTGGGAAGATATGAGTAGCTAGGTGAGGGGACAGCCATGGGTCAATTAGAAGAGCATATATTAGTTAGGAATATTTTTTGTTTGGATCATAGATGAATAAATTTTTGTAAATGAAATGGTGGGGTACTCACAACTCTTTCTGCAGATAGGGGAAGAGTCATCAATGTGTGGGGTGACATATTCTATAGGAGAATTTTTCCCAATGGAATAGGCTTATTGTGGATGGTTGGTTCCAGCCCTTGAGTAGGATGAAGCATACCATGAACTGAAAAATAAATAAAACCACAAAACAATACATACACCTAGACTCCAGTTTCAAGGAGCCATACAATCAAAAGCTCATATTATGACTGACTACCTATATACTCATAAGAACATAAGGAATTACATACATAAAAAAGACTTCTGAGGGTGTTTATAAAACACCTTCTTAGAAAATAAAATAGAATCTTTCTTTGAAACAGAAGACCCACCTTGAAATCATACACAAAAAAGGGTTGTCTTGTCTGAATTAGACTTCAGATAGCACTGCCAAGATATTTGTATCGGATGGGCCTATCCGATGTTCTATCACCCCGAGATATGCGATGCAGTATCAGTAGGATTAGGTGCGATGGAATTACACTGCAATATGGTGTCAGAGCATTAGATACCGATAGTAATTCCATCGCACCTAATCCTACTGACACTGCATCGCATATCTTGGGGTGATAGAACATCGGATAGGCCCATCCGATACAAATATCTTGGCAGTGAGTCACCTGTTCTTTGACCTAGGCAAACATGTGAGTTATGCACCATAAAGACAAGCACACCAGGAGTAAAAGCTTGTATTTATGAAAGAGAGATTTGAAACAGATGGAGTTCAAATCTCAGTGCAAACCCACAAGTCTATATATACTCAATAAGTGAGTGACAAGAGTCAAGGTGAACAAGAAATGAGCAAAAAACAGTCCTGTTTCAATGATTGACATGTGATCATTATTCCCTACATGTTTATTTGCTCCAGCAGAGGCAGGAATTCCTGGAGGCCTCCAAAGGGCAGCACTATGATTTTATCATAATTCATGAGGAAAGAAGGTACAAAACTAGCTCACTAGCACAGGCCAGTATTCCAGTGGATCTACATGCAGAAACACATGGACATATAAATGCACCAGCAGATGCCAGCATTCCTGGAAGCTCATAGAGAGTGTCAGCCCTGAGGACTGCTTAGCAGTCCCACAGACTGTCAAACACCAATTACAGAGTACTGTAATAGTACACATGTAAACACAAGTGTAATGTAAAGATTACATATAGTACTAACAAGAGTACAGGTTTAATACCAGACCTGAGGAATGCTCAGCAGTCCTACAAACTGTCAAAAGACCAATTACACATAGTACAGTAATGGTACACACATAGATACCAGTGTAAAATCAGATTACATGTAGCACTAATAAATATACATATGTAATCATAATAAGTGAAACAACATTAAATACATGTACCAACAGGTAATCACAGTGCAGGCTCAGTATCAAGAGCTTTCAGTATGTACTTACAACAGTATTGGATACACAACACTGTAATAGGTACTCAACCACAAGTTGACCAAGGGTTGTCATGGAAACCCAAGCAACCACAAGTTGACCAAGAGTTGCTATGGAAACCCAAGCAACCACAAGTAGGCCATTAGCCTAATAGAGAGGGACAAGCCTGAGAACAAATATATAAACTCTCCCCTCAGGCCAGGCACTGCCAATATATTTTCATCACATGGAAGCTTGCTATGTAGAATAGCATGTCTTCATGTGATACTATGGACCATTTTTCAAGGTCCCTACCTTGGAAAATAGACCTATTGCATCGCATCTTGGCCTGCTATGTGACATAGCATGCCTCTATGCGATGCAATTTTCTTGGTGGTGAGGAGTTGGTTCATCCCCACAACCTTTTACCAACATACCTAACAGCACAATAAGCACAACATTGAGGATACTTTGAAATAAGTCATCTGCTCAATAGTGCAACAGTGCTAGAGGTATTAGTATAAAGGGTTCAACCATAGGCTGGTAGACATTTCTCCTGGACACCCATGTCTGTGAGGACTCATAAGGGTTAGAGCTAAAGACTCAGCCAAGTAGGTAAAGAGAATCCTGGCTTGTAAAATTTAGATCAGAGTGGAGTGTTGCTGATGCCTAACTGTGACTCTGATCCCTGAGTGAAGATTACCAAATCCCAGACCCAGTCCTCCCAAATCCTCATCCTTGAGGTCAATTAGATGTAGTCAGTACTTGGGGAATTCCCAGTGCTACCAGAACCAATTATTTAAAAGGGGTCTTCAGTCCCCTTTCTCTTTCAACCTTGTTTTTTTAAGTAGCTTTCCAGGAGCTACTCCTAACATCAAAGCAGCCAAGCAAAGGCTTTCCCTAGAAGGACTAAGTCCTTGACTCTTCCTTCCCTAATTCCCAGCCAGGAGGTTGCTTTACAGAAGTCACCTCCTGACAGAGAGTAGTGCTATGAACATGTCATAATTCCCAGAGAGAAACACAAACTTGGTCAACTGAACATCTTCATCTCAACAGGACACTCATGTTCAGTCATGTCCATCACCTAACTGAGCAAGTTGTTGCTCTTCACTGTCTGTTCTCCCCTCTTTTCTACATTTGTTTGGATATTCATGTCCACATTCATATCTCTCCCATGCTTCCTTCCTCTCTTCTTGGCTCAGTCTCACATATGGAGACTTCATTTCTAACTAGTCAGACAGATGCCTTGTGTAATCATACTAAAATTATGGGCTCAACTGTGCTTTACCTACTAAACCAGACACTGTGTGCCTCTTCCTTACATTAGGCCCCAAAGTGTCTCATTGTGCCTTACACTAAAGATACCTCAATCCACTGTGTCCACAGAAAATGTGCCCAACATCTAGCGCTGAAAAATCCCCTTTGTGACACAAAGGGGTTTTGTTGGTGCTAGACATCAGGTGCAATTTCTGCAGACACAGTGATCATAGTATGAGTATAGCTTTTCCTTTGATAATCGAAGTGACCTTACACCCTCACTGCCAAGATATTTGTATCGGATGGGCCTATCCGATGTTCTATCACCCCAAGATATGCGATGCAGTGTCAGTAGGATTAGGTGCGATGGAATTACTATTGGTATCTAATGCTCCGACACCATATTGCAGTGTAATTCCATCGCACCTAATCCTACTGACACTGCATCGCATATCTCGGGGTGATAGAACATCGGATAGGCTCATCCGATACAAATATCTTGGCAGTGATTGTGCTTTGTCTGTGTGTGTTGTGTATGATTGTTGGAAGTAGTGTCCAATAGAGATTTTGCCAGGATCTGTCTTGTAGTCTGTGGATTTGAAAACAGAAGAGTTGTAAGCAACAGTGAAGGCATTTCAGTGTTACTGACTGTTATGATTGAATTTTTGAGCATGTTTGTTGTGTTTCCTTCCTTCCAAGCTCTGCCAGTATCTTAGCACTATTGGAGTTCCACAATGTCCAACTCAACATTGGATGGGTTCTTGCAACCCAATATGCTCATATCTAAAGGTGGGGGGAGGACTTTAGATGAAAAAATAGTTGAGTCAGATGATCATGTCCAGTTTTGAGTTGGAAACATTCATCCAACTCAAAATATTTAGTTGTGTTTGGAAGTATCAGAAACCATTTTTTACTTTTCCCTAAAAAAAATACATAACCTCTAACCCACTCATGAAGAAGAAAAAAAGCTTGCAGGGTGGGTGAACAAGATATGTAAAGAAAAATGTGACATTATTCCTGTTTTAAAACAGGGTTGTGATACATATGACCACAATGAAGCAAAATTAAACACTTCCTACCTTGCAAGCGGTACAACCCGGATTTGACAAAGAAAGCACTCAGGGCCTGATATACTGACCTGAGTGTCACCACCTGCAGCATCTATGTGTCACATCTGGGCATGTGACACAACAGCGCATGTCAAAAGGCAACACAATAGCTCATTTTCCAAAGGGAGGACCTTGGAAACTATCTTATTGTGTTGCATTCAAGCATGGGATGTTACAACACATGTCCAGATATAACACAACTATGCTGATGGTTAAAGGCCGCAAATAGGCAGTGAGCAGGAAGAAAAACATAATATTAAAGTGGTCAATGAAATAGACACCATAAGATAACACACGTCTTACCGTTTCCTTTGGATAAGGAAAGGAACAGAAAATTAGAGACAAGAAAAACCCATTTTATAACAAAATCCTACTTTACTACCCTGATTGACTTAGGTTGACCGTTGTCAACTGTTTCCCGTCCTTTCAGATTGAGATTGGCCTACTTGACTAGATTATTGACTAGATTGCTTCCTATTTTTTCGGGCTCCACGCGCAACAGAAGTACAAGCCAACTTTTTGAGCCCCGGCAAATCCTACAGATGGAACCTTATGTATTCGGGCGGGACGATGCGCAAGTGCAAACACTCCTACTGGTAAGCAAAAGCTTATGTACCACCATCCAAGATACAATGCAGACAAGGTATGCACGACTCAGCCCTAGAACCTCACGTACTAAAGCGGTTGTAACGTGTCTTGGTTCAGATCACAACTTCAATCACAGGAAAGTGGTTACCCACCTGCCGGTCCCCTGAGGGCGTTGGCTTAGGAGATTACTCCCGATCATACACCGGTGTCACAGATGTCAGCTAACAACGGAATACTGAGACGCAACTTGGAGCGTTGAAGGATGTATTTCCATATGAGATTTCAATAAGACGACTTTCTGAACAGATATGTCAAGTCTTTGAAAGGATGGAATAGGGTTTTAAACGAGTGTAAAGCAGTTTTGATATGCATGATAGAATTAGAAGCAATTGAGTGCTGATGTTGAGATCAATAGTGATCCTCTTAAGAACGCAAAATACGAAACTTTGACCCAAGATCTTGCCAAAAGATGCTAGGAGACAACTGGAAACGAGTAACTGAGCTACCTCTGTACGCACATTCTTGATACTAGATAACATTGACAACCGTCAGCAGTGAAACTTGAAGTATGATTCTTGTGCAGGTATAAAAGCTTCTGATCAACTTCTCTTAACTTATTTCTGTCTGGATGTTATATCTCACATTCGCCATTAACAGTCACAAAAAAAAGTGATTGCAATAAGGGATAGAGCTAGTTGTTTTTGAGACTGGAACATATTTTAGGATAAAATAACAACAATAGAAGACATTTTTTTTCTTTTTAAGTTTCTTGAAAGGTCACACATAACAAGGCCCATCCCGACCTTCGCTTATAGCACACACATAATATATTTACCTAGAGTACATCATGCCAGGGGAAAAGGACACCTGGGAGCAGGCCAAAACGACTGTAATAGGCCTCGCCATACAAATGCTATGGGTGGACAATGATGACTCTATCCAGTCCTTCCCACACCCATACCACACAAGGTACAAAAAGCATCGCAATATGAATTCAAGTCCGGTTTCTTTTGTCGCTGATTGTCTTCTGTTCAGAAAGAAAGAAAAAAATGAAACTGTTCGTCGAAACCAAAGAGAAAGAAACCTCTAGAAGTTGTACAAAGCTTGAAAATATATCAGATTTCAGTAAATGAGAGGTGCAACAAAGGTTTCAATTGAGAACAGTTCAAAAGATTGGAAGGATGGAAAAAAGGGGATGGGGACTCACAATTCAATGGGCTGAAACAGAGCCTGATCAGTTCTGTAAACAATAATTGAAAAAAACGAGTGAAACGACATGGTGAAGGAGTAGTGAGAAGGGAGCTTGACAGCTCATTCCACTGTTACACTCTTTGCTAAGTTACGAGCTAAAGGTGAAGACGGAATTTCAGTTATCAAGTTTATGCACTCTTGAGTCAGGGCAGACTTACGGAAATCGACATCGACACCTCGCAAACTAGTGACAAGTGAGGCAATAACGGACCACACAGTACCATCAGACAAAGCTCATTTGGTCGGCGCTCGCAAAGTGTGTTCAATAATCAAGACGCTTACACAGCAATATGGTAACTAAGCAATTGCATCGGAATGATAGTCAAAAGACCTTGGAGACAATCCACAGTCTGAGGAACCCTCAAGATTCTCGTCGAATCTGCGGCAGTCAAACCGGTGTCTCCTTCGTTGGCGATCACGATCGGAGACCCTTTACGAGCAGTGACTTGTTGGAGAGCCGATTGAACCTTCGGGTAAAGGGAGTCTTTGGTCATTATCAAGATGACCGGCATACTTTGATGTAAACAAAAACGGAATTCGCGAGGTCAGAATCTCAAACTTGTACTGATGACTAATGTCGTCGACTTACTTTTCATCAATCAGAGCGAGAGGTCCATGCTTCAGCTCTCCAGCAAGGATGCCTTCGGAATGCCTGATCATTGATAGGACGAAGGTGAGAAATGAGTAGCGGGAAATGAGAGAAAGAGAAAGCACTGACATATAAGTCAACTCTTTGACTTTGAGCGCAGCTTCCAGACAAGTCGCGTGTTGATATCCGCGACCCATAATCAAGAGACTTCTCTCCTTACTGATCGTAGCAGCGAGTTGCTGAATTTCCTTATCTTGCGTCAAGATCTCTCGAATTTGACGCGGTAATTCATGGAGCCCATCAATAAGCTGATTCCTTCTTTCAGTCAAAGACATACGATCCTCCGACAGTTGGATGGCCATCATGACAAGAGCGATGTACTGGGAGGTGTAAGCCTTAGTAGAGGCTACACCAATCTCGGGCCCGGCGTTGATGTGAATACCACAATGAGTCTCTCGAGAAATTGTTGACCCGACAACATTCACCACTCCTACATTCAGCGCGCCACGTTCCAAGCAATACCGCATAGCGAGAATCGTATCGGCTGTTTCTCCAGATTGAGAAACAAAGATACACGTATCATCTCTGAAGATAGGAGTACGTCTGTCCAAGAAATCAGACGCTAGTTCGACCGACACGGGGATTTCTGTGAGTTCTTCGAAAATGGCTCGAGTCTAATCGAGGTCCAATAAGTTAAGCTTGAATAAGTATTTGTCCACCGAAAGGAATAGTAATAAACATTGAACTTACAGCTAAACAGGAATGGAAACTAGTTCCACAAGCAACGAAAACAATACGTCTACATCTCCTAATGGTAGGCAAATAAGCCTTGAGACCACCTAGATTGATTCTCCCGGTATCAAAATTAACACGACCTCGCATGGTGTTGACAACTGATTCAGGTTGTTCGTAAATTTCTTTTTGCATGAAATGATCGAAGTTGCCTTTCATGATCGCTGCGAGCTCCATTTCAAGCGTCTCGATCGCTCGGACCGAAGACACTCCATCGTTTCGTCTCAGACGGTGGATGTGAAACTCACCCTCAGCAATGTGGGCAATATCGTCATCCTCAAGATAGAGAACGCGTTTAGTGTGTTCAACAATTGCCGAAGCGTCGGAGGCGATGAAGAACTCGATCGGTTGAGGTACTCCATCATCTGAAAGGAAAGCCCTAGATTGTGACCGAATCAATTTCGCTCCACCCGGTTTAAGACCACCTTCTGTGGGTGGAGCCAATAGACCGGATTTGGTTTGAGAGGCGGCATCAGTCGGGGAAGAGAGTGATTCAAGTTCATTCTCGTTAGGACCAGCCACTTCTACATCCACAAAGTCTACTTTCAATTTCTTCTCCGTCTTGACACCAATCAGGACCGGGGAACCACGTCGACAGACTACAATCTCGTCCGGGAAGTGTACAGACTTGAATACAAAGGCGAAAGCACCTTCCTGCGAGATTGACAAGCAGTTTCTAAATTGTGAGTGAACATAAAAAGAGGGGCTATGGGTAGATGTGAGGAAAAATAGGTCAAAGTACTGACTAGTTCCTTGATAACACCTTTAATCAAGCTCGTGAAGGTTAAGTTCTTGCCTTTACTGTTGTCGAACAAGAACTTGCACAACTTCGCAGCTACTTCGGTATCGGTTTCAGTTTCAAACTCGTATCCTCTCTTCTCGAGTACTAATCGAAGTTCCTTGTAGTTGGTGATAATACCATTATGAACTACAGTGAATTCATTATTGACATCTGATCGATGAGGGTGGCAATTGAGCGAAGAAGGTTGTCCGTGAGTAGCCCAACGAGTATGAGCCATAGATGATTGCATCAAGAATTGCTTATTGAAATCAACAGTAGCTTGTTCGGTGTGAGCTCGAAGTAACTTAACCTTCCCGACTTGTTTGAAGATGAAGACTTGACCAGGTTGATCTCCATCGACCTCGATCCCTAAACCACAGTATTTCAAAATAGATGAACTTGATTGAAAGAAATGTGAGTTATGAGATGAGAGAAGACATTAAAGAGACTGACCGGCAGAGTCATAACCACGGTATTCTAGTCGTTGTAAACCATTCAAGAGGGTCTCAATGATATATCTTCGATCCTACAAATTCATCAAAGAGAATTCATAAAGGACTGATTGTAATTTGAAGAACAGGGCTGTAAGACTGACCTTTTCGACCAGATAGGAAGCGTAGGCAAAGATGCCACACATCTTGACTTATGAATCAAAGGATAGTTTCTAGAAAATGGTCTGGGGACAATAGATAAAAGCTGATGAGACAGAGAGAGAGAGAGAGAGGAGAAGTTGAGATAGGAGATTAATAGGATGACTATAAGTTAAAGTGACAAGTTGTCCAATGGTAGTTAAAGTAGAATTATGTAGAAGTGGATGTAAGTCTGATGTGGTAAAATGAGAGGGGATGGTCTGATGATTGATCGAACTGACGGAGGAACTTTCCCAATAAGATGCAGTATGACTCATCGTTCGATACGATTACAGGTTCAAGTTACAGTAGTACCCTCTTCTGGGTGTAACGTCGTTTCATTAGTACAACTCTAATCTCTGGATTATTGAGACGGCATATCCATCTCACTGCAGCCAACACAATTAAAATCTCACTCTACTTAACACACACTGTTGCTCAGTCTACACTCAAGAACTTGCAACCGGAAGCTGACGCTAATTGATTGCGATTATGATGAGTTCAAGACAGTACAGTAAGTAACTAATTACTTGTTCGATCAGCCATTTGTCGGGGTGGCTGCACCTACTACACCACGGGAGCATTCTATACAAACAAAAGTGTACGCAGGTGCATTGTACAGTCCCCTCCAAAAAATTTATGTACAGTACCCAACGGGAATTTCACATGAATTTGAATTCCACCCCTGCACTACATGATATTTGTACCTATATATCTCAACAAATTGTTTGTTAACGTTTGAAAAAGAAAAATCTAGGTAACATTGAGAAGCAAGTGAAAGCATTTACATGCTCATTCTATACCAAGAAGTAGTTTTCAAGCCCACAAAAAATGGGTAACTTCAACCATCAAATTGCCAAGTTTGTGCTGTGTAACAAATATGTGATACAGCACCTAGGACATCCTGACTGACTCTAAAGACCATCAAAGCTCAAAATTAGATATATCAGAAATATTTTGAAAGCTGAACCCTTTCTGGATTTTCAGCTTTGCATTCACAATCAATACCAAAGGTCAACATGGCAGAATTTGCTGCACAACTTATCCACTCTTCAATTACATGACATGTAACAATTGTGGCCCTACTATGATCATCAAAACACTGTCTATTGGGACATGAGATTGAGTAAAAACATCAACCTTTGAAGTTCCGTGCATACATCAGAAATATCAGTGTGAATTGTTTATGGGGTGTGGCCTCCCCAAACCATGAAATTTTAACCCTCCTTCAATTTTTGCTATGATCAGCCCACCAGGCCTTGTATCATAAATCCTTCCATACCATTCAATACTCAAGGGGAAGTACTAACACCTTGAAAAATTTTGTCTTAATCACTCAACTATTCTTATGATACTGTGCAGTTTGATCAAAAGGGTCTGAAACAGCTGAATCTGTGTAAATCCTTTGCTGTGGCTCCCAAAAAAAGGAAAGAATTCTATCATTCATTTTTTGGATCTTTGGACAGGGTTAATGTATACAGTTTGGCACACAAAAATAAAAAAATAAAAAAGAGGTTCCTGGGGTTTTTGATGGATAATTACATAATTGACATGAAATCGCACTAAGGCACTGTACACTCTGTAATTGCCCTGCAAACACCCTAGAAAAAAACAAATTTTTGTGTGCAAAAGTCTGCACATAAACCCAGACCAAAAGAACTAAGGAATAGTTTCCAGCCTTCTTCTATTGGTTCATGATTTTTGTAGGCCCATAAACTTTGGTGTACCACAGGGTACATCCAATACTTCACTTAGATGTGGCTTGGTCATACCATTGTAATTAGGATGTAGGGAATCATATCAAATCCCAACTGATTGAAAAAAGCCTGGTACAAATGTCAGATGGGGATATTGAGTGTGGAAGTTTTTTGGAATAT
The DNA here is from genome assembly GCA_015951145.1 of Cronartium quercuum f. sp. fusiforme G11. Taxonomy (NCBI): domain Eukaryota; kingdom Fungi; phylum Basidiomycota; class Pucciniomycetes; order Pucciniales; family Coleosporiaceae; genus Cronartium; species Cronartium quercuum. The sequence goes on along the minus strand of MU167288.1, from coordinate 187,223 downwards.
TCATGATTCAAGGCCTGATGGGTTGATCATAGCAAGAAAAGTAAAAAGGGTCAAGATTCACTGGTTTGGGGAGGTTATACCTCATAAACAATGATTCCCATATTTTTTGCTTTATGTAAGATGACTTTGAAAATTGTTGCTTATGATAAATAAAATGTTCAATTGGAATATGTTTTAATCTTCAAATTCTGGCCACAACTGTTACAGGCCATGTGCTTGGAGACCCAATGAATTATGCACCCCATTCTGCCATGCCAAATTTTGGAATTGATTGTGGATTCATGGGTACAAATTTCAAAGTGATTTGTGTATTGACATAAGTTCCAACATGACCAGTTTTGAACTGTAATCATCTTGGATGCAATTCAAGATGATCCTGTGCACTGTCTCACATGTCTGTTGGACAGCTGAATTGAAAATTTGACCCTTGAGGTTCACATTTTTCTATGGGCTTGGAACATAATTCCTGAAATAGAAGGATTGTATGAAGACTTTTACCTTTTTTTTCCAACATTGAGGCAAAAAGAACAATCTTGTAAATTATCAAGCAGTATGCTGAGATAGGTAAGTAGAAAAACTGTGTAGTGCAAGGGTGGGGTCAAAGTGTACAATTTTTTTTGTCTGTATGTCAACCATAGGTGCATGAAGATTACAAGATTACACCAGCAAGACATTGGCCATGCAGGCACCAACACACCCAAGTAAATCATACCTTCAAGTCAGGTAGGGCATACATGAAGCCATATGTTGTCAAACACCAATGTTTGAGAGGCATTGGCAGATCCAGAAACGGGTAAATCTACCACCAAGCTGAGACAAGAGCTTTGATGGGAATAAGGATGCTTGAAGAAGCTGCCCTTGCTTTAAGAAAACTACAGGATAAAACTACCCCGAAGATTCCTCAAGAAAAATCCAGAAAACCTTGGGAGAAAAAGGTAAAGACATAAAACTTTGGTGCCATAATCCAACACTAACTCACTCTAATACAGACTAAATACAAAATCCATATCTTTGTGACCAGATTACTGACAGGCTTCTACTAAGATTAAACTGAGAGCTACAGATTCTCCAAAACAGATCAAAACAAGGTACCTTGTTATGTTTGAGTTTTTCCCTGGGGCAAGTTGATAAACACTAGTTCTTCTACTACACACTTACCAATGACAAGCTTTTCACCCTGTCCATATGAAGCTGACTCGTCGATGAGAGCACACGGTGTCATGTTTGAAATCACCTCAGAATCCCTCTCAAATCCAGTGCCTTAGTGTCTGGGGGGTGGTGGCCCAAGGGCTCAAGCCCACCCTTGTTACTCATGTCCATTCAATACAAGTCACTGATCCATGTTCATCATGATGTCAGCTCATGAACGTCAGTACGATTGTGAACTGTGCAGTGATACATAGGCATACAGTACACACCTTTCAGCGCATGGTGCATTGAGCAAAAAGAAAAGGAAGTTACTTTGCATAAAGGGAAGGCTCATGTGCTGGCTCTGGGTGAAAAACGAGAACAATCAGAGAACTAAAAAAAGTTCTTCGTCTGCTCTCGTCGACAAGTCACCTTGATACGGACAGGGTGTTTATTGTAATTGCTAGCTGCCTTTGTGTCAGGTCCTGAGTTAAAATTCCAAACTTTCTTGAGCTACCTTTGAACACTGCATAAAACTTTCTTCTGAATTTTTGTAGAAATCTTGATCCAACTACACTTTAAACACTCCCCTTTGTCTGAAAATGAGATTTTTACCCTGTAACTTGCCTTTACACTTGATGGAACCCTTCTGTAGGCCTGATGTAGACTTCTGACCTTGTTTATTGAACTCCTGAATTTTCTTGAACTTGGCAGTCTCCTGTAGTCCTTACTTTTATGTCTACAGTCTGAGATGCTACCTCTGCACTGGAAATACCAGTGTTGCTCCTTGCATACCTTGTGTAGTTTTGATAAAATAATTTTTGATAGCTTCACCGCTGTAATTCCTGAGGCTCCTACAACTCCTAAGCAAGACATCCAATTTTCACATGGAATATGTGGCTTGAAATGTTGTCCTCAAGACTTGGCACATCTTAAGGAAGTTTTTTTGAAGCATTCAAAAGGTTTCTGGTGCAATAACCTGACATGCGCCAAAAAATCTTTAACTAGTGCATGCCTCACTTTGCGATCTCTATATACACAACAGTTTATCATGAAAACATTGTATTGTAAATGAAATTTTTGAGAGGAAGCAGTACTGTATATACTACTGCAGATGAAAGTTTTCACTTGCCCTTTCACTCACATGAAAAAACTGGGATGTGGCACTTCTTCACCCCCTCTTCCACATGAGCACCGCCAGCAAAAATTACTCGGACAAGGCTGTCCGAGAACACCTCGGACAGCCTTGTCCGAGTAATTTTTGCTGGCGGTGGAGAACACCTTTGCAACTTCAAAAACCCGTTTGAATCAAATTTCAACAACATGGATACCACTCATATACGCTCATAGAAACCACACCACACCGTAGCTCATGGAATCTCACTCTCATAATTATGAGAATTAATCACAGTGTCCGTAGCTCATGCCACCCGCATTGGGGGTACTCTAATCATTCACATAGAGGGTCAGATTTGGTTTTCTCCCCAAATATTGGCTCAAACTCATGTTTAGCCTAAGAATGATATGCATATGTGGCACTCTCCTTCAAAATCTCTCTTATCAAATACATCAATTTACCTCATCCTATGGTTTACCCCTCACCCCATATGAGGATGAGTTAAGGCTGAGTGAGATGGATAGTGGATGAGTTGAGTAAAATATGACGATGATTTACTACCTTGTGCTATCATCTTTGCTCATTTCACATCACCGGAGCTACAAAGGACACTTTTGCAACAGCAATGCAAATCTCAGAGAGCCCTCGACGCTGGTGGCGTCAGTTACGGACACTGTGCTAGGCTATAGTGTGGACAGGTTTTCCTTTATTTCTATTTCCTTTGATTTAGCATCTTCTCTTCCATGATATTTGAGAGCAATCCGAGCTTCATTCAGCTATCTGGTGGGACTTCCTGCAATTAATAGACACCGCTTGGCTATGTATACTTTCAATGATCATTTTTTTTTTAATTGGATTGCTTTAGGGAAGATTACTGGTGAGTGTGAACTAATGCGGTTTCTCAAGTGATCAACTTCACCTTTTACCAATGCGATGACACGAAAGATAAGCGCGTTCCAGAAGAACTTCCACCACTAATAAGCTCACAAAGATAAGCCCTTCAAGATCATGCCATATGATGTTGAGTCCTTCGAAGTAAGGAAGGATTGATAGAAAAAAAGAGGCAAGGATTAATGTATGGTTTGGATTAAATCAACCACCTTGGTAAATTTTGAGGAACCTGAGTGCCATTGAGATGCAAGTGCAAGGTAGTGGCTGTAAGGGTTATTTATTAGTCTTAGCAAAGTCATCTTGCATCTGTTGCGGAAAACTATATGCCAGTCTGAGCTGCGTCTATGTGACCTTGGGATTGAAGAGAGGTATTTCTACCATGCAGGAACCAGTGTTAGTTAAGACATTTCCCATACCATTCCTGAAGTTTCCCTGCCAAGTAGTCGACTGACTTGACTGGGTTTTTTGAGGACCCTCGGAAAGCTCCTACTAAGCATTCACTAGTCTAGTAGCCAATCTTTCACGTGTATTTGCCCAAATCCGCCCCGGTGGTGCATATAGCTACAGCTACAGTACCACATGTCGGCCTGCTGCGTAAAATCATACCTCATGTAATGAACCACATAATTTTAGAAAAAATTCTGTACTTGGCTGGCGCTCGCTGCAGGCCCCATTTGACATCAGCCCCTCGCTATTCACGAAGCTTTACGAAACCACCGGTCGATAGACACTGCACATTTTGAAGGCCCTATTAGATTAGTCTTCAAGTTCTCAAACCTTTAACCCAGCTTGAATGGTCCGATCGTGAGTCCTTTCTTGCCCATGTCCGACAGTAAAACTCCATTGAAAACGCTCAATGTCAACATTGACTTGCAACCAACTTTTAGATATCTTCGACATGGTGGGACGGAAGTCTTTGGTTTGATTGCGTCCAACTCCTCAAACTCTCTGTTCGACGGAAAACGGGCTTATGTACCCGCACTTGAAGATGTGTTTGTGTGGGACACCAAACGCGGTGAAAGGGTCAGTCCGCGTCACCCATTCAAGCTGATGGTCTGGATATACTATAGGTAGCTGATTGGCCTTGCCTGACCATAGGTTGCTATGTGGCATGCCACCGGTCACACATCTCCCGTGACGGCTCTCTCTCGTTCTCCAATCGATGCAAGTCGGTTTGCGGTTGGCTATCAAGATGGCTCAATCATACTCTGGTCAGCAAAATCACACGAGCCGGTGGCCAACTTTCAGGGTCATCGACGGGCGATCTCTAGTCTTGCGTGGGACCGGGATGGAGCGAGGCTTGCCAGTGGCGCAGTAGATGGTGAAGTAATTATTTGGGACACGGCGGCTGAAACTGGACAATTCAAGTAAGATGTGATTGCCCGACTGGCAAAGGCTTACCTTACTTAGCCTACTGACTACGTGCACAAACTCCCTAGATTGCGCGGTCATAATAACCGTATCACCGCCCTCGTATTTGTCGCTGCTCCCACTCACACACCCGATCCATCCTCTTCAACGACTTTGCCCTCGGCCTCTACTCACCTTCTGACCACCTCGCAGGATACATACCTTAAGCTATGGGATCTTCAAACCCAACATTCCATTGAATCAGTTGTCGCACATAGGACTGAAAGCTGGTCTCTCACTGTAGTACCTCACATACCGTCTTTGCCTGAGAGTTATTCTGAAAATACTCTCGAGGAGAACTCTAGCGAGCCTCCGTTGGTAGACCAGCTACTGATCACGACTGGTGGGGAAGGGGAAGCAAAGCTTTGGCTCTTATCGTCATCGATCTTACTTAAAGGCCCACAACCTTCGCCCACCGGACAAGGTCTTGCCAGAGCTATCCTCAGCGTCGGAAGTATCAATTTGAGCACATCAGGTTCCCACGGCAAACGGGTCTCAGGCGCAACAGCGGAAAAGTATTCTCTACGCGGTGGTATAAATGGTGTCGTCATAGCATTTCAAGTGGGAGAGCGTGAGGTTGAAGTGTGGAGGATACGTACGCTGGAAGAAGTGAAGAAGAAGAGAGCCAGGCGTCGTAAAAAAGAAGCTTCAAAGTCTCAAAAGGTGACCTCCGACGTCGCTGACGCATCAGCTTCGGACGACGCCATCACCTGGCTCGATCGTATTTGTCCATGGATTGTCGTGCGGGGAACCGGTCGAATATGTTCATTTGCCTTTGCACCAACGGCTAGTTCGGCTTTATTTCGATCAGGTGACAAGCCAAGCGAGCTAGAAATCCTCTTGGCTTTATCCAACAATTCAATAGAGGTTTTCTCGATCCCAAAGCCCATCTCGTCCTCCAAATCAGCTTCACTGCAACCCTGTCTACTTCACTCCATTGCACTACCTGGTCATAGAACTGGTATTCGCGCACTCTCTATTTCATTCAACGATCAACTGGTTGCTAGTGGTGGCAATGGCTGTTTAAAAGTGTGGAATTTAAAGACTCAGAAGTGTATCCGGACTATGGATTGCGGATTTGCCCTGTGCGTTGCCTGGCTTCCTGACAACCAACATGTAGGCACCTTTTCCGTATCACCAGTGTCAGTAAAACTTCTGTGATGCGTCTCGTGAAGCTTATCTGCTGTCCAGATCTTGGTAGGCACAAAAGATGGTAAGATCATGCTGTATGAACTAAGTTCATCCACGCTGCTCACCACAATCGACGCACATAGCGGGGCAATATGGTCGCTTGACCTGAGGCCGGATGCCAAGGGATTTGTTACTGGAAGTGGCGACAAAAGCATAAAATTTTGGAACTTCACCAGGAAATGTACCAATCCATCCTCGAGCGAAACCTCGGCAGGTGATCTGAAGACGATCCAACTGTCAGCTTCGCTTTCGAAGACGATGAAAATGTCAGATGACGTCTTAGGCGTCCGTTGTAGTCCCGATTCCAAATTCTTAGCGGTTGCCACTTTAGATAGTACAGTCAAAGTGTTCTTTTACGACACTCTCAAATTTTTCTTGTCGCTCTACGGTCATAAGGTTAGTACGTTCTCTTCCTTTCCTCGCATACAGGCGAGTCTGTAACTAAATGATCAAATGAACATTCGGGCCTGACCGTCACAATCAAAACCAAATACATAGCTGCCGGTGCTGGCAATGGACATTTCTTTCGACTCGAAATTAATAGTTACCTGTTCGGCAGACAAGAATGTCAAGATCTGGGGTTTAGACTTCGGCGATTGCCACAAATCCATCTTTGCTCACGAGGAGAGCGTCATGCAGGTCAAGTTTGAAAGTCGCTCACATTACTTTTGGACAGTGGGAAAGGATAAGATGGTAAAATACTGGGACGGTGACAAAGTCAGTTGATGATCTTCTGGGTACGGATCAACCAGTCTTTCACTCACATAACCTAATTTTTTGCCTCATAGTTTGAGAACATACAGACCTTGCAAGGTCATCACGATGAAGTTTCCGCACTTGCTGTCAGTCACGATGGCCAGCTCTTAGTATCCGGTTCTCGCGATAAATCTATCCGAGTATGGGAAAAGACCGACGAGCCCTTATTCCTCGAAGAAGAGCGAGAAAAGGAACTTGAAAGACTTTACAGCCTTGATGAGTCCGAAAAAATGGATATATCCATCAGTCGAGCTAAGAAACAAGGCGAAGAGGGCGGTGATGAAGAAGTAGAGGCTGTAACCAAGCAGACACCCGAAACCTTGATGGCAGGTGAGAAAATCGTCGAGGCACTGATCCTTGCTGACTCCGACATCGACTTGACCAACAAATTCGAAACCGCTAAACGGACTATGGACCCCGGGGCGGCTGCAAAGCTAGCACCCCCTGCCCGAAATCCCATATTTTCAGCTTATGATAATATATCCGCCTTTGCCTATGTGCTGAAGGTGATTCAGAAATTGCCTCGAGCCGCGCTGGAAGATGCTCTGCTGGTGTTACCTTTCGCACAGGTAGCAATGTTGTTGACTCATATCGATCACTGGGCTAGCAAGGTTCCGTTTGAAATCTTTGAAAATCATTAGATCTTTGCAGGCTGTGATGAAACCTTCTCTGATAATTGTTTCTCCTTAAACTTTCTACAATCTAAAGGGATGGGCTACGTCCCTAGTCTGCCGAATGTTGTCATTTGTCATCCGTACCCACGAATCTCAAATCACGGCTACTGCCAGTCTCAAGCTAATTATCGACTCTATCAGACTAAATATGACTCGGACTCTCAAGAAACAGACAGAGATGGTCGCCTACAATGCTGAGGCCATCCGCTTTGTAAAGCAGACCATCGAACTCGAGCAAAAGGAGAAGGAGTTTCTTAATGTTGATCTGAAGCCAGAGGATGATGTTCGGAGATCAATCACCGAAAAACATCTACTTAAAAAGAGGAAAGTGGTATTATGATAGACTGTTTATTGTGATGCATGATAATTCACTTTGTTGCATCTGTTCGATGCTATATCTGCCAGGATATCATTGTGATAGTCACAATGCAGACACACAATTTATTTCACAGAGTGCCCTTGTCATATCTGCCACTCATCACATGTTTGTTGCCTCCTTTGTAACAAGAAACATTTGGTTCGTGCCGCTATCTCGTTCCAACTGTCTTTATTGTAACTCTGTTCCTTTTTGTCCTTTCGAGGCACCCCTCCAAACTCATCAAAGCCCTTGTGGAAGGCCAAGATCAACTGAGGCAGCCCAGATGAGCTGTGTCGACATTTGGTTGGCACAGATAATTTTGAAGTGCATAGACTCGCTTCTGCTTGCTCTCTTGCATAGTCCTAGATCCACTCTACTTTATATTATTTCTGGTCGGTTGCATAAGTACTCTTACAGTAATTATTCATCACCAGAAGGGGCTGTCACGAGATTGAGCTGAACCCAACACACTGTGTAATAACCAAACGTGTTACAGCCAAATTCTAGTTAGTGTAATAGGTTGACCATAAACATTCCCGGACTTGCAACAACTTTTTTTCAGGGCTCGGTTTAGCCCAGACAAAACATCATCCGTGCCACCTCAATCATCTCAAACTAGAATGGAGACAGCCCTCGATGGCCAGAGCCCGTCCAACTTGACAGTAGAAACACTTCCACCCTCCAAACTAGGCACTCACGAATATTGGGATTTGACATACGGCCGCGAGCTTGAGAGTTTTGAGGACATAGGCGACGAGGGCGAAGTCTGGTTTGGCGAAGTTAGTTCAGATGAGATCCTTGATTGGATTGCACGCTATCTGCCACCGCCAACGACACCAACGACCCCAATCACATTTTCAGAGCTTGAGGCTGCGCAAGATCATTCAAGACCGGATTCGAAATCACAACACATTCTTGATGGTCTGTTTTGGTTTCACAAAATGTTTATCAGCCCGCCCCCTTATGCGAGGATACACCGATGACCGCTGATACTGACGGCGGGCTTCGACTTTGACACGCTGCAGTGGGATGTGGGAATGGACAGCTACTCTTTCTCCTTGCCCAAGGAGGTTTTCCAGTGAGCTGCCTAAGTGGGATCGATTACGTCGCCAGCTCGATTGAGCTGACGTCACGCATAGCCAAGTCTAAAGGGATCGATGGTCTTCGTTTGGAAGTCAAGGACATCCTAAGAGACAAGATTGAGCTCCCTAGCAGGCCTAGGAAGCGCCATGGCATCGATAGGGAAGGGTGGGATCTTATCACGGACAAAGGGGTTGGTCTCTGCACTTTTCTCTTTGATAGTTGTCATCGCAGGCTCCTATCAGCGAAAACAGACTCTGACATTTATTATTCACCTCGATTCTATGGTTTAAAAACAAAATAGACATTCGATGCGATTTGTCTGTCGGACGAAATGCTTGATGGTAAAAAGTTGTGCAAACATTATCCTGGCCGAATCTCCAACTTGTTGGCTAAACCTGGAGGGATCTTCTTGATCACTTCTTGTAATTGGACGGAGCAAGAGCTTATAAGCACCTTTGTGACTGAAGAGACTGGTTAGTCATTTCTTCTTCCCCAATGGGGCAAATTATATTCTCGATGGGGCGTCACTTGTACCTTTTGAATCTTAGCTCGATATAGTATGCTAAAATATTGCTAATAAATGATTATTTGATTCTTTTGTTATACACGCCATGATATCTTAAAGGTCTTCGATATCACTCCAAGATCCCCCGCACATCTTTCACCTTTGGAGGGACCCAGGGCACTACCATCACAACAATTGCTTTTCAGTTGGCGTGAAAATCATGCAATACCTTCAAAAATATCCTTCTTTGGATCCGCAAAGCAGAATTTATGTCTCCCACTGGATGGTGTCCTCTTGTTTCAATCGGCCGGTGTTGCCATTATAGAAGTAACCTTTCACACAATTGTACCTATTGGTACTAAATATCAGTGACATTACATAGGGCATCATATTCAGATGACCGAACCACGCGTGTAAGGGGAGCATTCGAGGATCGGAACCTTTGATAGCCGGCTACTGGCTACTAGCCAGCAAGTAGCCAGTAGTAGACAGATATGGCAGCCATGAGCCCCTATACAGTCCATAATTATCAAATACGTCTAATTTGCTTTATTTCATATTTCCACTTAG
>MU167288.1:151955-166901 GCA_015951145.1 Cronartium quercuum f. sp. fusiforme G11 | reverse complement strand
TAATGCTCTGACACCATATTGCAGTGTAATTCCATCGCACCTAATCCTACTGACACTGCATCGCATATCTCGGGGTGATAGAACATCGGATAGGCCCATCCGATACAAATATCTTGGCAGTGTGTACTGACGTTCATGAGATGACATCGGGATGAACATGGATCAGTGACTTGTATTGAATGGACATGAGTAACAAGGGTGGGCTTGAGCGCTTGGGCCACCACCCCCCAGACACTAAGGCACTGGATTTGAGAGGGATTCTGAGGTGATTTCAAACATGACACCGTGTGCTCTCATCAACGAGTCACCTTCATATGGACAGGGTGTTGGGTTCCCCATTGTACTATGCCCTCTCATCCTTTCTTTCTAGAAAAGCAGACCAGGTGGGGCTCATCTACTCAAATCACAAAGTGTCTTAATGTATGTAAATCCATCTGTGATGGTGGGGGGAGTTCAAAGCTGGATATTGGTTCAAAAGTCACGGTAGAAAAGAAAACAAGTGTTAGGTGTGTGCTGAAGAAGAAGTATCAGATTAGTGGGCTAAGTTCAATCTTGGGAAATACAAAAGTTGAATTATCTTAAGTTGTGAGGACAGTTTTACAACATATTTATTTTGTTTAAAATTATTGTTGATCAAATAAATCGAGTTGCAGGGATCTATCATCTTTCTCCACTGCAATTAGAGTATTTGAGTATTGCTTCCCAAGTGACCAAGCTGGTGGATCATGATAAGACCAGGCTGAGATGAGATAATTGATGAAGAGGGCTGGAAGGAGTGCTGTCATTTGTGCTCAACATCAGTAAGACCACTTCTATTCAAGAGTTTGAGAAGTGGTGCATTTTGAATCACTTCCATCTCCCTTACCATGATGACTGTTTTGAAAGACTTGCCAAGCAGAACCATCAATATACAAGCAACACATCCCCAAACCCTTGTACCACCAACTACATACTCCACTACAGTTTGTATGAAGACTTGGATAGCCAGGTGGCGAGGCATCTGGGGGGGTGCCACTGATTTGTGTCACTGGACAAGCTGACTGTACTGTGGTCAATGTGCAAGTTTGGGGGACATGACCAGGCCTGTGGGCAAGGCCAACTGGTCTGACACACATCTTCTGGCCCTTGCAATCAACAGGTGTAGGCCTGGTTGGCCCGCCCTTGACCAGGCTCCCATCAGGTAGCAGTGAACCATCCTGTATCTTAGTTGGAGGCGGGGGCCAACTGGGGGTCTCTAACCAGAATTCCGAATACGTAAAACGCGTCTACAGTGGTGCGTGCGGTTCACTTACATAAGTTTCACATCTGTTGTACGTACATGACAGTCACCCAAATACGCCCCCGTGGTGTGTACGTTTGTTAATGTATACCTTGCTTTATACCCAGCGGTGACAGAGAAATGTATATGTTTGATATTAGTGGTTCCACCTCGGATCTTTTCGTTTGGTTCTTATCTGGTGGCTCTCATCTTTTCCCTCCCCAACCCAGATCAAGCAAGATCAGAAGAAGTATGTAGACCCGAATGTGCTCGGATCTGAGTCGGGTTCCAAATTGGGGGTGATGATGAGAGTCCCTTAATTATAGCGTTGCAGTATTATGCTTGGAGGAAGTGAGACAAGGGGCTGATCCTTACAGGGTCACTTCCATTTCAATATCCCTACCCTCAAATAATCCTCTTCCTCCCAATCTAAAAAAAAAAAAAAAAACGCTTTGTTTTAGTTATTTGCCTATCTGTCTATCCCCTTCCCCTTCCCCTTCCCCTTTCCCTCAGTTTGATTGATCAACATAGTATCTCATTTGCTTCATCTCTTTCCCAACTCATTCAGTTCATCATTATTCTTCATTTCTAGTCCTAAACGTCCAATTCTATGCTATCTCCTATTAACTTTGGTTCGTTTCTTAACTCTGCACCCTCGTCTTCTCACTCATCTTCTAATCCATCTCCTTCCCATGGTCTGTCTGTTCTCTCCTTTGGTTACTTTTCAACACAACTTGAAAATCAGGTTTCACACTAGCTTACTTTCAACTCATTCCTTCTTTTCTTTTGTACTACGAATCAAATTTTTCGACTGCTGTAATCCAATCCTTACCTTCGATTCAAGTGCACCCGCATCCGACCAGTAGTCGTTCAGGTTCTGCTGACGACCCTTCGAGCCCTTCGAGCGCTCGTTCTCCTGTCTCCGCCTCTTTCTCACCCCACGGTAATTCTGCAACTGGTTTTCAGTCCACTTCCCACCCTCATCCACCATCGTCATCGAATATAAATCTTCCGATCAATCTCGAACCTCACCCCGCTTCGAACCAAGCTGTAAATGATTATGGCCTCAATCCTCACGTTTTTTCCTTTCCATCCCACTCTTTGCAATTCATAATGCCCAGTTTTGCTCAGGGTGGTCCTGCTCAACCCTTTTCGGATGGTCCCGCCTACTCTGAAGCTCCGGTCCTGCGTTACCCAGCTTCTTCCAAGCCTGTTGATTCGTTTGAAAACCCCCCTGACAACATGTCCTCTACCAACTCTTTCATCCGTCAAAACGATTCATTGGGGCATCTTACCCGTCGAAGATCTCGAACCTCGCTTCAACTCGACCCCAGCCGTCCCATTTACAGTCTTTACGGTCATTCAGTCCGGAACGTCAACCCCGACCTTACGGCCTTCCCCCCTCAGCCACCTAAGCCTCCATCCGACGAGAGCTCGAGCCGAGGAAGCAGCCCGTTTGATCCCAGCCGAATCGGAATCCCACTACCCATCAACTGTAACTATACGAACCTCTATTCCAGCTCAGGCTTTGACCTCATGCGCGCGCTCGCCTACGTGGTCAATCGACCCAACCCTCAGATAGACATCGGTCCCGTTGACACTTCCACGGCGCTCGTCGTTGTCGACGCTCGAAAACCAGATCTACCTATAATACATGTCTCGGCCAGCTTCAGCGTGTTGACTGGATACGAGGACTGGTACGTCTTCCGTTTCGATGATTGATCTAAACTCCATGAAACACCTCGATAAGCGTACAAACCAACGTTCCCAATCTTGTCTAACTGGCGGTTCGACGGGATCCAAAGGGAAATTTGCGGGAGGAACTGTCGCGTTCTGCAGTCGCCTCCGAATGCGGAGCCAATCACCAAGGGTTCCAAACGGAAGTACTCTGATCCAACCGCAGCTTATCACATGAAAGCCCATATCATGGCGGGTAAGGAAAGCCAATCGTCAATCGTTAACTATCGTAAGAATGGTGAACCCTTTGTCAATCTCGTCACTGTGATCCCCATAACATGGGGGTCCGACGAGATTGCGTATTATATTGGATTTCAAGTGGATCTGCTACAACAACCAAGTTGGTCACTTCTTTCAGCTATACTCTCGCTCACACGACCTCCTACGATTCTTCGCAATTTTTTTGCACTTGGCATATCTCAGATATAGTTTCTTATCCTTATCTTCTTTGTGCTATTGGTCTCGCTCTGGACGTGACAGATGCTATCCTGTCCCACAAAGCCCACGGAACTTATATGACCCACCACAATATGTCGACTAAAGTCCAAGAACGAATTGTACCACTGCCTGAAGAAGCTTCTCGAATTGAAGAGATCAATCTCCCTCCAGCTCCGCTCCAGCCTGCTCCCCGTGGCCGACCGCCCCTTCAGATTCAAGCGTCGGTCAGTAACCCTCATTCAACGGCCGTTCCCGATATCCAGTCGCTCAGGTCCGATTTCAAAACCGTTTTGAATGAGGTGGGTGGATCGGTGTGACTTTGAAGTGACGTGGTTTGATGCGCTCTTGATTAGTGGCTGACATACTCCCCTTTATATTCACTAGAATCGTGACCTCGTGATGGTGGTGTCGTTAAAAGGCACATTATTCTATGTCTCGGCCGCGTGTCAGAGTATGCTCGGGTATGAGGAGGATGAACTTGTGAACCAAAACATTTCTTCATTTTGTCACACGGGAGATCTTACCGGCGTACTTCGACAACTCAAAGAGGCGGGCAACACGGCTCACACACCGATTGACATGATCTTCCGAGCCGTAGCTAAGTCGCGAACATTTTGGATGGAGGCTCAAGGGCAGTTGCACGTTGAGGCTGGTAAGGGGCGTAAGTACGTCGTCTTGGTCGGTCGCGAACGCATCCTGGCACCCTTGTCTTGGGCGGCCATCTACAGTAGAGGTGGGTTAGGAGATCGCGAATTCTGGACGAAGCTATCACTCGATGGAATGTGTCTTTATTCCACCGCGTCGGTGAGGGAGGTGTTAGGATTCTCATCAGACGCGATGCTTGGCAAGATGATGAGTAGAATGGCACCTGTTGCCCAACAAGCGCAGATTATGAAGGCGATTCGGGATGCTTGGTCTGGTTCCATCGTTATCACCCTGGCAGTTTCACTCACGTCCCGGGACGGGGGGGTGGTGGAATGCATGGCCGACTTTTATCCGCCCCGTCTGGCGCCTCTCTCCCAACTCAATGCCACGTCTGCAGACTCGGATCCCATGTCAGGCCCATCTTCGTCTAATTCTGCTGCTGTTCCTCCGGTGGTATATTGTCAGATAAATGAAATTGCTTCGGCCAATCGTCGTGCGATGGCTATGCCCTCACCATCGGCCAGTCCCCTTCAACCACTCTCGAATCAAGTGCCGGCTAGCGATGGGCTAACTAATTCCAGCCTAGTGCTGGCGAACCCAGTTAACCAAACCAGCCGTGGGAGCGAGACTTGTTTGATCAAAAGCCTGCCTGCAACTGGGAATACGTTCGCATTCAGCGAGTCAAAGGATAATGTCTTCAATGAGCTCGACACTTCCAAAAAGACGGCTTGGAAGTCAGTCCCAGTCACATTTTCCCTTTCTATGCGCTGCATTCCCAAGTTTTGAGTTTGACCTTCCTTCACTTCGCGCTCCTACCTAGTTTCGAGCTGAGTGAATTAAAGATCCATAATAAGGCCCTCCGGGCTGAGCTAGCCACGAAACGTCAAAAGGATAGAAAGTCACTCTCCAACGAAGCGGCGAAACAAGTCAGGTTGGCTGTCGCACACCCTAAGTCGAAGCATTACATCCATCACGTTGAATCACGCAATTCCCGGAGAACCGATGCCTCATCTTTTCCTGAAAACCGACCTGACTGTGGTGGCTGTGGAACGCCTGTAGTAGTTCATGAAAGCGTAAGGATGCCAGAGTCTATGAACGCGTCTTGTGAGGTGAGCTTTTCGTTGTTGATTCATTTGTGGAGAGCGAGGCTAGCGCAGAGAGCCTGTGATCAAACTCTCCTCCTTTCTCAATTACCTCTTTCTTCCTATTCGGTTCCCATCGGACGCCTTTTCTCGATCTTACACTTCTGCTCCTGGCTAGCATAAACCCACTGTTGACATCTAACTCCCACGTTTCAATTTTTTTTTTTTCTTTCTTATTCGACCTTTCCATCCTTCGTTACTTCAGAACCGTGCAGCATCAGCAACAGCAGCCCGGCATGCGAAAGTCTTGTCCGAAAGTACCATCAAAGAAATCAAACCTTAACACGGCTCTACTTGAATCCAGTCAACTGACTTCCATCTTCACCGCTTTTGTTGCGAATCCTCACTCTCGGTTCCGGCTTCTTGTCTGATTTTAGCTGTTTCTTTGTCCCATCTCCTTCGTTCTCTCCGGAGCCCTTGATGCGTCTTCCTAGCCCGGGGGTACCGGTTCTTCTTCCATTTGTCACATCTCAGACTTTGATCCCCTCATTTTCTAAAACATTCAAGACCTTCACTATATAAATGTGTGTGTGTGTGTGTTTTGTCCGGGGTTTGGGGCTCGGACAAAGGATGATGTTTTTGTTGTAAATTATGGGTGTAAGATATATTTCTACTATCATTTCAATTTGCGCTTTTTTTTCTTTTGTTAGTGTGTTGTGGTGGGGGGTTACTCTTGACCACAAAGTAAGATCCTTTCTTTTCTTTCATACAAACAAAAACAAACATGTCAAAGGGCAAGAAGGAACCTCAATGTACATATATACTTGCGCATACATAGTGTCTGTGTTTTGTGTGGGTGTGTTAATGTGTCAAAGCATAGGCACTTACATCATTTTATTCTTCTTCATCTCTTCATTCTTCTTTCTCGTTCTTTCTCTCCCTGACCCGCAAATGGTGTCATCTTCAATTTATCTAGCAACTTCTATATTATCTTTATCTAGATGTGTTGTTTTGGTGAACCGCTTTTGTTTTCTGGTATCGGGATTAAGAATGATAAGTATCATAGTTTTGTATTCATGTGTTAAGAACAAGTAATGTAAATTGTATATATACATAATGTCATATCTTCATATTGAAAACACACGTTATTCAAAAAAATGTTGTGTTGGTTACACACATATATGGCGTTGTGCGTCTGTTTTTTTTTTTTTTTCAACCTTGATAGTCAAATGTATTTATATATGTATATGTCTTTTTCCACCTTGTCTTCTTTTTTCCTGCTTGCAAATACATAAATACAGTAACAGCAAGTAATTCGTTTCAAAAAAAAAAAACTGACGTCAAGTCTATCTCATTCAAAAAGGTTTGATGAAATCAAGCATACATGGTGGTGGAGGTCTTTGTTGCATTGTAGGGTAGTGTTAACACGACACATAAGCTCACCACTACATTACAATACAACCTGTATCATGCTTCTATCATATCTTATGTCTATATTGTTTCTTTATAACGTTGTTGTCTCCGTGTCCTAAATGTTATGGGCGTTGATTTCATTTGTCTTCTCTCATAACACCATCCCAGATCAGATGATCTCCCACACTCTATTCATCTCTTCTATACCAAGTATAAACTGTAATAGAGTACTGCTTACGAAGGGATCAAAACAAAGAAAGTTATAAGGAAATGTTTTAAGAGAAAAGATAATCCAAATAATATGACTGGTGAAGAGTTATATAAGATTATTGACTTACGCTGATTCTCAATTTGATGAGGAAAGAGAATCAGGGTAGGCTTGAGCAGCTTTTTCTATGCGATGGAATCTCAGGCTTCTTCACAATACAAAGAAAAGATATCAAATCATGAGAGCAATTTACCTATTTTTCATAGTCCTCATCTTCTATCACGCACGAGCATCCTTTTTCCCAGTCTGAGTGTTTTACAGCCACTTCTTCCCCCCTGTTATATCACTCTTTATCTCTTTCAGACTCGTTCTTTGATGTGAATTTATTGATTATGTATGATACAGCTATGAATATGAAATGAAGAGATGGCCAGACTTATAAGATTAACACCTCTCATCTTGACACACATATTTTGCTTTCAATTGTCTAATGAAAGCATTGAATGGTTCAAGGTTACCTCCCTTGTGTAGATTCATATTTGTATAAAACCAGATGTGCTCTTGAATTCAAATGTCTAACCCAAGTTTTCTTTCTTTTTTTTTTTTTTGGAGGTGTACACACCATTGGGTACTTAACTGGTTAAAAAGCTGCAGACTGCTGACTAGTTTTGAGGTAACTTTTAGCAGAGTTTGTCTATTCACAGCTACGCTAGAATATGCTAAAGGGCCAAAACTCACATAGCAAGGTTTTTTTCTTTTTTTTGGGGGGTTGTTCTTGCTGTTGTTCAACATAGTGTAACTGATCTTTTACTGAGGGAAATATTCATGTTGATTGTGCTGTGATGACCTTTTTTGTTTCTCTGAATTCTTTTATTAAAACCTTCAGGTATGATAGTTATCTTAACTATTCTTAGAACCAACAAAACTTTTGGGGGTCATTTCCTCTATCATATCAGGTAAGAAAAGCTAGCTGGAAAAAGTTTTTTTTTTGAAATTTGAAATTTGAAATTTGTCAGTAATGGAAAATTCTTGAGAAGAGAGCTAAATATATTGTGGTGATGGGTAAAAAAAAAAAAAAAAAAAAAAAAAAAAAAAAAAAAAAAAAAAAAAAAAAAAAAAACAAACAAAGACAGGAGACAGAAAAAAAAAATGAAAAAAAAAAATTGAGACTTGAACTAGCTCCCAGGGAATTAGTTGACTTCAAAGTATGAGGTAAAAAAAAAAAAATCCTAGGGAGCTGTAGTATCTACACTCTCAAGACTATCTTTGTTTATTTTTTATTTTTTTTTATTTTTTTTTATTTTTTTTTATTTTTTTTTATTTTTTTTTATTTTTTTTTATTTATTTTTATTTTTTTTTTGGTAGTCTTAAATCTGTAAAACCATATGGTATGATGACTTTACAGTCAGACTAATCATTTGAAAATGCTCAGAGGTAGTGGCCTAAAACTGACCAATATAAGAGACAGATGCAACAGGACAGAATTTTTATCTCAAGATATCCATCCTTTGGAAAATGAGCTATGGTGCCACACTTGGGCATATGGTGTTACATTGCCTACCTGATGCAACATGACTATCTTGGCAGTGAAGTGACAGGAAAAAGCTTTTTCCTACCCACAGGATTTTTTTTAGATACTGACTTGTGGCTAACCCTAGGACATGCCAAGCGCACAAGATGTCTATTACAACTGTACGAGACTCAAGATTGCCAAGTCTTATTCAGCTGTATGGGCAATGGCCAAGTGTCCTTACCATGCTTGTTTCTTGGTCTCAAACTCATGTGGTTTATATCTTTGTTTGAGAGGACAGCTTCTCTTCAAATGTGTTTAAACTAGAATGATGGCAAGTGATTGATTGCTCAAGAGACTGGTTTCGTCCACCTGTTTAATTACAGAGCAAGTGCGTTTGACCGAGCTTGGTTACATGTAAATTTAGCAGATCCCCAATTTAAGGAGCGGAGTTGAAACCTCTGCTAACTTAATTTCACCCGATTCCGATTTCAGCTCTCAAGTCCTTTTCTTTATCTCTCTCTTCTCATTCCCCATTCACTCTTACTCACTCTATCCCAGTCCATCGGATTCAAGAAGTAGTGGAAAAGACCTGTTCTTTGAACGATCCTTGGCCCATCTCCTCTCCCACTTTCCGTCCCGCCCGGTGCTCGGCCCCCCGTCACCATGACCAACTGGAAACTTACCCAGACGCTGAAGGACAAGATCACGCATTTTGCATCATTCCCTCAAGTAAGTTGACTCATCACCATCCTCGACCGTCTCTTTCTTGACCCCTTCCCTTCATGCTCTTTTCTACAGGCCTATCAATCACCCCGGACTGACAAATTTGGGTTACCTTCTTGGCACATGATTAGACTGGGGTATCTTTGCGACAGATGGTCATGTTTGGTATGTTCATGCTTACCGTCAATTCTACGTGTACCATGCAGTCTGGATCAGTCCTAAGACTGCATGCCCATATGTCTACTCGATCATCATGCAGGGCAAAACCCGTCGGCTGGGACGCTCCTGCGGGCCAGTGAATTCTTACACGGTAAGCCGTAATATTACGATAATTGAGTTGAGATGCATGAGGTTTGGCTTACACGTTTAACTGATTGAATGATACGATTTTGCTTCGGGTGTCTTCTTTCCGAGCGATCTTCAGAGGAGCTACCGATCAGATTGGCACATCGGGTGAAGGAACTGAACGAGTTACCAAACCGTTTGAATGAGATGCCGAGCATTCGGAAGGTTCGGGATTGGTACGCACAATCCTTCGAGGTCAGTTTTGTTGTGCACTTTAAATTGTGCGAAACAGCCTTGCTTTGCTCTTGCGTTGCAATGCTCTCAGTTTCGAGTCCTATAAAATCCCATTTTTCCCAAGTCGCCCATCTCTTTCTCTTACCATATGTACCCCATGATGAATTCTATGTCGGATACGTTTTGTCTTATTTTAGGAACTTGTCCAATTCCCCAGACCAGAACTCCCGCCCGCGATCTTGGCTCAGTTTGACAAAGCTGCAGAGAAGGGATCGCCCTTACCGGCCAGTACGCCCAATCCTAGTCTACCACTGCATATGCAACGGCCTTTATTGGATACGGCTGGAAAATTGAGAATCGGCTTGGCCCAAAGGTATGTTCTGCTTGCTTATAGCCATAACTTTTCAGGTCCCGCCCCACCGGTCTAACTTGCACATCTGCTCACGCTATTGATTCGGAACCTTGGCAGGTACTATGTTGATACAGGAACAATCAAATGGCCGCCAGAGGTTTATGATTATAACGAAAGATTTACCCAAGCTCTTTCAGTCATCAAAAGGCGTCACGATCCCGTAGTCACCACTGTCGCGCAGGGTATCCTGGAGTACAAGGATTTCATCTCTGGACCAGCAAAGAAGAAGATATCTGCGACAACGACATTGATCGATCGATCAGTCCAAACCTTTCTTGATCGATTTTACATGTCGCGAATTGGGATTCGAGTCTTGATTGGCCAGCATATCGCTTTGAATCAACTCGAACCCCACCCTGATTATGTCGGGGTGATCTGTACCAACACCAATATCTATCAAATCTGTCGGGAAGCCATTGACAATGCAATGTTCATCTGTGAAGAACACTACGGTCTCTTCAAAGCACCGTCCGTACAACTAGTCTGCCCTCAGGATTTAAGTTTCATGTATGTTCCTAGCCATCTGGTAAGTTCAGGTTTTCCCATTCAAAGATTTACCGCCAATACCGATGTTGATTTTTTTTTTGTCTGCCATTTCTGCTCGATGTAAAGAATCACATGGTTTTCGAAGTGGTGAAGAACTCCCTACGTGCTGTCGTAGAAACGCGCGGGGTTGATGCCGACGAGTTCCCCGCCATTAAAGTGATTGTGGCGTATGGTGAGGAAGATATCACGATCAAGATCTCAGATGAAGGAGGCGGCATCCCTCGCAGCGCTGTTCCCTTAGTATGGACCTACATGTACACAACCGCTCATACGCAAGGCTTAGACCAGGACTTTGAAGGCACCGATTTCAAGGCGCCCATGGCTGGCTTTGGTTTGTGATCCTCTGACTTGATCCCTGTCCCCAAGAGTTTGTATGGCGACGTGTACTACGGCCTCGCTCATCATTGTTTGCTTTACGATGTTCAATAGGCTACGGATTGCCTATCGCCAGGCTATACGCTCAGTACTTCGGGGGTAATCTGAAATTGATTTCAATGGAAGGTTATGGGACTGAGTAAGTAATCCTCTACCCTTCTCTAGAATACAGCAGTATTTTCACCACAAAATGTCTTTGTCTTGTGTGGTCTCAAATCCTGATATCTCTGTATTGGCTTCGCTCGCACCCTCTGCAATATTCATGTAATGATGCAGTGTTTATCTGCACCTGTCAAGACTTTCTAGTACCAGTGAGCCATTACAGTGATGGCGGCTTTTTTGCTTCAAATCGTTTTAGTATTTTTTTTTTGGGCAAATTGTTTCACTTTCCGGTGGTGAATTAGAACACTCCACAGACATTGTCAGCAGTCCTACTATGTGATATTATGTTTTTCCTCTCTCTCTCTCTCCTTCTGTATCAAAATATCAATCCTTGGCTCCATTGAAGCTTGTTGTGTCATACGGAGTATATATTTTGTTTTCTGTTGTGAGTGAGTTTACCGGTGTAGAAACTTGAATGTAATCCAGGACAGGCGATGAAAAAATATTAGGCTTCCAAGTACCCAACTTATAATACTTCAATCTCCAGTTGAACCAAAACCCATTGTGGTGATCAAAACTTGAAGGCTGGGGGGATGTGGGAAACTCGTGTAAATACAATGGTTTGATTGAGGGAGCATCTTGACCAACAATGATCAGTGTAAAGTTGACCACGGCCATCACAGTCAAGACCCAAAGTTAAACCACCCACGCGCCGCGATACACAGTAGGCAGTTTTCTGTAGCGGAGCGAGTCACCGATTTGCTCACTTGACTAAATTTTTGCTATAGGGACACATGTGCTATTGAAGACCAGCCGCTCTGCGTCGCGCTTCAAGGACTTAGAAGCCACAGGCATATAATTTGACATAAGTCTGCAGTTTTGAAAGACAGAGGTTTTCAGCTATCACCCAATTCTGATACCCCCAAGCCCATCAGATTTGGAGTAGAAACATAAGGTACTTTAAGGAAGTATATTGAGACTGTTGAGGAGCTGCATTCCAATCATTTCATCAGAAACATGTGTTGAATTCATTTCATATGTATAAGCATACACACTCTATGTACACACACAACCACATGTAGTACATCACCTATTTAGTCCAGTCCCAGAGCTAGACACGGAGTTCCTCTTCCCTCATCCGTTTCTCTACCTCTGGTTTTATAGTATGATCAGTCCCTTTTTGACTGCTTCCTACTATTAGTTCATTAGGTTATGAGCACCCGTCGCCGTTAAACGCGCCACTCACGCTGAGAAATAGGACACCCGAACGTTCGAATATCACTGTTTGTTCACAGCAAACTCAAGCGATACAACTACTCTATCAGTCTGGGATTGTACCCCATATCGACCCGGACTACCCTATCAGTCCACGTCAAACCTCATCTTCGATTACTAATTTTTAACTAAAATTAATAGATCGATCGAATTTTTCTCACCCCACCCCCGCCCACTCTGATTTATCTCTTCACTATCACAGCGGGGAACCCAAATTCACAAGTTGAAATGTGAGAAACTACATACAGGGCCGAGTCTCGAGATCCTCAAAAAAGAAAAAAAAAAGTGAATTTGATTTAGATTTTTTTTTTTTTTTCTGACTGAGGGTCTGTTTGGCCACCGACTTGGAAGTTGTTTTTCCAACTTCGGATTCGTGTTTGAAGTCGGGTAAATACCCGAAACCACGACTTCGTTTGGTACCATAAGAAACTGGATTCTGAAGTCGAAAAACCGACTTCAGAATCTAATTTAAATCCGATTTTATCCAACTTTGACAAATCTGGTTTTACCAGTTTCGACCGAATCACAGAATCCGTTTTCTGGAGTCTCTCAAATCAAATCAACCTCTTCCAGCCTCGCTTAGTCCCCAAAACCCCTTCTTGACCATTCACCAATGACACCCTTCCTTTTCGTCACTTCACTCACCAACAACGCCCTTCCTCCACTCCACTCATTTGAGTGGCGACTATAATCCAGCCTACTATGCCTCCGAAATGATGAGTAAGGAAAAAGGTACAAAAAGTGAACTAGGAACATGTTTTCCTGACTACTCCAGGCCAGACTGGGTACCAGAAGCCCTGATTTGTGACACACACCAACACATATGTTGCATACACAGTTTCTGGCAATTGATCTGCTTGTGGGGTCATCCAACAATTGGAAGTTTTGTGAGCCAATCCAGCTGAGCAGTCAGGTGAGCCATGTTTTTTCTTATTTAGTCCCTGATTAATTAGGTTTTATGTATTTTTTTTTTTTTTCACCACCAACATATTAGATGCATGATTCATATCTATCAATAAGGACTTGATAGCCTCTATGCCCTTGACACTGGATGCTATCAACCCAACCCTTGTGTATCTCTGCCTACCACTGGTTCAGTTCTTCACTAAAAAAATGACTTCTGGTTCTGCCTCAACATAAAAGGTGTGGGTCAAATTGTTTTGGGGAAGGGTACCTCCCCTCTGCTCATATTTTTATGTTCCCTTTTTGTGTTTTTCCAACCACTAACATTTTTTCAAAGGCAAAAGCTCACACACTGTTTACATCACAATTTTTTTTTTTTGGCATCAACTACTCATGAGTCCTCTTCTGCCCAGTCCTTGTGTCATCAAAACAGAAATAGGCTTCTTGTACCCTAGGTGTCCCCAAAAGTCAAATCTGTGGTTCATTGAGATCCTGCTCTCATATGCTAGCTTATCAGATCAAGGTTTGGGTATGTTGCTCTAGTTGACTATGGCTGTATTAAAACAATTTTTTTTTTTTTTTTTCACAACCAGCTGTGTAGCATGACAAGATTTGTTGTTTCATAACAACAACAATTTATTTATATATTAATCAGTGATTTTTTTTTTTTTGTGCTTTATAGGTCTGGAGGATCTCTTACCAAGTCTTGAAAGGTTTTTGAAAGTCATAATAAATTTTATGGGAGAGGTTTCTGATTAATCAAAAAAAAAAAAAAAACTGAATAAATATGCTGTCCCTATATAGTAGTATATTATTTTGATGTATCAATTTATTTCATGTTAAAAGTTACTTACACAAAGTTCAGTACATTTGAAAAACATATTGATGGTATTTTTTCTTAAAAAAAAAAGAAAAGTTCTCACTATCACACAAAATTTTTGATATAGGATGTAATTTTACATTATTACTACACTCTCTAACTTAAAAAACTTTTTTAAAAAAAAACTAGGGTAGCTTAAAGATACTTTTTGTTTATGTAAAGAATTGCTACAAGTGAGTGAACTTGATGAAGATTGACAGCCTGGTATGAGCAGGCATCTAGTCCTTCGAGTTACAGTAAGGAGAGGCAAGGTGAGGTCGAGGCAAAGACTCAACAGAGACTGACCTGTAAGCACGAGCGAAGTGGGTGGTTGAAAGAAGATGAAGAGAAAGCAAAAAGAAAATAAATCTGAACACCACACCGTCAGAGAATCCGTCACTTGAGTAATAACAGATGATAACAAAATGACCACTTAACTCTGATTCAATTTTTGACAAAAAAATAATAATAATAATAATCAGAGATGTCTACAAAGATCAATTAATTTATTGAACAGATAAGAAAAAGCAAGGAGAATAGAATTGCTGCCCCAACACAAAAACAACTCAACAGTGACTTTCACTGCTGAAGATGATATATATTGGAAAATGATATAGCTAAAAAAAAAAAAAAAAAAAAAAAAAAAAAAAAAAAAAAAAAAAGAGATATATATGTATCCTTCTGTAGGTCTCCTTTTTACCTCCGAATATTTATTCTACTTCTGATAGTTAATAAATTCTACATGAAAGGTTTGACTGTCACCTAAAACCTACACTTGACATACATCAACAGACCATACCAAAATACCATATCTCAAACAGTTTACAGTCCCAATAATGTGGTTTTCTTTTTCTTTTTCCTTTGTCTACCATTATCACACACAGAGGAACATTACCTCAGACCTGACATCAAAGGCATTGACCTAAAGTTCTTTTTGC
>MU167288.1:137320-151855 GCA_015951145.1 Cronartium quercuum f. sp. fusiforme G11 | reverse complement strand
CCCCCAAAAAAAAAAAAAATTTCTTGAATAGAAAAGGTAGCAGCCAACCCAACAAATTTTATAACAATGCTCAGGTGACTCGGAACATTGTTGAAAGTCTTGCATGAATTTTCAAGTCTGATAGGTTTACCCCTTGACTTTTACTCCAATGGTGGCCATGATCTACAACCCCCAATCAATTCAGAGCTTTAGCAATAAAGAGGTCTAAAGAAGTTTGAAGCCCTGGAGAGTGAACAAGGTGGGTTGTAAGAACTTTATGTGGCATGTATATGGGTCTAACTTGTCACTTTCTGTGTTACATTACTCATGTACAAAGCTTGGTTGGGTGATGGCCATCATTGAATTTCAATGTAGAGTGCAGTAATCCACAAAAATCTTCTTAGTGATAAGGGAAAGCATTGAAAATTCAAAATCAAAAAGGGTGTACAAGAAATGCTAGATCATGTTTGACAAATTGTTCCCTCGATTCAATCCATCATTGATATCAACAAAAGCAGAACAAAACATTAAATGTTGAATTATTCATTCATCTGGTCGTCAGACTGACAGAGACTGGATCATTACCATCCAACATAGATCAGCGCTTGATTATTCCACAATTCTTAATTGAACCCCAGCAAATACCGAAAAGATCTACTGACGTATTCAAACGCAAAACCCCCACTTCACCAGCTTGTTCAGACTCGGACGGTAATAGTGGCACCCATCCGGCTAGAACAGTCTCACCAGACTCATACGTAGCAGACTTGAGATAGAGGAGGATCCCATCAGCCTCATCACAAATCTCAAGAGACTGACAGGCAGGCTGAGCACTTGGGGACCAGAGCGTGACCGTAGCACTCGCTGTTCTTGAGGCGATCAATGAGCTTGTGAGACTATATGTGTTAGCTTTTGAGCACGTGGCAAAGTAGGGCACAGGAACGATAACTAGCTGGCTCGGGCTGGGAAGCGACTGAAGAGGGAGTTCTTGAAATTTGATGTCCCTCCAATAAAACCTGTGGAGGTGCATGAGATCAGTCCATGGTCGGGTTTGTAGTTCAATGAATGATCAATCACCTGAAATCCGACTCGCAATCAATCAATGACTGCTCCTTCCACTTGAGAACGTCCAGGACCCAGAGAACGTTCTTCTGCTCGTTGTAAATGCAATCCAAGACAGATCCTCCTGGGACTACTGTACTGAAGTGCCCAATAAGACATGCCTTTGAACGCGACAACACCAACGTATTCAGTCGTCCTTGAAGGTGAGTAAGTTTGAAGCCAAGCCGAGAATGGAGCTCGTATCAAGCTCATTATTGAAAGCTGACAAGAATGCGCGCAATGACCGGAAGTGGTGAGTGAGGAGCAATGGAGATCGTACCTGGGCCGTAAGCCTTGCTGTGAGAAACGAGAGCTATACACCGTTTGCCCTTCGGTACCGGTCCCACCATCATCCAATGTTCATCGTATCTGTCCGGCAAGCTCCGTGAGAGATCGAGTAGCTCGGCCCGCATGCATCGGTTCGCGAAGCGTTTGTATCTTTTAATGTGCGGTTTCACGTCGTCATCGTGAGTATCAGTCTGAGAGGATGAACTGGTTGGCGCTGAGGCCTGTTGGAGTGAGTTCGGACGGGACTGGCCCCGAACGTGATCGGTCAACTCATCCGCATCTGCGAAGCGTTCGTCATCCGAGTCGCTCAAGGTCCAATGCTCTAAGTCTTCGATCCCCCGAATTCGGTCAAACGTATCCGATCTTCGCTGATGGAAGTGTCGAGCAAGGTTATTTCGGGATTGTCAGTCGATCATGTCGAAGTTTGGGATGTGAGAGTTGACCAGTCACTGACGGCTCTTTGGTCCTGCAAAGCATGTTGTCGACGCTGTTCTTGACTGGCGCGTTGGTCAAGCGAAGCAGGCTGTTTATAGGATGCTTGTCGAGCACTCATCACGGTCGTTCGAGACTGAGGTGAGGGTGAGCACGAATCTGTCCAAACTTGAGGCTGATAAAGATATTTGGTGGGTACAAACGGGACCCCATCAAACTTGACCGCCATACTACCCGACAAAGACCCGGTCCAACGCGGATCTGAATTGGAGTCCCATAATCCATCCAGTTTCGGCTCTGTGATCCAAACTTGACAAAATTCTGATTGTACCTGGCCGAGGACCCGTCCTCCAAAAATGATGAGGTACAATCGAACTTTTGAAAACTTTGTCTGTGATCCTGCATCAATGTCAAGTAATTTGAGCCTGAAGTTGGAAAGGCCCTCAGCAATACATATTGAAAGTAATCAGACTAGGATATCGCCAGGCAGGTTATTTGGCATCACCGAAAAAGTTCAAGAGCTTCGTGAAATGCGATGATGAGAACCTCAAATGATCTGCTTAAATTCGATAGCGCTCGTAAGCCAACTTTTTTTATTTCTATCTATTTTTTCTAGGTTGATGGATAATTAATTTATGAGGTGAGACTGAATTGACGGGATTGATCACTATGTTGGTTCGAATCAGGGCCACTTACTTCAGCCAAGTGATCTGATGATGTGCGACTCGTCTTCACGGATTAAGGATTTTGAGGGCCAACCTCAATTTTGGGCCCACCAGGAACAGTAAGCACGAGTGGCTGATGGCAGCGAGTCATGAAAGAGAGAGTGATGGGTTGACCGACTCGAAAGATGGACCTATGAGAAACTTATAAAGACTGACGGTTTTCCACAGAAACCATTTCTTTCTTCTGAGCACCGTTCTATTTTAATTCATTTTCATAAAAACAATACAGTCAAAATGCATCTCACCGACTTCACCTGGAAAGATTACAAGATCTCAACCGGTTTTAATTACCGTTTGTTTTTTTCTGACCTTATCATTGAGTATTGTCTTCACTTCTTTGATATATTCACTCGATATCTTATTCCTCCAATGCACCTTATCCTATATCTTTCTGATTCTATGACATTTTAGGCTACATCGATCAAGCGCCTGATATAGGTATCCATCAAGTTGGAGTGGTGCTCTGTTTCCACGGATTTGTGAGTCGGCTTGGCTTCGTTCACACATCTGATTGCACCATCAATTTGGTATCTAATCAATCACTCTGGCTGGTTTTGGATTTATCAAGCCCGATTTGTAAGCTTATGTTCTTTCAAAAAAAAAAAAAAAGTTATTGTCAAATACTCGAACCGAATTCGTGAATCTCATTTCGTCTTCGTAGTGCGTATGGATGGAGGTACCAAATTAAAGAGCTCACCAAACGCGGCTACAGAGTTATCGCCCCGGATCAACTTGGGTAAGCCCTACAACTTTACAGCTTTTTCTCTTTATAGATGACACGAGCTAAGTTTTTAACTCCTAACAGATGTGGCGGAACGGTTGGTCCGGAATTTTATTCCTATAGACTTCAACCCGCTACTGAACTGATACCTCATGATCATGTTGGATCAGTCCAAGCCAGACGGAAGACTGGACTTGAAACCTTACAGCTTGCGTGCCGCTTGCAACGCGGCCAATGAGATCCTCGAGCACGAGGGTATCCATGAAAATATCATCGTTCTTGGCCATGACTGGTATGTTTATTTATCTTAGCATTTTCTTCTGATATTTTAACCCTGAATGATATGCTTACACCTTTCAAACTCTACATTACAGGGGAGGGGCTATTGCGTGGAAGTTTATCCAATACTTTTCTCATCGAGTCAAGTGTTTTGTCAGGTGTGTGATATGATTAGACTCGAATGAGATTAAATTGTCGAATCTGATGCCAATATTTATCTTGTGTATATCCCTTTAGCCTTTGCACACCACCAACTCCGGCCGCCCAGGAAGGTGATCCAAAGCCAACTTGGGATGAGGTTATCAAAAGCAGTCCAACTTTTGCGTGAGTCGAATGACCCCAAAATTACGATCGATCCAACTTGTCATTACTGAGCTATCTATCTTCCATATTGTACATTAGGTATCAAATATGGTTATCGAGTCCCGAAGCTGACATAAAGGTAAAGAATAACATTGGGCCATTCATGCAGTTGGGTTACTGGAGAACTTGGCACGACGTCGACTACCCGGATGACGGAAAGTGGGCTAAAGTTGAAGGCGAGTTGGAGAGGATCTATGATGAGAAGTTGCCGTGCCTCAAGAAGGCTAAACCGGCCAATGATGTGAGTCTACCCTCTTAAACCCAAAAAACTTCAGATGAGCTTTCAAATACTACTTGGCTTTTGTTTCCCTACGTTAGCTGATCGCTGTTTCTAAATTGGGTGTGCATTTTGTAGGAGATGCAAGCGTATGTTGATGTCTTTGAGAAGGGTGGATTGAGTGGTCCTTTGAATTGGTATAAGGTCGGTAATCTTCATCCTCTTCATGTCCTGAGCTTATCTGACTCGATCCTTCCTCCCCACCACCAGACTCGTTTCGTAAATTACGATGAAGATATTGGTGAGTTTATCTTGTTTTTGTTTTTTTAAAACTGATCAATACTCCAAGTTTGAAATCTTAATTTACACCTTTTTTGCTTCCTCAGAATTCCACCTCCCGGTGGAATTTCCGTGTAGTCCCCCATGCTTATGGTTGGCAGCGGGAGACGATATGGCCTTGCCTCCGGATATCATCCCCGACAAGGTGCTTCACCGCCTCTTCCCAGGTGGGAACATTTGTAAGAAGGTGGCTCCAAAAGGCGATCATTGGCTCTTGCAAGTCAGTTGTTTCTTTTCTTTCCTGTTTTTTTATACTCACCTGGATTAATATTAGCGAGAAACTATGTATCTGACATGAACCTTTGGAGAGTGTAGGATCCAAGAGTGAGAGAGGGGGTTGTCCAGACCGTCGCTGATTTTGTGGACAGTCATGTTCATGGTCACGTGAAGACTCAACCTTCTGTTCATGACCTGGAACACGCTTATTGAGTTTCTCCAAATGGTTTTATTAGTACCTATCGCAGATTATTAGTAACCTTTCTCGCCGTAGTCTTTTATCAATTCTTAGCCTTGATCATGCTTTTTTACATCATAGTATCCATAGGGAATGGGAAAATGAGATTCATGTTTGGGTGCCCATTTTCTATGAATCCCAGATTTTGGCTTATAGCCCCCCCTTCCCTTCTCACCTTTCGACGAGAACTTCAAAATGTCTCAAAAGGTAAGACAAAAAACGTTCACAAAAGCTGAAAAAAAAAAAAAAAAATCCCTTTTGAAGATCAAGTCTCTTGCTGGTTTTCTTCCCCGCTTTGTGAAAATTTCTCACGAGTAAGATTATCTTTCTTGAGATGGAACGTTCTAAAACTTGAAAATGAGCAAATAATAATGATAATAATAATGATCATGATGATACACAAAGATATGTAGAAGCCTGGAATAAAGCAAAAAATAACAAAAAAACAGCATCTTGTTTCCCAGTTCTAGGCCATCAATCTGAGTTTTTTTTTTTTTTTTTTCCATATTTCTAGAGTACATATTGACTGATGTACTAAGGATAAACCTTTTCAACCATCAGATTACCAACTGTAACATGTGCCTTGATATGGGGTCTATGAACTGTCAAGTTATCATTTTGAATTATTCATAAAACCATAACTTTTGGTAACACTGCTCCAAACCCTTTGCTTCTTGATTCATTAGTAAGCAGGTGTCTCTCTATACATTGTTTGTTAAGGTGGTACATGTAGAATTGCAGTCATGCACGTCTGGCTTAACCCAATAAAGGGATAAAGGGAGTATGCCTATACCAAGGCCACACCAGCGCCACTGGTATCTCCTCGTGGCAATCCCTGACTCACTCTTTCCTTAAGCTCAATTATTGCTAGGAAAGAGTAAGTCATCCAATATTTCTTTCTTTCTCACTCTTTTACTGTATCAACTTTTACCTACCTCGAATTCAGACCTGATCAAGTACCTGACCCTGTTCTCATCTCATTAATGGCTGTCAACAGAATATATTCTTTGTTTTCCTCATTGCTGACAGCTCCTGAGTTGATTACTACACATACTTCACTCCAGGTCAGAAGGGTACTGTTGCTGTTATTCTTTGTTCTCTATCTGACTCTCAGCACTGTTATAACCAGGTTAGCGTGTGTGGCTTGGGATCAAGGGTTGAAGAGTTGCTCAACCCCTCATTGATCCATTTTGTATCAGGTTTCTGTGGATTTCTTCAGTACAGCTTGAGCTTTCTAAACAAGAAAGGTATTACTGATTACATAAGTTTGAACATATGGTCATCTAACCTTTCTGCTAGCCTAGCTACAGATAAAGTGTGTGTGTCAGAAAGCCCTATGGAGAAAGAGTCTAGCCTTTTAACAAATCAAAAAAAAATTGAAGGGTTTGGAGAAGAACTGCAAGAGTTAAATTGAGTGTTTTGAATCATTCAAAATGATGACTTGACAATTCATGGACCGCATATCAAGGCACATGTTACAGTTGGTAATCTGATGGTTTAAAAGGTTTATCCTTAGTACATCAGTCAATATGTACTCTAGAAATATGAAAAAAAAAAACACTCAGATTGATGGCCTAGAACTGGGCAACAAGATGCCTATTTTTTGGTATTTTTTGCTTTATTCCAGGCTTCTACATATCTTTGTGTATCATCATGATCATTATTATTATTATTATTATTTTTTCTGTCCAGAAAACATTTTCTTTCTGCTAGTGTTAGCCATATCACAAATTGTCAAGTATTCTGAGCACAAAAAGGTAACTCAATCTTGCAGGGCACCTTTAGTCCTATATTTGGTTTAGAGGGGAATTGAAAAAGTGACGCAAGTAAGATATATATATATATATATATAACAAATGAATCTAACTTTTTGCTGATTCTGTCACCTAAAAAGGCTTCATGACAGTTTATGACCACAAGTTTTGACTTACTGGAAAGCTCAAAACCCCAGTTCCTGAATACCTTCGAACCAAAAGCGCGTTTGCTGCGCGAGCTACCGTACTCACCGCCAGCAAAAATTACTCGGACAAGGCTGTCCGAGAACACCTCGGACAGCCTTGTCCGAGTAATTTTTGCTGGCGGTGACTAGTCAAGAAGAAGATTGAGACTCCATCAAGTTTGCCTTCAACCCTCAAGTTGGCTGTATAAGCTTGGAACTTGAAGGTCCAATGAATCTTTTCCTCGGAGGCACGGTGGAATGATGTCCACCTATGGAAGACAGACAAGCTTTGAATTAGGCTTTACCCATCACGGAATATTCTGAAACTAGAACAGAGTGGAAACGATGATTTCACCACGAGTGGCTCTATAACCGCGCATGTGTTGTTTTTGAGAATCTGCTAGCGGAGTTTGATAGTTTTATCACCAGCTAGCGGTGATGTAATTGTAAACCAAGAGGTTTCAAGAATTACAGCCTATCTCGAAGTCACCCGACACACAGCATTCATTCAGTTTTAAATGGATTGACAACGTACTGTGTATACCCATCATTCAATCATTTTACAAATTGTCTGTCTCCTCCAAGGAAGCTCGAGGGCCTAGCTCCTGCGACCGGCGGCGGGTAAGACAAGTACATAATGGGTCACTCTTTTGGGGGGTAGGTAATTTTGGCACTCTCCATCTTACACCCTCTCGATGGTGTAAAGTACTCAAGGCTTCCCCATGCCCAAGGAAGATGTTCAAATTAGGACATGGTGGAATTGGTTATTGCCTCCCTACGCACGCAAAAGTTGATCCCGTGCGCACTAAATGGTGTTGGTATTCTAGCCGAGGTATAGCAGTAAAGGCCAAGGCTTCAAGAATTGCATTCGACTTCGAGGCCACACGGCCTATAGCATCTCGAAGCATACATTCATTTCAAGTAGATTGTAATTTGGGGAAAATCTTTGCCAACCACTCACAATTTTGAGCTCCAGCGGCCAGCAACGGGTAAGAAAAGTACTTAAAGATCATTCTTTTTCAGGTCAAAATCCATCAACCCCGTCTACCAAGAAGCTTCCTAGATCATCAAGACTCAAAATCAATATCAATCAATATGCAGCTCAACGATTTCACCTGGAAGGATTATAAGATTTCGACTGGCTATAATTACCGTTAGTTCTCTTGACTTTAATCACTGTTTTGTGCTATTTCCCTTCTTTCTCCGTACCATCCTGAAACTTTATCATTTCTCCTTTCTTCGTTTTTTACGCACATTTTTTTCGGCTCTACGAGATGATAGACTACATTGATCAGGCGCCTGATCAAGGCACCCAAAAAGCTGGAGTGGTGCTCTGTTTTCACGGATTTGTGAGTCGGTTGCGATTGATTAAGGGTTCTGATTCCACTAAGCTAATGAGCTTGTAACTCACAAATTCATTCTGCATGTTCACATTGTATCCAGCCTGACTTGTAAGCTTGTTTTAGTGTGAAGGAAGAGTTTTTATCGAGCGCTTAGGTGAAATTCCTCTTCCTTGGGACTGTGGCAGTGCGTACGGGTGGAGGTACCAAATCAAGGAGCTCACCAAGCGTGGCTACAGAGTCATTGTTCCTGACCAACTTGGGCACGTCCCTCAAAAATCCCTGGGTATTTTTCAATGCTGATCAGCTGAACCGGGTTTCCTCTGGCACAAACAGGTGTGGGGGAACGGTGGGTCTGAATTTTTCAGCTTCTAGCTTTCACGCTGCTGCATGGATTCTGACGAACTGGATGTTGGTAGGATACGCCGGACGGAAGTCATGATTTGAGGCCTTATAGCTTTCGGGCCGCTTGCGACGCGGCTGAGGAAATTCTAAGGCACGAGGGGGTTCACGAAGAAATTATAGTGTTGGGACACGACTGGTGATGCCCCCCCCTTTTTTTTTTACACTTCCGTTGTTCGCCTAAAAAGCCTGGGCAAGGTGCTGATGCTATCCTCACTTTTGCGTACCAGGGGAGGGGCAATTGCCTGGAAGTTCATACAATACTTCACTCATCGAGTTAAGTGCTTTGTGAGGTAAGGGATTTCATCAAATTTATGTGAAAGCAACTCATCAGCAGTCATTTCATGTTCTTCAGTCTTTGTACACCGCCGTCCCCGCCTGCTCAGAAGGGCGATCCGCAACCAACCTGGGATGTGGTGATTAAGAATAGCCCGACATTTGCGTGAGTACCATGAAATCTTAAAATATCGAACAGATTCACAGTCTATTAAACCAACATTAACAAAAATTCCACCGTGGAACATCAGGTATCAAAAATGGCTCGCAAGCTCTGAAGGTGAAGAAAAAATTAAAAAGAATATTAAGGAATTCATGATGTTAGGGTATTGGAGGACTTGGAATGATGTGAGCTTTGAGGACGACGGAAAATGGGCCAAGGTAGAGGGCGAGCTGGAGAGAATCTATGACGAAAAGTTGGAGCGCCTCAAGCAACGTGACCCGGCCAACTCTGTGAGTTTTCCCTTCATACCCAAAAAAGTATAAGGCTGGCTTAGCAATCATTTTTTGTGTTTTGTTGTACCGTGATGTACCGGTAATGCTGGTCGCGCTCCCTAACTTCGACTATTTTGTAGGAGATGCAAGAGTACGTTAATGTTTTTGAAAAGAGCGGAGTGGACTGTGCATTGAATACGTACAGGGTTGGTATTCGTCGTCTCTCCCTCCTAAGCATTTCTCTATAGTATCTTGAGTTCCGTCTGAAGTATTGTTTTCCCGCTTAAAACAGACTCGCTTCGTCAATTATGAAGAGGAGATCGGTAAGTTTTTCGAGTGATATCCCACCCCGCTATGAAAACCTCCTTATTGACACCGTCTCGTCCTAACAGCTTTTGGACTCCCGTCCAGATTTCCCCCTAGCCCTCCGTGCTTGTGGTTGGCAGCGGGCGATGACAAAGCTTTGCCTCCCGACATCATCTCGGACGAAGTTCTCCACTACCTTTTCCCGGGTGGTAATATTGAAAAGCAGGTAGCTGAGAGAGGTGATCATTGGCTCTTGCAGGTCAGTCTCCTTTTTTCTTTCCCTCTGCTCACCACTGCTCACCACTAGCGAGCAACTCTGGATCTGACGTAAGACCTTGGAGCGTGTAGGATCCTAGAGTGCGAGAAAAAGTAGTAAAAACTGTAGCTAATTGGGTCGACGGCCATGTCCATGGTCACGCATCGACCTTGGCGCCCTAGTTTAGTCCTTCAAAAAAATCCAAGTCTGGCCTCCAGAACGCCTGTTGAATTTTTTTGATGTGTTCTTGTACTGTCATAAATTATTAATAAATGATACTTCCTACCTATTTCTCGAGTCTCAGGTGCTGTCACGCTGCTTTGTACATCCTGGGCAGTTGTCATTATTCAATCGACGAAATCAGTCAGTAAGGGTTAAATAAGGAAAGATGAAAATAAGTTACTGTTTGCCGAACGAAGCATACTGCAGCTAGAGAATGAGATATACGACAGAACGGATGGACCAGATATATCATTCGAGAGAACACACGAATGAGACATATTATTCCATCTATCATCAGGAATGAAATGTACCACAACCCCAACCAGTCGAAATTATCAAAGAACATTTATATAAAGACAGGGCGCACACACGTAGATCTCTTCACTTCACTGACTTATCCGTTTCACTATTATCATCAAATTTTTTATCCATATCCGCCTCATATTGCTGTTTGAACTATTTCGCTATTAGTTGTTATCAATTCCTAAGATCAGCACTCACTCGCGTCCCTTTATCCCTCTCTATCGCGTACCTTCTGCTGTACCTTGTAATAGGTCAACCCTATTGTTGATAGACGGGCAAGGACCATCACACTCACATAGACCTCTCACATTATCAGGTCCTATTTCTCTTCCATCCGTCATCCCCCCATGTTCCAAGCTATTTCCTAATCTCAACAGTATACGAGCTTGAAAAAAAACAATAGTTTTGACCTGGCCTACCAACTAAGCCTGGTGCTTTTCTGAAAGATTATCCTCTTCAACACCCATTTGAAGAAGATAGATAAGAGAGAACCAACTTGCAGATCATTTTCCCTTCACCTGGGTGAATATGTACTACAGGCTTTTTGGTTTTGGTGGCACTGACGAGATCGATCAATGAATTTTCCTTACTGACTAGTCAACAAACCTGGTGGAACGTAATCGCCTTGTTTGTGCCTGCCCTTGTTCTAGGAAAATCATTATTTTGTTATTATAACTTTGTACCATCAGAACACATTTCCGGCTACATATGTATGTCAATCTAACTACATGGTGATCAAAGAAATACTGAGGCCATTATTCATGTTTCAAGACCCAGCCATAATTTTTACACTTGGTGAATTACAGACTCGCATCGTTAAATTCAAACATACACCTATTTCTACGCACCAACACCTTGGCAAGCCACCAGTCCCAATCATTTTGAGTTGTGTGTTCCACTTATCTTTGTGGCACAAGAGACTATGTGTACGCAGGTAAATTCAGTCATACACCGTGGGTTTGGTGGGTGAGATCTACATGCTTTCTAATCCAGGCTTGTCCTATTCGTGCATAAAGGCTTCAACATACTAGAAATTGTGAGTGTAATATAAGTACTGTTGGCTGGACAACTGTGCATAGCCTTTCTATGAATAGCCATGCTGTAAGGGTTGTCCTCGGCTAGACTCCCACACTACTCTCGCGTATGGCAATGGTTCGAGGAAGGCTCCTCGAAAGACTTTCAAAGACAATTATGATATTGCTAACCCAAGAGAGACCCCACAAAGGGAGAAGTCAACATCTCAAGGGCTAGAAGCACGGACCCACCATGTCCGTGAAGGTCACTCCCAACGGGGGAGGGTAGCATCTCCTTGACTGTGTTTCATCTTTCTATGCAGACCAAATTTGAAGGCCCAAGCTCTTGGAAGGTGTTGTGTGGTGGTCTGAGGCCTGCCCTGAGGCCAGGTGCTATTGACCAGAATGAGACACAAAATTCAAAAAAAAATCAAACAAGTTAGTCTCCCCCGTCGGGAGGACCTTCACGGACATGGTGACCATCCACCTTCCACTAGATACCATCCATACGCTACAATCCCCTTATGCTTGTACTGATGCCTATAAGACTACCGCCTCACACATGCCCGGCAGAGCACATCAACTGTCTTGAACATATCCTCATCGATAAGTACTCAATCCACCAGCGCAGAAATATAAGCAGGGTGAAACCGTATTGAGAGACAGGATATCATCAAGCTCGTTTCATCTTCAGCATAGTACAAGATATCAGCAACCTACAGAAACTTGTTGATACAAAAGCTAGCTAAAGAACAATCTCCATTGCAGTGAATTATCAGAAGATAGACTAAAGTCTTCAATAGGAGCCTAAGACACCACCAAACAAGCCTTCCCAGGTCACAGCAACCAGATCCCGAGGGTGTGGGGGCTTCTGTGCCACATGACCGCCCGCCAGATCCCAGAAGAAAACTCCCCCCAGACCACGCTCTTTTACAAATGCAGTCTTCCACTGTATGCTAGTAGGAGTATCATATGAGCACCATTCTTTTCCGTCGAAACTGTATGATACGCCCAATTGTGGATCGTGATATTCGGTTGCACCAGTACGAGGAAGAGCCTACAGAACGTTCGTGATGCCATAGCTCGGCTCAATGCATGTCAGTCAAAACGGCTTCACGATCAAAATCTTTGATGATGCAATTTTCCTGCTCTGATTACACCTTGCTTTGTTCACAGCACTTCTGATGACGAAAAAAGGGAAGCGGGACTCAAGCAGGCTAATTACGGCTTTCCGAGTCAAATGATGTAAAAAAAACACTCACGTTGTACATATGTGTGCCCTCACCACTCGCGTCTTCGCTAGGTCCGCAAACACGCTCGTAATTCTGCCCGCACACTCCATGCCGTGTGATGAAAGACCGAGAGTATAGTGGAGCTCCTAGGATAAGCTTGTGGAGCGGGATACCACGTGAATGATATAACTGGACGGTCTTGTTGACGGACTCCGCATGCGACGGGCCGTGCAGTGGTGCGTGATGATTCAATGTCTTGTCCCAACTCCCTGAAGCATCATAAGTCATCAGGTAGATTCTACTCCCGATGTGAGTGAAAACAGTCGGATGGTTGAGCTGCTGTACCAGAAAAATCATGCATTGAAATGTCAATCAGAAAACTCACCGATCGAGAACTTGATTCATTTCGGCTAGTGGAAGATGGGTGGCGGACCAGTTCGTTGCAACTGTAAGCAGAAACCGTTCTGGTCGCTGAGTTTGTTGACCAAGGTTGTCCAAGCTCGCGCGAAGATGCTTGAGGAGTTCCAACAGCCCACGACCCTCGGCAGCAGTCTCCGGATGCTCATAGTCCACATCAATCCCATCAAAACCATACTTTCTACATAACCCTGCGCAATCGGAGGCAAATCGCCGCATCGCGTCGTGGCACTTGATGATAACTTGAAACATTCGAGTGGTCTCGTCAGAGGCCCCACCGATCGATAACTGGGATCGTAACTTGGGATTTCGATGTTTCATAATCGCAATTTCCCCCAAGTTACCCTTACAAAAGTAAAACAAGTGAAGATCAACATACATGTAGAAATCCAAACCATTTAATAGCTCTGAACATCTGGCAGCTTTAACAATTTAACTCCACTGGCGAATGGAGTCGCAGAGATGCGATAGACTTTGCTTCATAGGCTTGAGGAGGTGGTGATTTGTGTAGACCAGTTCACACGATTTACACCGCCAAACTAACCTTGAAACCTGGGTCGAACTCGGGTATTCCAAGTGAAGGCTCAAAGGGTTTCTCAATATCTCCCCATTGATCACCAAGAGTGACTTCACCTTTCGAGGTTATTTTGGCGAATGCATAACTTTATAGAAATCAATGTCTGATCAATTCCTTAACGCACTTGACACATTGTTTGATTTAGGTAGGCGGGCGCTTACAGGATGGTGTTGAGATGATAATAAGCGGCATGCGAAGGTGGAAAGGGTGGTTTGGAATATACAGTCCTGGGGGGGAAATGTAAACAGGTTTCAATCACCTGCCTGGTGGCCTTGTCATTGATTGATTCTACTGACCAACTCGCGTAGTACCTATGACGTAGGCAAGCGTACCGAAACGCGAACATGCAGTCAGCTTGCAACATATGAATTCGTTACTCTAAGAAAGCCAAGAGTGGCCATTCACCCTGCTAAAACGGGCTGAGGAGCTTGATAATGCGGAGAAGGTCTTTCGACCTGTGTTCTTGGGGGCAATGGAGGCTTGGACCCGGGCCGTGAATGAGCTTTGGGCAGCAGACATATCAGCGAGGCGCGGAGGATGCTGCAGAGGGATATATGATTCAACAAATACTGACGAACTTGGGACAGGCGGCGGAGGGCCATGTAACGAGTTGAGGAAACCCATCTTGATGAAAGTATAAAAAAGAAATCGAAATCGAACTAAACCAAAGTCAAGTCAGCGGTCGGTCTCCTTTTCCCAGATCCATTATTTCAACCATCCACTGTGTCCTTGAAGGGTACCCGGCCCCGTCCGTTTGTACTTACTTGTCCGGTCTGGCCCTACTTCAACGTATCAATAATACATCGCTGACCGTTGTGGAACTCCAACAGTGCCTTGCTGTTGGCAGAGCTTGGAAGGGAGGAAAACACAACAATAATACTCAAAAATAAGAGTATTGGGTTAGTTAACACAAAAATGC
>MU167288.1:89026-106126 GCA_015951145.1 Cronartium quercuum f. sp. fusiforme G11 | reverse complement strand
GTAATTCCATCGCACCTAATCCTACTGACACTGCATCGCATATCTTGGGGTGATAGAACATCGGATAGGCCCATCCGATACAAATATCTTGGCAGTGCCTGATCACTAATACACATGCTGACCTAGGTATAATGAAAGTGAGAGTCAGAGAGGATGTAGAATGAGACAGTGGAAACTCCAATCTGACCTAGATGTCAAGTGTGGGATAAAGAAGCTCAGGGCTGTTGGTAAGAGAAAAACTACAATAGTATTCTATAAACAGCCACATAGAGCCCAGAATCAGGTACATGTGAATCAGTTACCAGGCAGATAAGGAGGATGAAGACATATAAGAGGAAAAGTGAAATAGGAATGAGAAAATAAATGAGGGTTTGACTTACTCTTTCCCAGCTATAATTGAGCTTAGGGAAAGAGTCAGTCAGGGGGGACACAAGATTAGGATGATAGCACTGGAAGCCATTTGATATAAGCATTTTCACTCTTGTTGCTTTTAATGTGACTACTTGTGCGCTACTGGATTTTTACATGTCCTTTACATATGGGCTCTTTACACTGAGCCCTGAGATGCAAGTTTTACATATGTTTATAAATATGTTCTTTACTGTTACACTTTCACATGTATTGTTATTATTACATGACATGTAACACATGGGTACAGCCTGTGGGACCACTGCACAGTCCTCAGGGCTGACAGTACAGGTGATGCCTTCCTTCAATATACTTCAACAACACCTTCAACACCTGCAGTATCTTTTTGAGGATGATGATGATGAGTGGGACAATCTGTGGAATGTGATGCTTGGGAACCAGGAAGAAGAACCTCACAAACATGAACAAAGGTATATAAACCAACCCTGAGAGCAATCAGATCACCAACTTTATTTAGATTATTTTGCACCAAATGCACTCTATCCCAATGAGAAGTTTGAACAACATTTTTGAATCAGCAAACCTTCTTTTTTGAAGATAGAGGCAGACTTACAGTGGCATGATCTTTATTGGGTTCAAAGGAAGGTGAGTCAGCTGGCCAGAGCCTTCCTTCCCCAGAGAAGAAAACCAATTAATAACCCTGTCATCTATGAGGACTGCTCAGCAGTCCCAGAGACTGTCAAAACACCATTTACAGAAAGTACTGTAATAAGTTCACATGTAAATACAAGTGTAACATAAAGATCACATGTAGTACTAACAAGAGTACATATGTAATGTCAGCCCTGAGGACTGCTCAGCAGTCCCACAGACTTTCAAACAACAATCACAGAAAGTATTGTAATAAGTACACATGTAGATACAAGTGTAACAGAAAGATTACACATAGTACTAACAAGAGTACATATGTACAAATGATAATGAGGGATTACAACTCAAGCTCAGTGTCAAGAGCCCTAGGTATGTACTTATCACAGAAAAGATATACAACACTACAATAAGTACACAACCACAAGTTAACCAAGGGTTGTCAAAGCAACCACAAGTTGACCAGGGGTTGTCATAGCAACCTAAGAAACCACAAGTAGGCCATTAGCCTACATATAAGCCTGAGAACAGGGTATATAAACCCTCCCCTCAGGCCAGGAGCTAGTCCATCACCCCAACCTTTTACCAACATACCTAACATAAAAATAAGCACAACCCTGAGGATACTTTTGAATATGTCATCTGCTCAATAGTGCAATAGTGCTACAGGTATTAGTATAAGGGGTTCACCTATAGGCCAGTAAACCTTGCTCCTTGATACCCTTGTCTGTGAGGACCCACAAGGGTTAGAGCTAAAGAATCACCCAAGCAGGAAAAGAGCACCCTGGCTTGTAAAAGAAGGATCAGGGTGGAGTTTTACTAGTGCCTAACTGTAACTCTGATCCCTGAGTGAAAGATTAAATCCCAGACTCAGTCCTCCAAATCCTAATCCTTGAGGTCAACTAGCTGCAGTCAGTACTTGGGGGATTTCCAGTACCACTGGCATAAGTTGTTAACTAGGGTTTTCAGAACCCTTTCTCCCACACCCTTGTTCAGGTCAGTAGCCTTTCAGGAGCTACCCCTAACATCAAGACTGACAAGCCAAGGTTTTCCTTGGAAGGAACCAGTCCTCAGACCTTTCCTTACTCTGAATCTATCCAGGAGGCAGCCTCACAGAGGCCACCTTCTGACAATACCACTGTCATGATACATCTGAGTACATGTCAAGGCATTCAGGGTACAAGATGGTAAACTAGCATATGTAACAAGAACACCTGGGTGCAAGGGAATTCTGGGACTTGTTTGACCCAGAGCATAATCAGGGAATAAGTCAGACTGTGACTTGAGGGTTTTTACTAATGTTTGTGGGAATAGGTCATGGTGTGACCTGAGCATGTTTTCTACTTACTTGGGAATAAGTCATAGTTGACTTGAGTGTTTTGTTAAGCAGTTGGAAAAGGGCAGAAGTGTTGTTCAAGTGTCTCAACCCCTGGGAATAAGTCAAGAGTGTTAACAACACTTGGGAATAGGTCAACCTGTGACCTGAGTAACTTGAGCTTATATACCAGATTCATGAATGCCTCAATGGATTCTTTTCCCCATCATTGGAAAAGGATCTGCGAATTCTCTTCACAGCTCTTAAAAAGGTCTTATCTAAAAAACTTACTATTTTCTTTCTGTCAGAATCTGCTTTGTTATCACTCTCAACTTCTTCCTCTGATCCCCTGTGCCTCATGTGCCAGGTGTTTATCTTTTTCTTGTCAGCCATGGAATAATCTTGGAAGACCAGATTATCTGATAGCTAATCAATTACACACAAATTAAATACAGTACTGTAACTTACACTCAGTACTGTATCCATTTACTGTAAATACTTTAACTGTAAATACAGGAAGACTTGTAATAATGAGTAGTACATGTAATTACTGTAGTGTAACAACCAGTACTCATACTGTAGCATATCTATGCTTAAACTGAATACCTGCTTTTGTGGACTGTTCAAGATATGTTTCTCTTTTTGATCTCATTTCTCTCAATCTATCTTTTCATCAATTCATTCTCACATGTACAGTTAAATGAAACCTTGATCCATTTAAGCCTGTCAAGAGAATGAAAGGAGATATCTCATGGAAAGAGCCCAGTTAGGAATGTGCACATGTATTGGTCACACACAGTGCTGCCAATATCCAAAACCAACTGTCCCCATCTGGTGGAATGGAAAACAGAAGGTCTGGAGCTCAGACCTCAGGTCATAGCCTTTCATTCTATAAATAACAGCATTGGTAATTGGTAATTGTTGTGGATTTCTATTCTCATTACATCATCTCCTGATTACTCATTCATTTGTAATTGGCTGGATTCAAATATTCCTCTTGTGGTTAAGCTGTCTTGTTTTTCTCTCTCTTGTCTCAGTTCCTGTCTTTAAATAGTTGTCTCTCTTGTGCTCCTTCTTTCTTTCATTCATCATTATCATTTCAATCAACTATTACTTACTATCATTTAGCACTATGATTTCCCCAGAATTATTAGCCTGAAGAATTTGCCATCTTTTACCACTAGCTTTGTTGAATCCCATCCCTCATTGAGAGCCTCTCAGATGCCAAACTTTCTCTCTAGTCATTAGAAATAACTAGTCCTTTGATAAGTAAGTCTTGATTGACTTGTTATCAGTTCAGAAGTGCAAGTCATATTACAATAAGACCTGTATTTGCATGTAATATAACTGCACTCTCTGACATTTCTCATATAGAGCTTCTCAAGCTCAAAAGGCTACATAGCCCATTTCGACAGCTCTGCTGACCACTTGATACCCCAGGTATAAACTGTTGTAGTACTGTAAATGATCATCGGAAAAAAATCTAATTTTCTTTGTTATCACTCTCAACTTCTTCCCCTGATCCCCTGTGCCTTGTGTGCCAGGTGTGTATCTTTTTCTCATATAGAGCTTCTCAAGCTCAAAAGGCTACATAGCCTGTTTTGACGGCTCTCACTGCCAGCATTATATACTATCCACTAGGGGACAATCAATGAAAATTTTCCTCCAAGTGGGTGAAAATCATCATTGATTGTCCCCTAGTGGACAGTATATAATGCTGGCAGTGTCTGCTGACCACCTGATACCCCAGGTGGTATATCTTGAAACTGTGACTTAGAATCTCTCAACCACACACCAGAATAAGGTTTAAAGACACAGTTACAAGTGCTCTTAAAAAACTTTCTTATTTTGGTAAATAGATAAGAATTCACTCAACTTATTAAGGGTGTGGTGAGTAGTTTATCATAAAGAAAAAGCTAGAGGCTCTTCTATCTTTGTCCCCAGGGTCTGTCTTAGTTTCAAGGTCCACACTACCTTACTCTCATCACTGCCAAGATATTTGTATCGGATGGGCCTATCCGATGTTCTATCACCCCGAGATATGCGATGCAGTATCAGTAGGATTAGGTGCGATGGAATTACACTGCAATATGGTGTCAGAGCATTAGATACCGATAGTAATTCCATCGCACCTAATCCTACTGACACTGCATCGCATATCTTGGGGTGATAGAACATCGGATAGGCCCATCCGATACAAATATCTTGGCAGTGCATTGCCCCTTAACTAGGAAGCTCCTCCCTCTCATCTTTTGGGTTCTTGAGTGGGAACTAGTCAAGGAAGAGAGTCAAAGTGTCTTAGTGCTTGCTGAGTGAAGCCCCATATTGGGATTCTGCCTCCCACCGCCAGCAAAAATTACTCGGACAAGGCTGTCCAAGGTGTTCTCGGACAGCCTTGTCCGAGTAATTTTTGCTGGCGGTGTCCTCACTATGTGTCGGACAGACTGGTTCTCTTGCTCACCCAGTGGACTCACAGTGCCAACTCTGCCTCCAGAAGTGTCCTACCTGGGGTAATTGGGAAGAAACCCTTTAGTCTTGAAAATAAATCATTCAAACTTCTCCAGCCAACAGAAGCTTCATCCTCACATAAATCATCACGAACAACTCAACACAAACAAAACTTGTGATTGAAACTGGCTGGGAAACTTTGGACCTCATAAGCAACTGCAAACAATGTTCCATTATTTCTTAACTGAGAAACTGGTGCCCAGAAGTTAGTACCCTGAGAATAAGTGTTGAACTAACTTAAGAGTATGAGTAAGCAAGCTTAGATCAAGCTGCACTTGACATTCAATTTAGTTCATTGAATTAGAATGATTTTCAGGTTCAGTATTAGGACCTTGATTCTTTTTCTTACATGGAGGTCTGAAAACTAGAGTTGACAAAATAATCAGTTGAATTGA
This sequence comes from Cronartium quercuum f. sp. fusiforme G11, assembly GCA_015951145.1. Classification (NCBI taxonomy): domain Eukaryota; kingdom Fungi; phylum Basidiomycota; class Pucciniomycetes; order Pucciniales; family Coleosporiaceae; genus Cronartium; species Cronartium quercuum. The sequence continues at coordinate 100,891 of MU167288.1, read as the reverse complement.
ATGTATCAATTTCTTTTCAAAATTCACTTTTGTTCAAGTCCACACATCCATAAGCTCACACAAAGCTAGATCTTAATCAGATATCTGACTTCTTCCCAGTCATGGACTAGGCTTTTGTTTGCAGTTGCTTGAAGCCTCAAATTCTGCCCTAGCAAGATGACCCTGTCATCACATAGAGAAATGACTTCAGAGATCATAATAAAGGGAATGGGGTTAAAGTGATGACAAGCATGTTTTGGAATTGAGGGAAAAGACTGTCAAGACTAAGGTTGAGGCATATGTGAAAAAATAGTGTTTGAAGAGCAAGGTTGTTAAATTGTTCTGTAGTTGCATGAGAGTAGAAACTTATTTAAAGGCTATGCAACCGTGGGTACTTTATCTAAGGACAGTTCTGAATGCAGTCAGAGGGAAGAGCACAAGAATGCATAATCAAAGGTAAAAAAGTAGCCATGGGATTGCCTGGCCTAAGAAGAAGATAATATGAGTTTTTAACCCATGTATTATGTTGTCATGAATATTAACAATCATATATCCATCTCATCTTTCAACTACATCTCTCACCATCTTTCAATAACAAGTTCAATATGAGAATTCTTACATTGTTCTGGTAATTTTACAACATAATCAAAGAGAGTCTCTTGATATGTGATCCTTGTTTTGATGCATTTGAATACTGGCCAGAGATTGTGTACGAGAGCATCAATCGGGAAAAGTAAATCAGGTGAGGCACGACAACTGAGTTAAGTTGATTTTTCAAGTTTTTTGCAGGTTGTGAAGGTAGTGAAAATGTATGTGTGACTTGTTCGGTATATCAATTTGGTAAGATGCAATAGATAGTACGAGTCGGTCATCCACTGATGTTCCATAGTAGGTATCAAGTCCATCAGTCCAATGTGGAACCCAAGTCCTTTTAGATTTGGTGCAATTTCGCTTATAAGCCTGAGCATGTCAAGAGGTGGCATATGTGGTTTTTCTGCTACTGCAATACAGGGATTAGTCAGTGAGTTGTGATAGATGATAGCCTAGCGACTCACAATCTTCTTCTTTAAGGAGTTTTAGAAGGATAGTTGTTTCTGATTATATGAATAGATTTCTACATGACCCCAATCCCCCTACTCCAAAGTGGATCATATAATCAGAAATAGCTATCCTTCTAAAACTCCATAAAGAAGAATTAATATAGGAAGAGATAATTAAAATAGATACCCAAGTAATGGGAGGTGCGCAATTGGGGGGAGAATGACCTGTTGTCTTGAATGAAGTTAATTTTCCTCTTTTGAGCTGTCGTCAATTTATTGCCATCTTTATATTCGGAAAATTGCAAGCTGAGCTCAATTGAATTAGGTCATCTATCAAGTAAAGAGGCGGAGAAAGTAGGCCTCCATGAATGATTGTCCAGTTTGAGTTGATGTGTTCGGGCAAATTAGTCCCATGATAAGCCCCATGTGCCGTACACAACTAGTCTGGGATCCAAATTTCAAGTTGTTGAACGTGTGAGCCGTGTCTGGAAAGGATCTCTTCGGTCTACAACGAGAGGCGGGCGCGGTTCTCGCATATTCAATTCGAAGTTGTGCGTCTTCGATTGAATCTCTCCTCCAGCAGGAACCCGGTGCGTGTAGATGTTTGATCCCATGGCGAACTAAGCTAGGGCGCCTTGTTTGGTCGAGGATGGCCTTTCCAGCATGTGTAGCGCTGATGTTCTGTCATGACTTCAAAAGCGTTGAACTTGAAAATTTCAGCAGGCTGGAGACAAATTTTCAATGCAGTTCTAGGACAGTATGAGGTAATATATGTAGCTGTATAACAGCCTCAAAATTGGTCTGGGACTAGTGTACGACGAAACAGTGACGGATTGCGGACGACTCTGAAACAGTACGAGACGTAGTGTGGACACACCGCTCCGATAGGCTTTGTTACATTCGCTACGTCGCATCTCCACGATTATCATCGTCCACCATCTCACAAGCTCGCATATAACAGTAAGAGTAACAGTAACAGTCACATCCCCCCTCACCCTCTCAATGTTCTCAGGTCCGATCCGAGGTGGCACACGGTAAGCACCTCATTTGCAACCCATTTCCTTTATTTCACTAACGCTAATCGACCGACCCAGCGGAGGTCAGGGCGATTTTAAATGGACAGATGTAGCCGATGACAAAGACCGAGAAAACTACTTAGGCCATTCCATCCTCGCTCCCGTCGGTAGATGGCAAAAGAATCGTGATATCACCTGGTACAATAATGAGGGCAAACGCACGGCCGAGGAACAAGCTGAGGATGAGCGCAAGCGTAAGCAGGAGGAGATTAAAGCTATTAAAGCTATTGAGGAAGAAGCTTTAAGTGTGGCTTTGTTGAGTAGTCATTCACCACCTTTTTTTCTTTTTTTTCCCAAAACTTTATAGCTGACAATTTTTGGAGCGGGTGGATCTAGGGGTTTCAAGCCTGCGGCTAAGGGTGTCGGTAGTTCATCTAATGCTACCGCACTCGGCGATCGACCAGACACTGAAGCTGATCGAGAAGCGAAAGCATCACGAAAAGCAACCGAGAAGGCAGAGAAGGCCGCTCGCAAAGCTGCTCGAGCCGCTAAACGCGCTGCTAGACATGAACGACACGATACTCGCGACCCTCGACGATCCACAACACCCAAACCCCACCATACTTCTCGCTCACCACCCAGATATCGACGAAATTCCCGTTCCCCAGATCGATACCGGGAGCCTGATGGTCGACTGGAGGGGGAACGGAACGGGCGGCACGTAAGGCGAGAAAGGTCCAGGAGCGAGGAGAGAGGCTGGGATCGGGGAGGGACGAACAGGAGGAGGAGGAGAGAAGAGGACCGCCCACGTTCAAGAAGCCCACCACCTCCCTCTAGGCGTCCTCGGAGTCCCAGCCCTCGACCACATCGCCCAGATGAAGACCAATATCATCGGTATCGGTCTCGAAGATAGAATACAACATCACTTGTCGAATTTTTCTTTACGTTGGCCGACTGGCTTGTTGTAGTGAGTGCAAACATTCATTCCGGAAGCTTAAATTCAAGCTGTCATTACACGTTGATATATATACTGACGTTAATTTGGAAATTCTGACTAGCTACTAATACATCCCAAGTTTAGATCATACAATGATCAGACAGTTTTTCTTCGTTTCCCCTGCAATCCTAACGATATTATTCACAAGCTTTGGGGATATGAGAAACGGGATCACAAGATTGTGGAAAAGCATGGGTAATTTTGAGGGTATACCGCAACGATCAAGCGAGACCAATTTGGTTTAAGCTCGGATGAGGCGGATTTTTGGGAAGACAAATTAAAGGGGTTTTTTGACCCCAAAGAAGTAGCTGACCCATTCACCCCATTTAGCCTCGCGAGGGAAAAGTACCCAGTTACCTGTGAAGGGCTCATAGAAAGAGCCACGAGTCTCTAGTTCTGATCGCTCTAAAGATCTTGCCCATCCTAGTTCGGATCGGAAAAATTCTGTCAATTGCTCAGGCTTGATGAATTTGTCGTAGGTGTGTGTGCCGGGTGGGACCATTCCGATCAAGGGTAGGCCAGACTCGGCAAGAGTGATGGTGAGAAATCGGGCAAGAGGGGTGCGTGAGATAGTGGAGAGCGCGACATGGCCTCCAGGCTAATGAATATGATTAAATTCAGCGCACAAGCGGGGTGAGTGGGTGGCGAGATAAAGAGCTTGAGTGAGTAAGAAAAAAGCTTGAGAGGTAATCCGGGGAGACTAACCTTGGTAAGTTGGGCAAGACCGGTGAGAAATGCGTGAGGGTCTTCGACATGCTCGATGACTTCCATTGCGCATACTAGATCGTAACGTTCATGGTGGTGGCCTTCTTTCAAAAGATCTTCTACTGAGCAATGTCGGTACCTGAGCCGTGAGGGAGGCAAAACTCGATCTTGGGCATCCTCTTCGGCTTCTTCACTCATGCTCTGGAAATTCAATTTCGGATCGAGCGATGCGTGAGCGGAAGCGGCTTGAATGCTACCTGCAGCCGCATCAATCCCAAGCACGTCCCCACCCAGCCGAGCCAAAACTTCTGAAAAGATCCCACCTCCACATCCAACGTCCAGAACGCTTTTTCCAGTGAGAAATCGGTGTCCGGGTAACGTAATTTTGGGCGCTGGAGCGTTAGGAGTCACGTCCCAGAGGATGCGCTCGCGAATGAATTGAGTACGGACGGGGTTCATGCGGTGCAGGAGTCCGAATCCACCGCTCTCGTCCCACCAGGTCGAGCCTAGTCCGTTGAAGTGTTCTATTTCTTCGGATGACACGGTGGGAGTAGGAGCCGGGCGGAACGATGCAGAGGAAGGTAATCGCGCCGGAGCATCGGCATCGTCAGCAGGGGCCGTGGAGTGGAGTTGGTGGACGATGGCAGCGGTACGACGGGCGGTATGGGACTGGCTGGCAGGAAGCTGGAAGAGACAGCGAGGGAGGGCACGGAAGACTGGGCGCATTGTTCGAGCTGTGGAGGTGTGAGTTAGAGTACGATGAGAGAAGTGAAGGGTGATGATGACCAGCCAACGAGAAATTTGTGGTTGAAGCAGACGGTCATGGAACAGGCGGTGCACCGTGCACGACCAGCCTGGGTGGGTAATGCATCTCAAGATTTGTACTAGCAACTGACCCGTGACCACCACACTCCTCACCATCAGGATTTGACTTCGGCTTGAGCCCCTTTCCTTCCCACCTTAAATCATACCATCCTTAGGCCAATCCCTAGCTCCCTCCTTGACCTTCCTCGTCTAATCTTCAACTCATAGCCGTCGAGAATTCAAGCTCTCCACACAGTCAGGCGCGCTCTTTTTACCCGTCTCAGTTACCTCTGAAACCAGTGTTCAAAATGTTGAGCATGTCCTTCACCAGAGACTAAAATCAAAATTTCGCAATCATTCAAACAAAACAGCCGTCCAAAATATTGAGGGGCTCTAAGACCTTCTAACTCTCAGCGGAAAGGGGAGCATCCTTTCAAACAAAAAAAGTGGGGTGCACCATCCCTATACTTCCCTTTTCTCGCGGTTGGGTTGCTCTTGATGAGGCCGATCAAATGCACACTAAGGGAAGGCTATAGAATTTCTAAGGCAGGAGCTTCGTGACTAGCTAAAGTGGGATGTGGACTGAAATCATGTTTATACGGACAGTGAAAATATAACACAGAAACAATAACTCTATCCAGTTATGAACACATGGCATGGTGTATATTGATACTCTCATCATGGAGTCCCCCCAGTTGGCAGACAAACGCATGATGGGTATAAAGAAGAAGAAACGATGTGGTTACAGCGTACGACATGCGATGATGCAGTGAGAGGGGATTTATTGCTTCTTGCATCTAGAAGCAAACTACTCTATGTCTGCCTGCGATGGCCAGAAGACATGAGCAAAAACAAAGCGACGAGAGGTGGTTGAGATACGTAACTTGTTCCAAACAAACGTGCTTTGAAAATTAAAATGTGATTCAAGTAGCATAACAAACATACATATAGAACATCTGTTCAGATCAATCTTCCATGTGATGAACCCCAACCGGACTTGAGGGCGGGTAGACGGCTCTTCCGACGACGGGATTGAATCAATCGCTTGATCTTCTGTCCGGTTTCCTCATCGATCATCTCCACATATTCATCTACCAGTTCTTCGTCTTCGCCAAGTTCTTCCTCGTTAGCTTGCTGATCGGATTGAACGATCCATGTCCTCAGGCCATCTTCCGATGGCGATCGAGGTCGATATTGTCTTTGTGAGTCCGGCGCTGCGAAGAGCTCGATGCGATCATCTAGATTACCACCACCGAGACGACTACGTGGGAATAGGTCTTCCTCGTTAAATCTCTCTGGTTCAGAGTCAAGATCACGGGCGCGCTCGTGACGCTTGGATGGTCGGTTATCGGCCAAACGTTGCTCTTCACCATCTTCGGCAGCCGTTTCGTCCGGATTAGCGCTTGTCGCACCACGCGCCATGAACCGATCGAGCTCATCGTCAAGATCTGCTGAGGTGGGCAGCATGCCAGATCGCCGGTGGTTTCCACCACTACCACGGCCAGATGGTAGTCTGGAGATTTGACGTGAGTGGGACGCGGGTATATCGGACGGATCAGCATGTGACCAACGACCAGGTAGATCAGCCAGACCCGACGAATTGTTTGAGACCCGCCTCCGTTTGGCAGGTTGAGGCGGAGGCTTCGCCCGATCGGCGTGAACGCCATCTCGACCTGCACGTGCACCATGGAGCACATAGAACAAGCTGTGATCCTTAGCGTTACGACGCTTGATGTCAAAGGCGGTGGCAAATCTGATGAACGGTACGAGTTTTTCGGGGCGATCGGGATGTAGGATGGCATTAGGCTGAGAGGTAGCGAAGAGGTTGGAAGCGAGAGGTTTAGAGGGCCTAAGAGTGAAGATGAAGTCGGCGGCTGCAACCAGTACATCTTGCGAAGGAGGTGTAGGCGTAGATAGTGACAAGAAGTCAATCGCTTCTGACAATCCATTCTCGCCCTCTACTTCGTCCGGTTTGAGGAGTAGAGCGCTAAAGGCATCGATAGCCGCTGATTTGCTTGCAAAGGCCAGCACGCAGCTAAAATCGTCAATCCATTCCAGATGTTCGAATTCCAGGTCACGAACGCTGACGGTTTGTAAGACGTGACTGATGATCTGTTCGGTCTTGAGTAAGCCTACTGATCGATTATAGAGGTAAATGGCATTTGGTCTGAGTTCGCGCTCGAAGCCGGGATAATATTCGGGCGAAGGCGGGAGTACTGGTTGCAAGAAGTAATCGAATAGAAGGGCGATCTCAGATCAAATCATAAGAAGACGAAATTGAAGGCGCGCAGGCAAGAGGGGAAGGGAGCTTATGGATCACTCGGATCCACCTGCAGTCGAGCTTTTCTCTTTTATAGATGTGGTTTTTTGTGTGTGAGTGAAGTTGTTCGGTTCATAGCTCACAGAGACTGTTCAGAGTTTCTTCATCGAATGGGTGCTCGGATTCAAGCTTGGAGCCGAACTCAAGCCCGGTCGGGATTGTTTCTTGATCATCCGCTTTCGTTTCCGATCCCTCATCTCCGTACGGTAACGGATCTTGAGCTGATTGTGGCTTTGATTCCTTGTCACCACGCCTCTGTGCCATCTGTACGATCAAGTCGGAAGATGAGGATGTTTTGAAGGGAAACGATACAAAAAAGAAGTTATCATGAGTTTCTTCGGATCGGTCATCGGTCGAGAAGCATTGTAGACGAAATAAATGGGTGCAACTCCAGAGTTAGGAATAGACAGGCTGACCTCAAGATCGAACTGAAGGTCATGGTTGGGTTTGTATAGCAATCGTGTTGGCGGTTCTTCTACTGGGATGCGTGCATGAGACCGATGGGGAGGGATATCCCTGAAGGACAGGACTGAGTCTGAGGGATTGATGATGGAGGACATTGAATGATTATTGTCTTCGAAGGTCTGCAGTTGCAGGTTCTGATGAAGTCTCGTGATGGCGCGTTCCACTGTGCAACCCGTGGGGCAGTTGTACATTTAACTTAACTAAGTCCCTCCTGAGAAGCCTCCGAGGACCAAATCAACACTTTTCCGAATTTGTTCCGGCAACTAGCCCACTTCTTTGAAACAACTGATAGCAACTGGCTCTTACAATCATATGGCGCAATGGTTCATCAGATCCTGCTGACTGAAAGTAGATGACATGCAGCGTATAGGAAGTGGCACACGCAGCCTGTCAAGTTCAATGAAGATGCGTTCAATGCAACTCTTTGGTTACTTATATGACTAGGGAATTTGGCGCTGCGTCGCCCACTTGAACTTAAGAGATGTTTTCTTTTCCAATTATCTTTATTTTCTCCACAATCCAAAATCTACAGTGTTAGTCCTTTGATTATGAAAATGCTTTCCACAGACTTATTATACTAGGGTGTGTAGAAGTGACAGAAAGGGGACACCACCAAGAAAATTGCATCACATAGAGACATGCTATGTCACATAGCAGGCCAAGATGCGATGCAATAGGTCTATTTTCCAAGGTAGGGACCTTGAAAAATGGTCCATAGTATCACATGAAGGCATGCTATGTTACATAGCAAGCTCTCATGCGATGAAAATATGTTGGCAGTGGGAGGGGATGTCTGAAATGGCCTACTTTCCTTAAACAAGGAAACCAATGTTTTGTGCATTACTATAAGCTGTGATGCTATTGAAAGCACCAATTGCATGACCCTCTAGTAAAACTTGTGGCTTTTTAGAAAACAAGATTGGTGTTTGGCTGTTGCAACTCTTCAACATGTGCTGTTAGAAGTACAAATGCTACAGGCTTTGCAGATCTATCTTTGGATTGGGTTCTGTTGGAAGGAAAAAGCCCATTTGTAAAAGAGGCCCACACCCAGCAATATTCAAGCTGTCCAGGTTAAGTACAATTAGTTGAGATTGGGTGGAAGGCTTTTGGGTCATAAATTGCTGCTTTATTTGATTAAAATTTGAGGTTGTTGAGGGGTTGGAGGTGTCAGCCTAGGTCAAGGAACAGGTGACTAAGTATCACAAGTTTTGATCCAGATACTATGGATATGGTACTTCCTTTGGCAATAGCAACATACCAGGCCAGCTCAGAATGTAACTGGCAAAGAAAAAAGAGCCTTATTGACTAAATTACTACACTCACTTGCACCGCCAGCAAAAATTACTTGGACAAGGCTGTCCGAGGTGTTCTCGGACAGTGAAGTCCGAGTTGATCTTGGACCATGGTTGACCGAGATTTTCTCATCTTGGTCAGCGGTAGTCCGAGTACACCGAGATGAGAAAATCTCGGTCAACCACGGTCCGAGATCAACTCGGACTTCACTGTCCGAGAACACCTCGGACAGCCTTGTCCGAGTAATTTTTGCTGGCGGTGTTGTTATTCAAGAGGTGTCTATCATGCTTCCTGTAAGGTTCAATGATTACACATTCAGTGCTTGAGGGGAGAGTAATCCAATGTCAGTGTTATATTGTCTCAAGTCGTCTGAGCCCAAATGAAACGACAAAAGGATTCTGAGGTTTGTAGATTAATAGTAAAACATTAAGAGAAAAGAACTACTCTTGTTTTACTTCTAGAGAACTAAGCTTTTGGAGACATTGGTATTTTGCTTGATCTAGTGATTCTGGAATAACAGACATGAGTAGAACAATGGAAATACATCAATAAAGAATGGGTTGAATGATAAAGGAAACTTTTGAGAAATAAGACACTCTATTCTAAATGACTATAAGAGTTAGCTTGTTGCCAAAATACCCATGTAAGTATTAGATTCCTATGTAATATTATAAGTTGATGATGATTTTTTTGATTCTTTCCACAAAAGTAGGGATAAAGTATAGATAATATGAGGCCTTTGGGGTCCTCAAAACTATGTGGTACAATCCCAACCTCATAGTTAATTAATGAAAAGACCTTTGGGTTTCTATGGTCCAAAAGTGAGGCCCTCTGAGGTTGTATGGTTCAAACAATGAAGAACCTTTGAGGTTGGATGTTACAATCATGGGAAGGCTCTGGTTATTTATTAGTATTGTTGATGTAGTACTTGATTTGTATGGTACATCCCATAGACATTTGACAATTGTACTCAACATTCTAGACCAGTTCAATTGTAAACTAAGTAGTACAATTAGTAATAATCATCACATGATGATGTAATGGGTGCCCAGCACCTGTTCCAGACATGATGTAATAGCTCCACAAATCTGCCCTGGATAGTTGTTGATGTAATTTGACTCCCTTAAGCTAATGGTAGTATAACCACTTTCTCAATCTCCCATCTGGTCTTGAATCTTTGGATATCATTATAAAATCACCACCAGCATATTTGCATTGTATGAAGTCATGCTATATGACATATCATGTCTAGATGCGATGCAATAGGCCAATTCCCCAAGGTAGGAGCCTTGGAACTTGGTCTATAGCATTGCATGGAAGCACTGCCAAGATATTTGTATCGGATGGGCCTATCCGATGTTCTATCACCCCAAGATATGCGATGCAGTGTCAGTAGGATTAGGTGCGATGGAATTACTATCGGTATCTAATGCTCTGACACCATATTGCAGTGTAATTCCATCGCACCTAATCCTACTGACACTGCATCGCATATCTCGGGATGATAGAACATCGGATAGGCCCATCCGATACAAATATCTTGGCAGTGATATGTTCACAATCAACTTTTGTAAAGCCTTATCTGAATATATCAGGCTTTAAGAAGAAGTCAAAAAATTCTTGTACTTCTCTTCACTGACTCTTATTGGCCATGGCAATCACTCTAGGTGAGATTTTAGTATACACAGGTAGTGTAACAGGGATTGATTAACCCAGAGTTGGATAAAAGTTATAGAGTGTCCAAGTAGTCAGTACTTGACCCAGAAACATGTCTAAAGTTATATAATAAAAGGGTGACCAATCAACTGACTCTTGTTTTACTTCTAGAGGGTGGATTTGTTGAAATTTAGAGGTAGTGGATGTGATAGAGATCTAGTATATGTAATAAAGCAAGAAATCAATCAAATAACTCTAATAAAGAAGGTTGATCACAAAATAGACTTCTAGAAACAAGGACAGACAACTCTACTAATAATCCTAGGATAATAAGAGGGGTATGTTGATTTTATACTTGTAAGTATAGATATTTCTTTTATTGAAGTGGTAAGTGATGATGGGCAATTACCACAAGCAAGAGGATGCTCTTTTATAGATTTTCTGAGGCCTAGAAGGTACTCACAATTTCATGTATTCAATTGAATCCAAGGACTTTCTCATTCACCACCAGCAAAAATTACTTGGACAAGGCTGTCTGAGGTGTTCTTGGACAGTGAAGTCTAAGTTGATCTTGGACCATGGTTGACCAAGATTTTCTCATCTTGGTCAGTGGTAGTCTGAGCACACTGAGATGAGAAAATCTCAGTCAACCATGGTCCAAGATCAACTCAGACTTCACTGTCCAAGAACACCTCGGACAGCCTTGTCCGAGTAATTTTTGCTGGCAGTGATTGTAGAGTACATTTGATTCCTTTATTTTGTGATTACAGTAGTTATTGAACTAGTAATCTTAATCTATCTTGTTTGGACCAATAATGCATTTTTTATTACTTGAGGTCAAGGATAGAATGAACATCTGTAGTGTATTTATTGACAAGCTAGATTAGTTCCCTCATGCTTTTATTGTATTTAAGTTATTTCTTATGTCAAATTTATATGTACCATGTGTAAAACCTTATTTGTACTACTGTACATTGTGTGACAGGTCCACACACATGTGTTTGTCACCCTCAAGGTGGAATTACATATCAAATAGATGATCTGTCAATGATTCAACTATGTGTAATCCTTTATATTGCTTGAGTATCTGTCTATGATCAACAGTACTGTATTACATATGTCACTAGTACAGCTACAGTACATTTGATGACAGTTCCTTGGTGTAAAACATGTGTTTAATTAATAAAACTGTCCTTATTTCAACTGTATCTCTAAAACTACACTAGCTATTTTGTATTGAAGTTTTACAGTACATTTCTTTGAAATATATTGTTTGTATTGTTACTTAATTAGTTAATAGAGTTATCACTTAACTCTAAGGTATGAATATAGGTTATTTGGTCCATAGAATCCAAATCTCCAATAATATTACACTTAATACTTATTGATTATAAGTGTACATGCTTGTGTAACATATTTACACATGCACTGCCAAGATATTTGTATCGGATGGGCCTATCTGATGTTCTATCACCCCGAGATATGTGATGCAGTGTCAGTAGGATTAGGTGCGATGGAATTACACTGCAATATGGTGTCAGAGCATTAGATACCGATAGTAATTCCATCGCACCTAATCCTACTGACACT
>MU167288.1:40644-56609 GCA_015951145.1 Cronartium quercuum f. sp. fusiforme G11 | reverse complement strand
ACCTGACAGAAACAGGAAAAAATAAAGATTCAATTTTGAATCTCTTTTCCACACAGATCCTTCACGAAAATCCTCACCTTCATCAAAGAGAAAAATTAATTAATTGATGAAGGAAAAGGGGGTTCGGAGGTTCTGCTCTGTCAGGTATTTGTATACCCTGTCTGAGGGATTAGGTTTAAAAGTGTGAGACATCTGAGACATGTGAGAGATACATATGCGCAACATATTCATGAGAGTGAGACATCTGAGACATGTGAGAGACTGCAGAAATCATAAAAATAGCATGAAAGAAAAAGAGAAATAATAAAATATGAAATAGTGTGCAAGGAAATAATTAAAGATTGTTTAAGTATCTAATTAAGCTTAATTCAAAATCTTTAACATATATATTATGTAAAGGAGGACCAACAGTGGAGAGCCCTGGGGTAATCCATTTTCCACATCAAAATTCCTGGACATAGAGTCCTGTAGTCAAAGTCTGGTCAACCTATTTATCAGAAAGTCATAGGCCAGGGCATGTAGGTATTCCTGAAAGTTCTTCTGGATCAGGACTCTGTTCAGTCTTTCCCTGTGGACAGAAGGGTAAGCCAACTTTACATCAAGGAAGAGGCCCAACACAATTTGCTTCCTAGACCACTGGTGTTGAATCCAAGAGACAAGAATGAATAATGCATCATCTGTACTCCTTTGGCAATGTCTTCCCATGTGGCCTTCTGCTATTACTTGGTTGGTTTCAGCCCAGAAAGTCAACCTCCAAGTTAGGACCACTTTGAAAGTCTTACCAAGGCATGACAGAAGAGCTATCAGCTGGTAAGTGTTAGCCTCTGAGTAGTCCTCTTTGTCAAACTTCCATATTATAGCTGTGGTTGCCAGCTTCCATGTGGTCAGGAAGTGATGTAGAGTGAGGCAGGCATTCATGCAATCAAGGAGTGGAGCACATATGTGTTGAAAGGCTAATTGTATCAGTTCATTCAGGATGCCATCAGGTCCCTTAGCCTTGCCTTTGGGCAAACTCTTGACCACATCTTCAAACTCCTCATGCAGAATGTGGGGTATGGATTGTGAGATGTGTTGCTGATCTTTTGGTATTGAGTCTGTCAGGTCCACTGGAGTGTGGGTGATGGTTGTGCCCATGAAGAGCAGCTCTGCCTGTTCTGCCTTTTCCATTGTTAGCAATCTATTGGGGCAGTACAGTGGTGCAATTTCACCCAAACTGAAAGGCTTGGTGTAGCTGAAAGCCTTGTATGTGGTGGGCCCAGTGCTTGTGGCCAGGAATCACTGCCAGTGGGAGCATTTCAGGCACATAATCTCCTGTCAAAAGAAGGTCTGCCATTGGTCATAGCAGGATTGTGCTTGTGGTGAATGACTGAGTAACATCCACTTTCTGGCCTTGTTTTGGTTCTTGATGATAGGGTCAAGGATTTCCTTGTCCCACCAAACCTTATGCTTGGATGGATTGGTTTGCACCTCCTTGCCTTGTGCAAGGAAGGCCAAGTGGATGGCTTCCATGAGTCAAGCAACACCTGCATCAATGTCCATCCCCAAGTCAAAAGTTGAAGGGAAGTTCTGTAGTTTCTGCCCTACAATTGTCATGAAATAGAGAGAGTCAAGGGAAGTTAGTGAAGCTGTGTTGTGATATGAGAAAGGAAGAGATAAGTGAAGATCAAGGGTAGTGGTGAGTGCTTGATGATCAGACCCAAAGTTGTCAGGCAGGGTCTCACACTTATAGACCTTCCTGGCTAGCAGGTAATTGGCCCATGAGAGATCTATTACAGTGTGGCAGCCCTGTGGGGAGGCAAATGTTGGTGTGCCCTTGGATGAGACCAGTTTGAAGCTTGTCAAGCCACAAAGGTGAATGAGCTTCTTCACCTGTGGGTGGGTGTGATGGTAAGTATTGATACAGTAGTCCACATGGGTTTACTTTGGTTCACTACACTCAATATCATTTGACCAGTTTGAGTATGAGCCAGAGCAATGGTAAATAAGGATGAAAATGGTCAATTGAAGTGGTCAGTTATGGTATCCAAATGTGAAACAAGTAAGAAGGGCAGAAGAGTGCAAAAGAAAGCATACCAAAGGAACTATTGACTGATTGATGGCATGTATGTTCAATTGAGGTGAGTCAAAGCAAGGTGAGGCAAAGCAGAAGTGAGGTGGACATACGCATAGTGTATGGAGTGAGGTAATGGTTTGAGTCAAAGTGAAGTGAGGTGTACTGCATGGGTGTAGTGAGGTATAAGTTGAAGTTGAGTGAGAATGGATGAAGAAGTGAAATTTGGGGTTGCGGTCCCCCCACGACCGCGGACTTCGTACGACATGCACTTCAGCGTGCATCTGTGTATATGTGTGTTGGTGGTATGATTGATACAGAGCATTCAGGATGAGAAGTCCTGTATTCTGACAGGTGCACACGGTCCTGACATGCATTCAGGTCCGCGCAACCTGTATACACTTCATGACCCCCGCGATTTGCCCGGCGTGATTGCCACAGCCAATAAGAGTCAGTGAAGAAAAAGCCAAATATAATTGATTTCTTTATAAGCCTGATATCTTCAGATAAGGCCTGAATTTCAAGCTTGTGAACATATTCATGCACAAAAGCTAATCCTTAGTAGCTAGCCCTGAATTTCGTGGTTATTACACCCTTTCTTTTAGAGCTAGGCTGACAATCGTATTGTTTCTAGAAGCTATCCGTTTGTTTAAATCCTTTTACAACTCTGGTTTGGTTCTCTCGAACTGATAAGCCGGTCAAATTTTCCTGAAGCAGCTTGATTCGTAAACTCTAAAGCATCAAATTGCCAAAAATCATAGAAATTACACGTGCTGCGGTTAACCTGTATCCTCACAAGCCCGTAGCACTTTCACAAGCGCTACTGTGTTTCTCAATCTAAATGCACAACGAAGATCAGTTAGCGAAGCTAAAATCGGTTTACTCCATTATTGAACAACCGAGCAAAAGCTCGTCCTTCTTGCTGGCAAGAAACTGCAAGGCACACTCCGCGACGTGTTCGCTGTTGTGGTCATGCAATTGCTCCGCGTCGTTGCGGAGCAGACTTCATCAGCCGTGAGCGCTTCTCAGGCTACGGCCGTACTCAGATTAAAAACCATTTCACCTATCTGGCCAGTGGTGAGCCCCTGAGGGACAGGCCCAAGCGAGTGAGGGGCCAGCTTATCGAAATTTTCCGAGCGGACATACCATTCACTTGAAAGCAGAAAGATCGCAAGATGATGCTTTCATTAAAAAACATGTAACGGCCTGTACAGCGTACATTCATGAGTCTAAAGAAAAGTAGAAAAGATGTGAATTTCCTGTGAAGCCACCACTGGTAGAAAAGTTCAACAGCGTTGAGCAAAAAAGAAACCCAGAGTGTAGAGAACCAACCCATGGGTCGTTATCATACACATCTACTTTGATTTCTCCCGCGTTTCCCCTTACTTTCCCCTTAAGATAGTCCAGAGACACGGGAAGCAAGATTTAAACGGGATAAGTTATCCTGGAAGTGGAAAGCAAGATAGCAAGAAGAACAATGGACAGTAAAGAGGGTGAGCTACGTGTTAGGACACTCGGACCGTCAAATCTTTTCGATTCTCATTACCGCAGGATGAAGGATATTGCATTCAACAGTGTGGATCGGACAAGTAGAATACAGGCGACGAGATAAATGAAGGGAATCAAACCTCGCACAAAGGAGGAGCACCCCGTGAAAGGTTAGTGAGAACATCACCAGCGGCCTTGTGAAACTGCGGAAAGAAAGGATTTGAAACTGCCGTGAGAAATGGTGGCAATGCGAAGGAGAAAGGAAGCGATAGAGGGAAGGGCGAGACGGTTAACTCACTTGGACATAGGCACCGTCGTTCTTGATGCGGCCCTCAGAGCGAAGTTTGACAAAGTCATCCCGAGCCAAGTCGGTAAAACCCCACTAGAAACAGACAAAAAGTAAAGCGTGAGCCACAAAAGGGTAGTTGAGAATGCGGAGCCAGAGCCTAGACTATTGGCAAACCTTCTTAGAGACAATGATCTTCTGCTGTCCCGGGAACTTGTATTGGGCTCTCCTCAAAGCCTCCATGACTACAGCCTTGTTGCTGTCCTTGCATCGGATACTGAGTAGGATCTGTCCAATGTTGACACGCGCCACCGTTCCGTACGGTTTGCCCCAAGCACCACGCATACCAGTTTGGAGTCGATCTGCACCAGCACAAGACAACATCTTGTTGATTCGGACGACGTGGAAGGGGTGAGCACGGACACGGAGATGGAAGGAGTCCTTTCCGGAGGTCTTGGTGACGTATTTGTTGCATGTAATACGGGCAGCTTCGAGGGCCTCAGAGGAAAGCTGCTCCTTCTCGTTGGACACTAAGTGAGCGCAGAATGGGAACTGGAGAAGAAAAAGATTGTGCGAAAATTTAGCCAACATTGAACGGTGGCAGGTAGCTGGAAGGCGTATCGAAATGATCATGTTATAGTCGACTACTCACATCGTCGACATTAGCTCTCTTTCGGCCTAGATCGAAGATACGGATCTTGGGGTCGGGTACACCACGGTTGTACCTTGACTTCGGGTACGGTTTGTTCTTACAGTATCGGTAACACTTTGCTGGTCGACGGCCCATGGTGGAGTACAGCGGGGCAGCTGATCTGAAGGGATATGAGAGAGAGAGATTAAGTGAGTTGATTGCCTGGACACTTTAAGTATTCGGACTGGGTCGAGAATAATTTTAGTCATGGGGCAGTAAGCGATGAGTAAGCCATGAAAAGGTTGCCATATCGAGCGAGGATGATGTGAATATATGACCAGATCTCATTGTAGGAGATTGCAAGGGAGATACGAAGGGGGGTGAAGGAGATTGAGCTTACCTTGAGGATGTCGGATCTGGGGCCTGGGGGCGAGGGAGAATGGCAAGGAGTGTTGTGGGTGTGGCCCAGCTGGAGGTCAAAATGATGAGAGTGGGCTTAACCTAATTGAAAGACCCTGTTAGGTTTACTATGGTACCGGTCAGAGGGAAGGACACGCTTGGCCCCGAGTCTCGAGTGAGCCGAGTGACGCACCGTTCTGCTTCAGATCACACAGACGTTACACTCCGTGAAAGTGCCAAGGAGCACAAAGCCAATTGTGATGAAGCAACCCAGCAAAATCATATTGTCTAATGAATGTGTACAAACTCACCACCAGTTTACTTCCTTTTTACAAGATAAATGATTTTGGACTACACTATGGACCTCATACATAGTATGGATTGAGGATTGTAGGCAGCAAGAACAAGTGTAATACCTAAGTGTCAGAACATGACTCCAACAATATTTGAGGGATGACACAAACAAAGCATTTTATTTTGTTTTATCATTGGCTAGTGCCATTATATCTGACATATATTTTGCACCTATATGTGCCCAACAGAGGGGTATCGATGTCACCTACCAAAATCAACAGCTTGAATGCTGGGAGATGTCTGACTATGTCTTGCAGATCCTTGCATCCGACTTGACATTGAGCACCTCCATCCAATACATGTATTTATCCATAGGGAAAAACCTTGGAAATAGACATAGTTAGGTTGAATAGACATCCCCAAAGTTGAAGTGGACACCTCCTTCCAAAGCAACTGTGTTGGTGAGTGCTCGTGTACCATATTCTGCAATACCCAATGCTACAAAGATTTGATTCTTTGAAGCTTTTCTTTCAAGCACCATTTCAAACATGGTTTTGATTGTATTAGATCATTTTATCACCTTGGTGGGATCATTTGGTGCTGTTGGATCCATGGAAAGTGGAGTCCCTTTAAAGCTTTCTGGGAGCCTTTTGACCTTGATTTCCTGTAGCACTTGTAAAAAAATAGACAAGTAGTGTCCTCGAACCAAAAAAAAAAAAAAAAACTTGAAAGATGTTGAAGTGACAGACTTCAAAGTGGGTTTAAGATGGCAAGTAATTAATTTTTTAAATTGAATCAATCTTATATAGATGTATTAAAGTAACTCAGTGCTGAAATTTATAAATTGACAAGAAAAAAATGTATTGATCCAAATTTTTACTCATTGTGAAAAGGCTAAAAACAAAAAAAAAGGAATTGTTTTTTTTGTTTTTTTTTTTGGAACTTGACTCTCAGCTGCAATCACAGAAAGATCTGGGGGATAAAGCCCAAGTGGTTTATTCTAGAATTTATAAACCCAATGCAGGGGTTTTGGGCAAGCCTTCCTTCGTTTCAGCCCGCTCTTATTAAACCATCTGCACCACTTGAGAATCTATACCCCAGCCCAAAGTGTGTAAACTCGGGAATTCTTTAGCTTGTTAGGGCTGGTCATCGTCTACACCATCATATACTCCAATTCTTCATAAACAAGGGAGACCAGGTCAAATTGGAACTGACATCACCATGTCCACATACATAACAACAGACAATGTACTGTACATTTCTTCAAGCCAACCCTTCTTCACAATTTCTCTTCCAACACCTAACGACAAAGCAATCTTGAAAAAGTCAAAGAAGAAAATTAAAAGGAGTAAATAGAAGATTATGCAGCGGGTCATGTAGATGAAAGTTGCGGAGCAAACTATGAGAGAAATGCCAAAATAAGAAAACCATAAGAAAAAATGAAATGTGTTGTGCAGAAAGAGACAGAGGGAAAGGTAAGAGATGGATCAAATATTTTCCAACATGGTGAGACCGGGGAGACTCCGAGAGAGCAAGATGACACTGGTCAATCAGGGAACAGATGATGATGAATGATGGCGAGTAGAGAGAGAAGGAACACATGATTCAATGCCGAACATGCCTGAACCAAACACCTCCCCTGTAATCTTACCTTGTCTTCGAATTCTCCCCTAAACCTCAAGCCAACACTCTCAGCGTACAATTCTATCAAGCGTATCGGCCACCTCCCCCCAATTTGCCAGCGTACGTTCTCCAAACCTGCGTTCATCATCCACATAGTCTCTCAAGGCGCGCCCGACCAAGCTTCCCATGCGCATCAGATGGACGAGCTCTTGCCAGAGACACCATCGAATGAAGACCCTCCGCCTCAGCTTGCTTTCAATCCCTGCTCGGTCGACCTCGATAGCATTTCGCAGCCGATCTGAATCTTCCTCCCACCCGGCACGTCGCGCGCTCCTGATATCTTCGAGTTTTTTCGAGTTGGCCTCTGCCCGTGGCCTCAGCCGCCTATCCACATCATCCACGCCCAGCTTGTCGAGCCGGATGAGTAAGCTTCCGAAATCAGTGTATAATTCTCGATGAGTCCGAACCAGTTCGTTGGTCGAGAGGGCTAGGCTACGTGTTCTCCGATCGAGAAGCTCTGAGTACTTGCCGCAGTGCTGAGCCACCACCTCGACTTCTTCCTCTGCCCGACGAGCTTCCTCTGGGCGCCAACAAGCCTGCCCAGCTGTGCCTGTGCCCGTTCGCTCGCTCTCTATTGCCGACCCGAGTGCGAGTTGAATTCGAGTAAAGTCCGCTGCTTGAGCCTCACTTCGTCTGGTCACACGTTCTAGCCCAGCACATATTCGGCTCCAATGCTCAACAATGAGCGGGAGTCTGTTGCGAAAACTTGCAAGACGACTGTCAAGGTCCTCTGGGATCGACATTTCTTCCACAGGCGTGAGACGAATGATAGCAGACTCCTCTAGCAGATGAACAGTGGAGTGCGATCTCCAGGTTGCAAGATCTGAGGGCTCGCAGAGGAACGTGGTGAGGATATTATCAACAGACAGAACTGGATGATTGACAAGGAATATGAGAAAGCGCTGAAGAGCCCGACGCCGGCGCTCGATGAAGGCCGTCTCGTCGCCGGTCGCCAAATGATGTCCAGAGACTTTGACGGGGTTGTGATTGAGTCGGATGTCGCATTGTCCAAATAGAGGAAGAGATTGAGGACACAGTTTTGTTTTGCAAGGTCAGTCAGACAGCTATAGAAATCCAGGAGAATAGAGGGGGTAATCGAAGAAGGGAATGAAAATGGTTGTAGACTGACTCGCAATGCTCTTGGGCGGTAATCCAGGTATCAACCGGAAAGGATACCGTTTCAAAAGGCAATCATGCAGCCATACAAAGTCAGAAAATCTTCGGGGAACACTGGTTCCTTTTTTCTCGTGCTCAACAGAATAGACGTTGTATTTGAAGATCCAACCCTCCGGCGCACTAAGACGGACCGTGACCGTGTCCCGTTGGGTCCGATCGAAGGGCGGAAGGAACTGAGTGCTAGGATGAAGTGCACTGTCAGGGATAAGACTGTGATCGAGCGCAAGGCTGAGACTGGGATCCTGTTCTTCGACAACAAAGGGTAGACCATTGGTGATCGTCGAGGGATTCGGTCTCGACTTTAGGGTGCTGTTAGGAGTCGACCAAGGGTCTTCAGGAGACGAAGACCGACGGGAGTAGCTGTACCGACCGGGTGAGAAAGTCGGGAGTGGACCACCGAGGTCGAGAGTAGGAATCGGGAAGGGAGAATTGCGAGAAAGCATGTGTTGTACGGCACGAGCTACACGAGTTGCCCAACAAGTCAATATGGCAGGTCTTTATAGGGTGGTCCGCAAGGCAACGAGTGGTTAGAGGGTACACTCACGCGCTTTGCCCTGCTGTGTGAAGGCGACAGCGGCAAGAGCGATGGTAAATTCAGATTTGGTGAGCCTAGAGGAGCGGCCAGAGGTGACACTCAAGATCTGCCGAGAGATGATCGAATTAGCTATTTATGATGTAACGGCAGTCTGGAGTAAGATTGATTGTAAGATGGATAGATGACTCACCCGTTCGATAGTGCTGGCACCGACCTAGAGTAAGACCAAGATTAGTTGAGCTGACAGAGGTGTGAATGGTTGAATGCAGAACATGTGCACCGACCCCTGTGCCAGCTAGAACGCGATGAGCATTGGCAAGTGAAACGGTACCAGCAGAAGGGTCAGCGGCATTGAAGGCTTGGTGGTAAATGGTGGGTAGATTTGCTTCATCTACAGAAGCGAACGATGAAATTTAGTGCCAAAGTAAGCTACAAGCAGAAGGGTGAACTGAACTAAACTGATCAGACCATCAAGCTTAGTCGGAAGGATGAAAGGCTCGATAAGACTCGCCGAAGGAGGCTTGGGAAGGTGAGTTGAGGTGGACCAAGGGTCATGAGCATATACATCGGGAGTTGATTGTGACAGCGATGAGAGCGGGCCGGCAGCAGCAGGGACGGACGAATGATGTGAGAGACCGCCGAGGTTAGGATAGGAAGCCGTGGTGAGCGGAGAGTTGTATGACTCGTCGTAGGACATCTCTTGGTGAAGAGCGAGCACATAGGCATTCGTTTCAGAGCCACAACTAATTTAAAATCAAAATAAAACAAGGCACACACAGATGGACATTTATACTAACATAGCGCACAACAACAGCCTGATCGCGCCACGCTCCTACTCACGGCGAGCGCTCGGTGCGCTGCTCTAATCAACGAGACTCTGACTTGGGACTGGGGGCTCTCGCTGCGCTGAATGGATGTTTTGAATTAACATGCTCATCGTGTTCATCAGACAACCTCTCGACTAGCAAACGATACACCTTTGGTCCACAAAGGAAACTGTCTGTTTAAGAATCAGCTGAGGGTAGTTTGCACTCTCAAGCCACACTGAAACCATATCATTCTACATGGTACAATTTTGCGAGGCTACTAGATCCGAGAATTGGTGCCCCCCTGAGCAAATTCTTTCATCTGAAGGCAATCCAGATAATAATCAAGCCCGACCAAAATTGATTTTGTGATAACCTTGAAGAATATTCACCTGAAAAAAAATGGAATGAAAGATGATGCATTCATCCAGCCTAGTCGGAGGTTGGATGATTGGCATCGTTGACCAATAGATACAACACGCTCAAACTGCCCGAAAAAGGTCCCAGACCCCCTTAGCGAACCCATAAATCTCATCGCTTCCTAGCTTACTGTCCCCATAAAGTCTGTCCACAAATGTGATCGGGACCTCTCCGATCGAGCAACCCATCGCACGAGCTCGAACGATGATCTCCATTTGAAACACGTATCCTCGTGACTTCGTTTCGGCCATGAGGGAGCGGAGGATAGAAGTGCGATAGAGTCTGAAACGTGATCTCAAGAGATGAGCATGTGTCTGCTCTCAAGAAGGGTGGTGAGCTGAAGGACTAACCGAAAAGAGCCAGTGACATCGGTGACACCAGGGGCGAGGACAAGGGAGGTGAGCAGGTTGGCACCCCTGCTGACCAGTTTCCGCTTCAAGTCCCAACCGTGGACTCCACCACCGCGGATATATCGGGACCCCGTGACAACATCGAGGTTGCGTTGGCGTTGAAGGGTAATGAAGGCAGGGAGGAACTTGGGATGGTGTGAGAAATCAGCGTCCATGATGATCGTGAAGCTACCTGAGCATGCCGACAGGCCGTGCATGTAAGCGGTTCCGAGTCCCAGCTTGCCGGGTCTAGGGCGAAGGATCTAAGAAGGAACAAAAGAAAACAAAGACAGTTGAAGTGGGGTCAGCGTACATGAGTTGAAGATGAACAGCACGTTTAACATATCAAAACACAGAGAGAAAGGGCGGAGGATAGGAAGAGAAGGCGGACGATGCGGTGCGGACCGTATAAACGCTGAAGCTGCTCTGCCATCTCCAAAGTGCCGTCGGGCGAGGCATCATCGACCACGATAATTTCCCAGCTCAGTCCCCTAGAATAGTAGCAGCGTGAAGTGATTTGAGTCTCAGTTGATTGGGATGACGTAGTTTATCAACTTCGACATGCCGTGCGAAAATGTTTTTGATGAAGCTTACTGCTCTTCGAAAGTTCTTGCTAGAAGCCACACGATAATGGGCAAATTCCGGCGCTCGTTGTAGGTAGGAAGGATGACTGAATACATTTCTGAGCTAGAAGAGGCTAAACAAATTCACACTTGTCAGCTGGATCACGCCCTGGTCCACGTCCTTGTAGATGCGCGGGGCTGGTGACTGACCAGTGGTGGAAGAAGTCATGTTGGATCGTGCCTGAGGATGAGAGTGTGGAATGGAAATCGAGGCGGCACTTGGCATGAGACTACGACGTTTGAGATTAATCCAAGCCAAATAAATGAGTTGGACCTGGGGAATAAATTCGATCGCCAAGCTTGAGAAGTCGAAAGGTGGCTTTCACTGTCTTGTAGCACTGCAATCTGGATAGGGTTCTGACCCGGAGCCCCGAGCTGTCGCACCGCGCGACCTGATTGATGACCTGGCCCGCCAGGTTCGAATACTCGCACTGTAATCGGATCCACATTCTTCGGGGATCATTTCGATTTCGACTGCCGCATTTCTTTTTGTTTTGGCAAAAGCTTCCTCGATTGGCGCGATTTATTTTCGAGCGCGGCCATCCAGAGAAAAATGGTTATCACCCCGTCCAATGGCCTTCTCATGGGGCTTCGGAGGGCGCAAGCCAATACTCAACCTCCGCTTCTGAATAGGGCGTCTCTCAGTTTTGGTTCTTTCCACATCGTACCACTTGTGGCAAGGAACCCGTCCAAGGCGTCGTCCCTCAACACCTCGAGCCGCCGGTATCGGTCTCTGCTTCAACGTTCCTTTTGTCAAGAGCACAACCGCTTCTTGAAGAGTTTCCTCGGCTCCTCTCACGCCAACCAACTCACATCCCGACCGGCCAGTAGGCTCCTCTTAAGAGAAACATCATGCTCAGACTTCCATTCCTCCTCTGGCACAGGTGTCAAGGTACCATTAAAGACATTGGCGGAAAGAGCTTCGAAGTCTGAACCATCTGCCCCCTCAAAACCGCCGTTAGCCAAGCGTGAAAACATCTACACCTTCCCCAATTTGCTCACCTCGACTCGAATTTTGCTCTGCCCCCTTCTCGCCTATACTATCATCAACGAACACCACTTTATCAGTAGTGTGACCCTGTTCTACTGCGGACTCTCGGACTGGCTCGACGGCCGCCTGGCTCGAAAGTATCCGAAACAAATGTCTAGCGTTTTAGGTACTATCCTCGACCCTGCGGCTGACAAGATCTTGATGACCACCCTGGTGATTAGTCTGGGTTGGAAAGAGCTCCTGCCTCGTCTGTTTGATTACTTTCTCTTTCTTCAATTTTTGATTTTTTTTTCTTCTTCTTTTTCTATCAGCTCAACGCTCATCATTGGTGCTTTTCTCTCATGTTTTGGTTGGCTAAAAACATGTCATGTTTTTTAGTCCCACTGGCTATTCTAATTGTGGGACGGGACATGTTGTTGGCCCTATCGGCTTTGTATTTCAGATATCAATCTTTGCCTCCACCTGTATGTCTAGCTGATTACTTTTTTTTTTTAAAAAAAAAAAATGAAAAATGATAAGACTGACCAGAGCCTGACTGTCTTCTTTTGTTTCTGTGACCTGAATGTTCATATTTGACTATGTATCTTTTTTTTTTTTTTAATCATGTCCATTTACGATCTAGAAAACTTTCAATCGGTTTTGGGATTTCTCCTTGCCATCAGCGGAAGTCAAACCAACTCAGATCAGCAAGGTTAGTCAACCTTCGTCTCCAAATTTGTAATCATAAACCTATACACTGTGGTGTGTCCTATATCGCATGCGTTTTTTTTTCCAACACAACACATTAAAATGTGATGTAAGTTCATGGTGACTTGATGAATAATTGGTTGGGTTATGTAGTACAATACGTTCCTTCAATTATCACTGGTCGGATTAACGACCGTTGCGCCCATCGTCCCTCTCGATATCTCAACACCTCTCTCAATCCTACAGTTCAGTGCCTTTCTTTTTACTTAGATGCGAAAGGCAGATATAGGAAGCCTGATGCCCATGTCATTTTCTCCCCGCCTTTGCCGGTTATTCACAGGTGGACGGTTGCTTTCACCACTTTCACCTCGGGCCTTTCATATGTATTTTCCAAAGATGCAATTCGCTATATCAAATAACAGGGCCTCTTCACTCGACTTCTTTTTCGCGCTACTCTCGTTCTGACGTATCATGTGTCTCGGCTTTCATCCACCAGCCTGAGTAGCGGACGACTGTCAAGAGATATGCATTACCATTTTTTTTTTTTTGCAGACGTAGATGAAGTTCCTTTCTAGTTGGTCCCGAATGGCTCGAAGGCTGGCAATTCGAGCGACCAGTAGTAGTTTTGTGAGTGCGCGCATGCTATGTGTTGCAGAACAGATAGGTTGATCTTTTCTGTGGGTCGTGTTTACCACAAGTTACTACAATGATAATAAGCCAAGGTCACACAGTAAGGATGAAGCGTCAAAGCCTGTGGTCACAGCTGCGCTTGCTCAGCCAACACTTCACCATCAAACATAGCCAAGCATGCACATCATACTCAGGTTTGAAGATTCCTTATTTTTGGATCGGTGGCTTATCTTATCCCCACAAGACTCAGAGGCGCTCACGGGACTGCCTTGTTGGCAAGCTTTGCAGCGCTAGAATGGTAGGTGTCACTAGCAAAAGGTTCAAAGGGCACAGAGCCATGTAACGAGATAATCAAGATTGAGCCTCAAACCCAAAAAGTATTTATACAAGCTGTAAAAGGTGACAGCAATCAGTTGGAGACAATTGAAGACGGGTAAGGGACACACAATAAGGAATGTGATGAGAAAATTAATCAATTAATTTGAACTGGTAGATTTGAAAAAGTCCTATGCCAGCAGAGCCTCCAGACTGTTTGGTCGTGAACTTGCCCTCTTCTCTAAAAGTGCCCTAATCACTTCCTGACAGGGAATCGAGACTGTTGAAGGGATATGAATATCTGAGCAAATGATGCTTTGCTTGAGAGTGAAAATTTTAGTGGGATTGAATGGATAACAATAATCACTCATTTGATAAAGGAAGATACCTAATCCATAACGATCCACCAAATATGTGTATGGTCGACTGACGATCACCTCAGGTTCCCGCGTAGACAGTTCCACAATATCCCTGTAAGGTACCTGTAGGAGTCTTTTTAGCAATCCCAAAGTCAGCAAGTTTGATGTGATCATCAAAAGTCACAAGAACGTTGGCTAGCTTAAGATCTCGATAGATTATATTGTTTTTATGAAGATAGTCCAATGCTTTAGCTACTTTGGCAGTGAAATCCCTTGCTTTGTCTTCGGAGAGACCCTAAAGATTAAAATAGGTTTAGAAAAGGAGCAAAAAACAAAAAAAAAGTGTTCAAAAAAGGGATAATGACGTACGTCGTTCTTCTTGACCAAAGTCAACAGATCGCCGCCATCAACTAATTCCATGACGAGACCTACTTCTTGAGGAGTGCTGTACCAACCGTAAAGTTGAGTGAGGAGAGGAAACTCGGGATCAAAGCTACACATTACCATAAACTCGTTGGTAATTTCCTTTTCAATCATTGGCTCTCCTTTCTTTAGGAGCTTAATGGCACATGCTTTGCCATCTGCTAGCCTTGTAGCCTTGAATACTGAACCAAAGCTTCCCTTACCAAGTTTTTCGATCGAAAAGGGCGAAGTGAGAGGGCATGTATTGAATCTTTTGAGAGTCAGTTTGGAATGTCTTGTTGAGGGTTGGTTGAAAGTTGACCAAAGTTGTGGAATGGAATTATCATCGGTGTTCAGTTGGTTAGTCATGTTTCGGTTCAAACTTTTGAGGTAGTGAGGTTTGTGGCTTGCTTTAGGTGAGGCAAAGAAGTGTTGTCTGGAAAGGACCACTGAGCCCACCTTATATTTCATCGAGCTTGAGATGCTGAGCGCCGGATGCTCAAAGAGAATCTGGCTCACTCAAAAATTGAAGAAAAGGTGCATCGGAAAACTGCTTCGGTTGTTCGGGTTGGGCTACATTTCGATGCTGTCAAAAGCTGGTCATCGGTGACCTCTAGCTCTTATTCCCCCTACCCGCGAATGCTGAGCAGGAAATAAATGAGGGTGGGTGCAACAAATCAACTGAACAACATTTCGAAAGAATACAAGACCTCGACCATTTCCTTCAATAATAGGTTCTAAGCTAAATGCGGTCAAGACTCGAGTCCAAAGAACTTCGCATTCCTGAGCAAAATTGTAACCGGTAGCTATAGTGTTCATGGTCAGATCCCATATTTTTGGGTTGAGGTTTTGAGGAGACAGGATAGCTCTTTGTGACGACGGAGGGGTCCAATCATAAATGAAAACACATAGAAAAGATGTATATACTATCATCATCACCTAACTTAGAAGATATAGATAGTGCGGAATGTCATACAAAAGCACTTGGAAAAAAAAAGGTCAGATCCCAGCTCCAGTATTCTCATGAACACTAATAATCTTTATTCTTTCAGTCACCTACATCCTAACCTTATTCACATATTTAGAAACGTAATCCATTCACCATCAGATCTCACTAAAAAGAACCCTATCCATAGAGCAATGCTGATATTTGCATGGTGCTGAGCCGACTGTAAAGTCTCCAAAAGCAGTGACATTGCGCCAGCTTCACCGACTAGATGAACGTGGGAAGCAAATGAGTATCCCAAATCACAAAGGGATTTGTGGAGATTATATGATTCACGCCCCCACGCTCAATTTGTACACACAAGTACCCAAAGAAAGATCTTGCCTCGGTAAGCTTCGGCTTCCATGAACATTTAGAAACTGATAGAAATATGACTTGGATGTTCAGCATAGCTTGAGGGGCATTTCATTGTTGCTTGAGGCGTAAAAGCTTATGAGTCTTCTTGAGAGTCCCGTGTGACCGGCTATGAGTTGCGTATGTATGTATGTTTAAGTTGAGGTAAGTTAAGTGTGGATAAAAGTATTAATTTCGACAATTTCGAGCTCGGACCTACACCCCGGGAGCGTTTCCAGGTCAAGTTCACGTCGGAAAAATATTGCGGGGAGGATTTACGGTGGGTTGACGTACATAAAAATCAGGCACTCCCAGCGCAACCCAGCCTCACGCAGCCGTTACAGAGGCAAATGCGTGTGCCTCTAGCTTAGAATTAGGTGGGGAGCGCGTGGTGATAAATCACAGGGCCCCACCATCTCAGTAAAGGATGTGGGTGTCACCTGCTCTTGACAGTATGTTCAA
>MU167288.1:4238-22106 GCA_015951145.1 Cronartium quercuum f. sp. fusiforme G11 | reverse complement strand
GACTCAGTCAGGACTCATCCTAGGTAAGTGAGCTAGACCACACTAGGACTCATAGATTAAGCCACCCTGACAGGCCACCTGTAGGCCAGCCATTCCATTCAAAAGGTTATGACTCAGACAGCACAGAGAGGTCCTCGTAAGCTATGAGGAACATGGAGTGATGAAGTAGAAGGAGCTCCTGTGGATGCGAAGAGTTTTGAGAGGAACAGAATGGTTGAGGATAACATTGTTAAGCATGTAATAAGACAGATAACTGATACAATAATGAGAGACATCATTAGCAGACCTTAGACAGCACAGAGAGGTCCTTGTAAGCTATGAAGAACACAAAGTGATGAAGTGGAAGGAGCACCTGTCAATGCGAAGATTTTTGAGAGTAACAGAATGGCCAAGGAAAGAAACAACAGGAAACATCCATTCTATAAATGAGAGAAACTCTTTGCAAACACAAAGACAGGATTTGTAGACGGAATCACAGCAAAGATGGGAAGAACAATCTGCGCATAAAATCCTGTGCATAAGATCAGACACTGCGCTTTACTGTACTTTAAAGAGAAGGATGGTATGATGTAATTTGAAAGAGAGAAAAATACATTATCCTTCATATACATGTCATCCAACTTTGAACTAGATTTGAGTTTCTGCCCTTGGGATTGGTGAGGATGTTACAGGTTGCTCATCCTGTCTATTTGTACCACTTTCATTAGTACAGCAAAAACCAGGCACCCTAAATATACAAAAAAATATGCATCATGAAGAGAAAATACTAGGGGATACAATCAATATCCTTGAAATTTTTCCCAAAGACATATTTTTGTAATTTGAGCAGAATGCATTGTTTCTTTTGCAGTGTGGCTGTATGGTAGAGGGAGGGGGAAAGGCACCAGTGGGTAGATTGTTGAGGATGGAGTTGAAAAATGAAAGATCAGAGATTGAGTGGTGATTATATGTAAATGATAGTCAGAGTTGACAGTTAAGACATCTTGCTTCAAGGATTTTGGGGTTGGCAGAGGGGGGAAATTTGGCCAAGGTAGGGGCTAAGGTACAAAAAACTGTACTAATGGTGTACTAAGAGCTGATTTTTGTAGTTTTGCACAGTTGTGCATGATGTAACCAAAGTAATCAGTGAGCCCTATTGTAGTAGGGGGTTTCAAGTTGAAATTTTTGCCAAAATATAAATCAGAATCTTGCAATAGTCAGCATAAAGTTCGAAAATAGCTTCCATTCCCTGGAACAAAAAGAGACTAGGTATTCTAGAGCAAGAAAATCTTATTTAGATCTTGTTATTGTTTGGTATATTTTATTCCAAATTTTCCAACTTGAAACACAAACTTAACCAAGTCTACCTTTCTGGGTTGTACAAGGCTCCACTAGGGGGCTTACTGGCCATTTCAAAAATCTGGCATGAGATTGTGTGGGGATTTTTCAAAAAATCCCCACATGTCAATATCCCCTTTCCCACCAATTCAGCATCCCTCATTTTCTATAAAGCATTCATTCATGGAAATTCACTACACTCCCTCTGTTTCACAGAGTTTCAAAAGCTTGTTCTTATCATAGTAGCTCAGGGCCAAAAAGGCAAACCCAACTCACCAAGCTGATTTTCCCTCTTGGCCCGAAGGAATTCTTCACTTTGGCCCTGATCACCATTTCACCAGACAGTGGGATTCAGCCGAGATGAATAGAAGGGGGAACTTTAGGGATCCTTAGTTTGAGACAGGCTCCCTATCATTTTTCTGCAAGTAAGGGGGTTGACAAAGCAGGAAACAGATATTGACATGTAGGGATTGTCTGAACAAGCCCCGTGCAAACTCATGGCAGAGTTTGGGGGTTATCAGTAAGTCTCTTGCGGTAGCGGGCTCGTACAAGCCAAAGAGGTAGAATCAGTTCGCTTGAACTCCCTACTGTAGCGCTGGAGCTTCATTTTGTGATGGCATTGCTACGCTGGAGAGAGCTACAAAGACTAAAGAGGTTTTGTTGAGTTGATTGAGCCCCGGCCCGGTACCGACACGAATGGAAAGAATATGTAATGGTTTTTTAAGACCACAGGCGGGCCGCCGACCATCCTCACTTTCAGCTTCTGCCTCTCAGACGTCGACAGGGGTGCCCACACAATTCTTGTCACGCGCAACTTCACTCGCAACTAGTACAATGGCCAAATTCAAGTCTGAAGCTCCCTCAAAGCGACCGCGGCATGACCCTCTCGCAGTTCAACTGCGCGATGACCGACTGGGTTCTGGTAAACTTTCCGCACCCGGTCGAAGGACCAAACGAAAGCCAGAACGAGAACAAGAAGTCAGTAATAGCCTCATAGCCTGACGGCTTTACCCCAGATTTAGCGTTCAAATGTTCATATCCATTTTCGAATCGGTATCTTGTCTCCAGTCAGCATTGGATGATAAAACCTCCAAGAAGATTCTTGCGATAGCCAAAGAGCAACAAGATGAAATGGCCGAATACTCATCCGAGGATGGAACTGATGACGGAAACGCCGTTATCCAACTAGAGTAGGTCTTGAGTTACCTTATCAACATGCGTGTTATAATAACGATATGCTTGCTCATCAGCGCGCGTCTCGTGGCTCGACAACTTGCGAATGGATCCACTAAATCCGATGACGAGGAAGAAGGGGAGTGGGGCGGAATTAGCGGGAGTGGTGATGAGGAGGAGGAATACGAGGAAATTGTAATATGCTTTTCCTCTTCATACACATAAATGTTGTCCTGATTACCGCACTTTCTGGAATTTCTCATAGGAAATCG
This sequence comes from Cronartium quercuum f. sp. fusiforme G11, assembly GCA_015951145.1. Classification (NCBI taxonomy): domain Eukaryota; kingdom Fungi; phylum Basidiomycota; class Pucciniomycetes; order Pucciniales; family Coleosporiaceae; genus Cronartium; species Cronartium quercuum. The sequence goes on along the minus strand of MU167288.1, from coordinate 19,344 downwards.
ATGACGGTGACCAAGCAATTCTAGACACTTTTGGTCAAGGTGGCTCGCGTAATTTGGCAGATCTTATCATACAAAAGCTAGAAGAACACGAACAACTCAATCAAAGTGATAACAAAGGGAAAGGTCTGTCCAAGTACTATGATTGTAGTAAGGTTTGCTCGGCTCATGCATTATCCCATTTTTTATCATACCAACGACCAGGTCGAGAAGATGAAGAGCCCACGACTCATGGCCTCGACCCTAAAATCATTGAGGTGTATACCAAAGTGGGGCAATTGCTGTCTCGATACAAATCCGGCCCGCTTCCCAAAGCCTTCAAGATCATTCCGTCTTTGCGGAACTGGTACCAAATTCTCGAGATAACCGTACCCGAAAGTTGGACGCCTCACGCGACACAAGCGGCCACCCGTATTTTTGCCAGTAACTTGGACCCCAAACAGTGCCAGAAATTTTACCGCCGAATTCTCTACGAGCGTGTGCGAGAGGAGATTGGAGAAACAAGTAAACTAAGCGTGCAGCTGTATATGGCTCTCAAGAAGTCTATCTACAAACCCGCTGCTTTCTTCAAAGGCCTCCTTTTCCCCTTGTGCGAGGTGCGTCTACGAAGCCTGATTGACACATGGTTGAGCCCCCCTGATTTTTTTTTTTTTTTTTTGTAATGTAGAGCGGAACATGCACACTACGAGAGGCCGTCATCGTTGGGTCTGTATTGACGAAGGTTTCCATTCCCGTACTTCACTCAGCCGCGGCCCTCATGAAACTAGCGGAGATGGAATACACCGGTCCGACTTCAATCTTTATCCGCGTCCTCCTCGACAAAAAGTATGCTTTGCCATATAGAGTAGTCGATGCCCTCGTTTTCCATTTTATTCGATTTAAGCGAGAGCAGAGGCCCCTGCCTGTGCTCTGGCACCAGTCCTTCCTTGTTTTCGCCCAACGTTACAAGGCTGACTTGACATCCGAACAAAAGGACGCCCTTCTCGACGTTCTTCGGGTCAAAGTACACGCTCAAATCACCCCCGAGATTAGACGTGAAATCGTACACAGTGTTGCGAGGGGCGAGGAAGTTGGCATGCAGGATGTGGAGATGCTCTGATCAGAGAGCAGATGTTATGATGATGAATTTTGAATTTTTGAACCCTGAACAGAATATGATTTCTACAGCTCGACATTTTTTTTCGGCCCGAAAGCTATTTGCTATGCTCCTCAGTTCACTTGGAGATTGCTCTTGGAACAGTAAACAAACCCGCCAATCTTTGGTTTGAGATCAGTACCTGTTCAAAGTTGTCTGGTTGTTTTTACCTCATTCATTCGGTTTTTCTCTTCTTGCGCCACAACTTCAAGCCAAGGTTGGCCAATGCAACCTCTCTGCAACTCACTCTCAGTCACTACAGCAGGCGTTGATCACTGTAGAGAGTTCCACCACTCAATAACCCCCGGTAGGAATAGTGCTCACTGCTTACTAGTGCTCTTTGATCAAAGACACAAAGTTATCAGGTGACATTCATCATGCCCATATGCAAGCTACCACATGAGATGGGCAACAAAGGTGTGTTTATGAAGCTATTTGACATGGCTCTGCTCTCACTGTGATAAGATCCAACTTGGTCACAACTGGCCTTGCCGGGTATGTTTTATGGCGATCTTGTAAAACATCCATCCGAGCTTGCAGGCTACACATATACCCTGAACTTTTTAAATTCTGGGGATGCTTGTATCACCCTAACTTACATACGATCTACGCCGCTAGTGGTGGATCTGACCTTGTCTGACTGTCTGAAAAGTGAGACTATCCATAGGAGGTACGACAGAGGTAGTGCAGGTCCACGCTCACGAGCGGTCAAAATACGGTATATCATTGCAAAGTGGAAATCTGAACTAGATCCTAGGGGGCCAAACCAGTTTGGAATGATTGAAGGGTTTAAAAGATCCACAAAAGACTTACCGCTAAAACAAGATTTCTGGCCTGAGAAGTGAGCTGTATTGGCTCAAAAGTTGATGACTTGCAATACCAGTTTTAGGGCTCAATGAACACCCCTTGGTGCCAAGAAATAGGGGCACAGGAAAGACCTGTTACATACCCTTCAACTCCAAGCTTTGTCATAGCTCCCCTGGAACTTGTGGTTCCAGGAAACATATGCCCAGTCTTTTTTGGAATGGCAGCCTTACTTTGAGGCTGTATGTGTAGCAGTCCTCTACCATTTCTCCATCTCTTGGAACCAAGGAATTTTAATTGAGCCATAAAAATGATACTGTAATTTATCAACTTTTAAGCCAATACAGCTCACTTCGCAGGCCCAAAAATCCGGTTTTAGCAGTAAGTCCGTTGTGGATCGCAGCCTTCCGGGAGTTGCCAGGGACTTTGTCAAGTTTGGAGAAAGTTAAGTTTCAAAAGAAAGAAGGGATGGAGGGGAAGATGACCCATCACTCTGATTGCTCATTAATCATATCTCTATGGTTTTGTATGTATAGTAATCACTTTCAGTTCTAGATACAGAAAAACTATTCTTAAGGAATATTGTGTAAAATTACTGACAATTAGACACTGGAATGTGTTGCATCCACTACATCTCACACAGGACCCTGGAAAGACCCTAGGGAATTCAGTTGTCTGGGAGGTAAGGATTTTGAACCCTCTTTTTTAATGACATAGGGGTCCAACAAGTATAAATTTCAAGATAACAAAAAGAACATCTCACCCTATAAATGACCTATTTCTCGGCCCCAGAATCTGTGCTATTGTTAAACCTCATTGGAGCTCATACCACACAGAATCTAGCCCTGGCGGTACTTATTGTGATTGCCTTTTGCGTCCTCATCCGAAGAGGTCCTACTCTTCCTTTTCATTCTGCGTTATCCATATTCTTTTCATCTGATTAAATCATTGTGCAACTCACAGGGGTGTACTGTTCATACACACCTTTCATTATCTTCCAACCAGATAACAACCACTTTCACTATTGGCCCTCATCACTACCAATACCTTTGCCTCAGATGCTGTCATTCAACAATCTCTTGGATGCTATATCCAAGCTTTCTGCCAAAGTAATTTGGAGAATGGAGGCAGATCGCCTTGGTTCAAACTTTGGAGGCAACATCCAACAATACCTTGAATGCTGCCATCCAAGACAGATGCAGCGCCAGTGCATTTACATAATTGGACTCCATCAACATCCTAGGGACAGCAGACAATGACCAGTTGTCAGTTAGATTTTCTTTCCATTGATGTAGGGTTTGACTATTCTGATGAAATACACCTTCATTGTGGTACCCTTTGCCTCCCGCTTCCCAAATCAATATTTCTACTACAGAACAGGTATTTGATCTGCGCTATCTGTGCCTTCATTTTTCCTACATTTATTTAAAAGGTTTAAAAGTGGTACCAGCGTGCTTACTGGTTGACGCTCTCCAGGTTTCCTACTGTAGTCAGCGAAGAAAAGGGATTCAGTTAAGTTTGAGCCTTTGGCGGACCTATAAAATCTGAAATTTAGCAATAGAGGTCCGGATTTGAAGGGCCCACCACTGCGGATGCTCTAAGCAGGCTAAGTGTAACATCCAAACTCACGTGACTTGGAACGCTAAGTATAGCATTTGTACGCTAAGTGTTGAATTCATTAAGGGGATCCGTAAGACATGACAGTACTAGACTATGTTGAATCAGCAACCTTCAGGGAATACTTCGTCTAGAAGCCTATGACTGCGCTCTTGCTCTGACCAGGGATGTAGGCTTAATTTACATTATGCTTGCTTAAACTTTTTTTTCTTTTTTACAAATGTGGAGGGTAAAGCCGCCTTTTTCACTAGTTGTGGTGAAATTGGTATGAATTTGATAATTTTCTTGAAAAACCATGATTTCACCTGTCCAAAACCTTAGAGTTTTTTTTTTTTTTTTTTTTTGGAATGCGGGGCTGTTAAAGGTATGAAAACTGGATTTTGGACCACCCCATCCCCTAAAGGTGGGCGTGAATTAAGTCTAAATTCGAAAAGAAAATCATTTCCCCATGTACGAAAAAGCACCAAATTCTGGGATGTTTTTTTTTTTTTTAGACAACTGAGTTCCCTAGGGGCTTTCCAGGGTCTTTCTTCAACACATTGGTCAGACCAATGTCTTCAAGGTTCAGGAAGACCTAGCCTACAGGTGTTAGCCTCGACAAGTGTACAGATACAATACAAGACAAAGGTGATGGAGTGGATTTTTCCGAGGCGCCGTACTAAATTCCTTCAAAAAATAACTGTATGGCCAGTTCTCCGGCGGGTCGATCTTGAACCATTTTTTTTTGGCGGCGGGCGGAGCAAGCTTTCGGGTCTTGAAAATGCGGGCACTGCTTGGTCGACTGTGTCTCGTCTCAAAACCAGAGCGTTTTTCGTTTGCCGCTTGTAGTCGACTTTTTCCTTCTACAGTACTTCTTTACAAACCCCCCAAAACATGGGTATAACCTTTAAAATTGTCACTCTACCAGGTGATGGGATCGGTGAGGTCTACTGCTATTCACTTTTTAACTATCATCATGCCCATTAGTGTAGCTGTCATCGGCTTATACCCTAACGTGTCTGCCTGTATCCGCATCACGGTCGTAATAGGTCCCGAGGTGGTGGAGCAAGCGCAGCGGGTACTGAATATCATCTCCGAATCTGGTAACGTGAAGTTCGACGTGAAGGCCTACGATTTCGGAGGTATTGCCATTGACAACCACGGCAATCCCTTACCGCGGTCCACTTTGGAGGCCTGTCAATCGGCTGACGCCATTTTGTTGGGTAGGTAGACTGATCTCGTTCATCAAGCTTTGGGACTGTCGGTAAAATGGATCTCTCCGATCGCTTTTTCTTTCCTGTGCCGTACCTTTCATGGGCTCTTTCCAGGTTCTGTGGGTGGTCCGAAATGGGGTGTTGGGAAAATCCGGCCGGAGCAAGGATTACTGCAACTTCGCAAGACCCTTGGTCTTTACGCCAACATTCGACCGGCCTTGTTTCCCTCCGATTCGTTGGTGAAGTTGTCGCCTTTGAAAGATCAAGTCGCGCTTGGAACTCAAATCATCGTGGTCCGTGAGCTGATCGGTGGTATCTACTTCGGTGACCGTACCGAGGCGACCTCATTCGATCCTGAAGGTGGTGAGGCTAGTGTAGCTCGGGACGAGTGTAGCTACAGTGTGAAGGAGATCCAGCGGATCGGACGAGTGGCTGCTTTCTTGGCGATGACAACTACTCCACCTATGGCCGTTCACTCCGTCGACAAGGCAAACGTCTTAGCTACCTCCCGTCTGTGGCGCAGGGTCATCACCGATCTCTTCGCCACCGAATTTCCCCAGCTCGTCCTTGACCATCATCTCGTCGACTCGGCAGCGATGGTGATTTGCTCGAACCCTCGAAAACTGAATGGGATCATCTTGAGTAAGTAGCGAAGGTTACCTGGAACGGCCTCAGCCTGACTGGCTAACACTATAAGCTTTGTGGATGTTGATTGCTGCTGACTGGATCGAACGATGACCAGCCGAGAACTTGTTTGGAGATGTTCTGAGCGATGAGACGTCTGTGATACCAGGATCCCTCGGCCTGTTGCCCTCAGCATCGCTTGCCGGAATTCCTGACCGGCGATCGAAATGTCTTGGGGTGTACGAGCCGATTCATGGCTCTGCACCTGACATCGCTGGTCAAGGTATCGCCAACCCAGTCGGCACGATTCTCTCGGTGGCTATGATGCTTCGCTACTCGCTCGCATTGGATACCGAGGCGGAAGCAATCGAGTTGGCCGTGAGAAAGGTCTTGGACGATGAGAGCCAAGGTGGAAAAGGTCTTAGAACAGCCGATCTTAAAGGCAAAGTCACTACCAAGGAGCTGGGTGACAGCGTTGTGGATGCTCTTAGATCTATTCTGTCTGCTCAAAAATCCTGAGGCCTTGGTATCTTGCACGCATTCTATTGAATATAACATCATGCCAACTGTGTTCCATTGCCCATCGTAACACTTCGAGGTTAGTTGCTTGTCAGCGTGATGGCGTGCGCGCCAGATCACTCATACCGTTCAAAGATTTGCGAGCAACCGTTTTTACACCGAATTTTTCTTTACCTGCTAAGCTTGAGGTTCGTTGACCTCTGGTTTGACGGTAGATTGTGCAATTTAAAGACATCACTCGTTCCCTGCTTTACGGCCAAGACGACAAGATTATTATATGTGACTCAATCTGTTCACTCGCCACTGAACGCCCTCTGTCTCCTCAATCGATTAGCTATCCGGTAAGAACTCATCTTCGACGGTATTTACTTTAGTGAGTCCTCTTGACTGGCATGAGTCAGGCCCAAAGTCCTCAGATCACACACAACATCTAGGACAGGCGCAGGGGTAGCGCTCTTTCAATCGCTCCCTTTTCCCATAGGGTCGCTTGGTCATTGACGCTGTTGATCGATGATGATATGACGAAATCTAAAGGTTGGCTGACACAGTAATGACCTTGGTCACAGCTAATTGCCCTGATCGGCGAGCGCAAGATCCATCGAAATCGAGCCCTGGTTGACATTTTGACTGGCTCGCAGAGATCAGTCGCGAACGCCGGCAACCAGATTGCACAGCAAAAGCTACTTATCGCACGGGTTGGGCTCGAGACCTTACATCAACTGGACTAACTCATAGGTGGCGTGTGCTTCAACACAGGTGCTTGACTTCTTAAATAAATAAATAAACAAAGTCATAACGATCAAACCGATAGCCCAGTTTACCGGCGCAGGCCGGCGCTCTCAGGCAAGAGATATGCCCAAGACGGCCAATCGGGAGACACAAAAACAATCACCGGTTGTGTTTGCATCGACGAAAAAGGAAAAAAAAAACAAGCACTTTATTTAATTCCCCCCTTGGCTTCATCTGACTTGCACTGCCAGGATTGCTTGATGCGGGTTTCTAAAGACGGCTTCCCTCAGCGTTCGGCATCAAAAAGCGATCGATCGACTCTGCCCCGGTGCACTCACTCTCACGGTCCTGGTTTTGTTCGACCTTGCATTAATTCTTCCGAAGTTAACTTGCTTTTTGTTTCCCGGTTCTTTTTCTTTGAAAGAAAATTAATTGGCCCAGGTCCAATTTTTGCAGCGTTGAGCTGTCCTGCCCACTTTCGCTGACTGGCCTTGTCTGGACCTCAATCTCAAAACCCATTGGGAGGGACTTTTTATATAAACTCACCGAATTCTTCCTGGTCTTTAGTTCTCCAACTCCGGCACACCCCTCAAGAAATCACAATCATTATTCTTATTTTACTTCGACACCCCACCTCTTCTTTTTTATTGGCTCTTATTCGTCATCAACTCATCCTTTAGCCGGTTCTTCCATTTTTCATCCCACTTCAACAGCGTTCAAAACAATGCTTTATCTCACTATCCTTCAAACCTCCTTCTTGGCCTTGAGTACTTTCATCGCCGCAACGCAGGCCGTTGAACACTCTTCCAAATATTCTTCCCACCTTCACGCTAGTCGGAAACACAGGCGTCATCACGGTAAATCTCCACCCATTTGACTCCCTTCCATACGTGTGGTGTCTATCACACGTACAGTACTCAATGACGCGTTTTGCCTTCTAATAGCTCGACGAGTTGCTGGTCACCGTCGTGCGCAAAAGACAAGCTGTACCACCTCTTACAAGCCGAACTCATCTTACCCTTCGAACACGGTAAAGTCTGAAGATGAAGAGACCACCACCCCGTTAAATGCAAGTCAAGCAAACGCATCCGATTCGTCATCGGAAAAGACTAACACCTACACGAACTCGTCTCAATCCTCGATTACGCCCTCCTCGTCAACGTTCAATCTCGTACCCACAAATCTCGCCGTCAATGGAGTAGCGTGAGCTTGCATTGATTTTTACTTGAATTGAGGGTCAACAAGCTCATCGCAGCCGGTTCTTTTCAGCTTGGGATTCCTTCCTGATGATGGTGATGCAGGCGGTAGCCGAACTACGATGGCGCAGACAAACGCAGCTATTGGCGCGAAATCGGCTGCGTACGGCTGGTACGCCCAAGCCCACAGTGGAACCCTATTCGATGGCTCTCAACTCCTTTCAGTAATGGACGACGTCAAGGCTTGTAACTGCGTCTTCCAACCCGCGGTGATGCCAGTCGGCGGATGGAAAGGTCTCACTAGCTCCGATAATAGTCAGGCGGTCGCAATGTAGGTGTTATCATACCAAGGGATTTTTAAACCACTTGAAAACGGCTAAAAACATCTCTTTACGCGGTCTTTTTTTTCTATTGGAATTGAATCCCAATCAGCGCGAACGTGATGAAGAAGTTCACCGACAAAGGGATCCCCGTGTGGCTGAGGTTTGCCCACGAAGTGAACTAGTCAGTCGATGTTTCTATTTCATCTCTCCCTATCAGGCCTATCACTAAAGCGTACCATAATTTTCGCTTTCACCTGCCTAGCTACCAATCTGACGGGACCTACCAGGGTAATGCTGCCGATTTTAAGGCCGGCTGGGCCGCAGTCGCGGCGGCCTGTAAACAGATCGCGCCGGAAGTAAAGATGTGGTGGACACCCAACGTCGCTGCCGCTTCCAGCTACGACCAGTACACGCCCGACGATATGTCGACAGTGAGTTTGGTTGGTATTGACTACTACCCCAAGTCAATCTCTAAAGGCACGGAATTCGTGACCACCATGAAGGCTTTCCACGATAAGTTTGCTGTTGACGGTAGAAAATTTGCAATTGGGGAAACAGGGTACGCTCCAAATAATTTCCTGTCATTCAATGTATGCTAACTGCTTCTTACGTTGGCCCCACAGATTGGGATATGCTGGCTCTCAGGCAGACCGGGTTTCGTGGTTGAAGCAAGTGATGTCGTCCAAATCTCAGCTTCCAAACATGATCGCAGCATCATGGTTCAACTACCAGAAAGAATATGACTACAGGATCGTCAGCCCTTCGACCAGTTCCGGCGGAGTGACTGCCATTCTAAAAGCATATCTAGCTCTTTAAAGCTACCCTGCCTGCCTTTCAGTCTCTCATATGTCAGCCTATTTTCGTTCTTTCAGAGTATACCGTCGTCTTCGTCACCCGTCCATCTTGTTACCATAGGCCATGTTAGCAGCAGATTTTCACTCGCCGGTTTTTTAGTTCATTTCACCTTCTGATGTTCACTCAGTCATTTATCATGACATCATCAACTTTCATTGCACCATAAACTTTCCATTCAGCTTTGTTCCGAGTACGATTAGGTGTAGTTATGGGTATTGCTTTTGGGTTTCCCCTTTCTCATTATTTATTTATCATTATTATCATTGTCGTACTTTTGTTCAGCCATATCATTGTATATAAAATCCCCATCAATCAGCATTTGGAACTGGAAATACATTACCATTGTTCCGAAATCTGCGAGTCGTTTTACCCTATCTCTACTGCATCGAATTGGAACTTTCTTTCAGTAGTGGACATGTACTTATTGCGCTGCTTCAATGTGAAACATGTTGGCGGCTAAGGATGTAGACCGACATATCTTGCGAAAGTATGATCCAACTGATGTACTCAAGATGTGAAGAGTTCTGACTCTAATATTTTTTCTAAAGCCTCTACTTGTCCGTCTGCACGCCAGGCAACTAAATCAGAAGCTTCCTGCTGTTCTACCCATTTCCTCTTTCTTTCAGAAACTTCCGGCCATTCTTTCCATTCCTCTGACACTTCCATCAGCCAAAACGAATACTCTGCGCGGGACACGAACTCGTCCGTGACCCGCTTATGAGGTTTAGTGTCCTGCGATCGATGAAGCATTCGAACAATTTTGCCTCGAATCCCGCCTGCATCAGGTGCCAACGAAATGTCCAGGGATCAGATTTTAGGGTAAGAGAGGTAAGCATCTGTCACCTGGCTTTCACTCTTTTCAAGATTTCTTTCTGTGGTGAAGCTATACCTTCCTCCCAAGCCTCCCTGAGCGCAGCCCGGCCTGGATCGTCGTCGTCTGTCTTAGGCTCAATCTCGCCTTTGGGAAACACCCACCGATCTTGATGCTTCCGAGAAGAAACCAGCAAGAACCTGGCCGGATTATCTGGTCCCTTCCAGGGTCGGAAGGGTATCGCGACGGCCACTTGGCGTGGAATGACTTTCGGGTCTTTCGGCATTATCAGATTTTGTCGGTGTGGCCAGTGATGACACTGTAACAACTGAATGTTGTTTACAGCACAAACACCAGTGCGGGGCTTGCGTGTTGCATGCACTGTCTCTTGTAGTGTCACACACACTGTTGAGCCGTTGCTTATCTTTTTTTTTTTTTTTTTTTACTGTGTAATTTTGTATTACATAATACACCTCATGTGATAGACTAGTGTGTACAACATCCTACTGTCATAGCAATTTAAGGATACCACCCATTGGTGGTAGCTGGTTTACAATATCGCCCGTTGAGGTCCAGCACCGCGGTAAGATCATCAAGTGAGATGGAAGGCAATGAAGAATATACAGGCCAGCAGGTCGCGGATAGGAAAGACAGAAGTAGGCAGAATCAGAAAATACATAGGAGGACACAGGAATTACACTTGGGCTGGGTCGTCTGGTAGGTAAGAGCAAAGATGTTCAAATCTTCCTGTCGCTAGTATGAATTCAACTAAGGACGGGAAGAGTGTCGGGGTGTCCAGGACCCTGTTGGCGCTATGGAGTTTCACCTTGATCTTCTCTTCCTTCACCTTTTGTCGGAAGATCGCTCGTTGCCTTCGGTATTTGCCGCAGTAGAGAAGAAAGTGGGGGACCGTTTCCGGTACTCCACAACCTCTACACTGTCTCGTCATCGATCGTTTGAATCGGTGCAGGTAGTCGTTCAGGGGGCAATGGCCCGTTCGGAGTTGAAAAATGGCCGCCGCGTGACCTTTTTCCAATCGGTTGAAGGCATCAGCAATCAATTTGGCCGGTGTTTTGAAGGTCGAAATGTGGGTGGGGAAATCGGAAGAGGAGCAACTTAGCGATTTCCAGGTTGCCTGCAAGAGACTCGCGAGACTCGGAGGGAGGGCGGTCTTCCTTCCCTCTGCCTCCGCTGCCCGTTTGGCTGCCTTGTCAGCCAGTTCGTTTAAGGGGATATCCTCGTGGCCGGGGGTCCAAAAAAAATCCAGCTCTACGCCCCCAGGAAGTCGGTTGATTTGTTCCTTAAGAAACTTGACGAGATATTGGCCCGAGGTTGGGCGTATCGGTCGATGTGTCGCTAGCCGCGCCGTCTGGCTGTCACTGAAGATGGCCGCCTTTTTTTTTTTTTTTTTTTTTTTTTTTTTTTTTTTTTTTTTTTTTTGAATTAAAATGTTTAAAGTGCGTTATCTCCCCTATAAGGGTACAAACAACACTATGACAACAGTATGCTAAAACAAGGTAAGACGCATCGGCTTAGGTGGGTGGGTGGGACTACTAGTAGTACTACTCGGGCGGTAGGAGAAAGAAAACAGAAGAAAAGAAAAGGGAGAAGAGACAGAGGAAATGGGACACAATGGGCACAAGGAAAACAAGGGAAAGCCCACAGGGTCGCTAAGCAGAGGGGAGCTTCGGCTTCCCTCACCAAGCCAAAATGAGTCAGTCCTACTACGCCAGATGGACAAGGCTGGGCAGACTTTCTTAGGCGCAGGACGATGTTCCTGTAGTGGGTTGGCAAGACCTCTTTTGGTCTCTGGTGGGTGGGTGAGACAGTAGATCCCGACTCACTCTGGCGAGGGTTGGTAGGCTTTGGCTCCTCCTGGCTCCCTGGGGGAAGTGGAAATAGCGCGCTCCCAAAGAAAGCGACATCCGCTCCCAAAGGAAGTGAGAGAAAAAGGGAAAAAGGGATAAGAGAAGTTTGAGGGGTGAGGTGAGTGTTGAGTTAGGTCGAGTTAGGGTAAGGTATGGGTGAGGTGGAAGGTGGAGGTGGCTCGAAGTCGGCTGAAAGGGCTAGAGTATATGGGGCGGGTTAGGGCGGGTCGGGGGGATGGCCGCCTTGGTCTTGCTGTCCTGACGATCCTGGAGTTGGTCATGGAATTGGGCAATACCTAGAGAGATGCCCATATATTCCATCTCATTGTTGGAGAACGCCTCCGAAAGGGTGAAGGTCGCGGTGTGGGCTTCTTCTGCTGACGTCGCGGCGGCCCCTCCACCAGTTCCCTGTAAGAGAGATCCATCCGTGAAGATCACCATTGCATCAAGCGACCTCTCCGCTAACTGTTCTGGAATACGTTGTTTGCATTTTTCCCGGGATAAGTCTTTTTTTTTTTTTTTTTACCGTGTAATTTTGTATTACATAATACACCTTAAGTGAGAGACCAGTACATAACACATTTTAACAGTTAAGTGGTGGGAGGTTTACACTAGGCAGTGATTACAGGTTCATGGTAGCAGCAGCGGTAGTCTCTAACATGGAGAACAAAGCACATAATTTGGGAAGAAAAGAGTTCCAAAGAAGAAAATTTTACTATCTAGCGCCGGAGGATCCTATTCCGGTAGGTAAGAGTGGAGATGTTCGAATCTGCCCGTTGCTAAGACGAAGTCGGCTAGGTATGGAAAAATGGTCGGCGAGTCCAAGATAGCGTTTGCGCTGTGGAGATTCAGTCGAATCTTTTCCGTCTTCACCTTTGCCCGAAAGAGGGCACGTTGAGTCCGATATTTGCGGCAATAGAGTAAGAAATGTGGTACCGTCTCCGGCACTCCACAGGTCATACAGTATTTCGTCGTCGATCGTTTGAATCGATGCAGGTAGTCGTTTAGTGGACAGTGGCCCGATCGGAGTTGAAATATTGCCGCTGCATGCCCCTTTTCCAGTCGATTGTATGCATCAGCAATCTTTTTGGCTGGGGTTCTGAGGGCCGGTGTGTGACTTGGGAAGTCAGAAGAGGAGAAACTCAGCTCTTTCCAAGTGGCCTGTAGCAGAGTCGCGAGACTCGTAGGGAGGGCAGTCCTGTTGCCTTCCGTCCCGGCTGCACGTTTCGCTGCCTCGTCGGCCGCCTCATTCAAGGAGATACCTTCGTGGCCCGGGGTCCAAAAAAATTCCAGCGTGGTGTCCTCCGGGAGGCGTTTGATTTGGTCTTTAAGGAACTTGACGATGTACTGTCCAGAGGTGGGTCGAGCTGGGTAGTGTGTCGCTAGCAGGGCTGCTTGACTATCGCTGAAGATGGCCAGGTTAGTCTTGCAGCTCTCCCGGTTACGTAGGTGGTCGTGGAATTGGGCAATGCCTACGTATTCCATCTCGTTGTTGGAGAACGCCGACGCCGGGGAGAAAGATGCAGTTCGGGTCTCATCCTCCGAGACCGCCGCTGCCCCTCCTCCTGTTTCCTGTAAGAGAGACCCATCGGTGAAGACGATAAGTGATGTTTCTGACCTTTCTGTTATCTGCTCCGGAACGCATTGTTGGCATTTCTGCCGGGTCAGGTCCATGTTGTATAGCAGGCCGATTTGTGGCGTCCAAGGGGGATCTACAAAAGGGTGAATGGTTTCACAGTGGGTCCAGTGAAGTTCCTGGAATGCTGGGAAGCCTATTAGTGTCTGAACCGGGCCCTTGTGGAGCTTGGCCTTCCTTGAGAGCTCAAACTGGATGAAGGGTTTCACCGGGTGGGGGAGGGGAGCCGTCATGCGTTTGTGGAGAAAGTTGTGATTGAGTTTCACCGCCGTTGTCTCGAAGGGTTCACTGCCAAGATATTTGTATCGGATGGGCCTATCCAATGTTCTATCACCCCAAGATATGCGATGCAGTGTCAGTAGGATTAGGTGCGATGGAATTACTATCGGTATCTAATGCTCTGACACCATATTGCAGTGTAATTCCATTGCACCTAATCCTACTGACACTGCATTGCATATCTCGGGGTGATAGAACATTGGATAGGCCCATCTGATACAAATATCTTGGCAGTGACTTCACCTTACTTTCACTAACCCAATGAAGTAAATTGTGGGTCAGGCAACAATATTGATTTTCAAGTTCGGCTTTTTGGAGTAGCAAACATCATATAGGTTAGAGCCCCCAAACACTGTGAACAATCTCATCCAAAACTCAACCAATGGCGATTGGTTGGCATTGTGATTGGTTATAATGAGAATGCCTCCTAGGCAATGATTGAACGTCCAAGAATCGAACTCACCCGATTTGTCTGATTTGTCCTACAATGAACTGGCAGGACCCAAAAAGAGGACCCCTGACTCTGATAATATCCGACTAACACAACCCCCAGAAAGCCCTCCCAAGTTCAAGAAAAAATCACTGACCACCCTTGCTAGTGGATCCTACGAAGGGGTGTTGACAAGGGGTGAACTATTGAACCCGCCGCCATTGCCGACCTTAGAAACCAAAGCTGAACATAACTTGATCAAGACAGTCAATCGCTGATCCAATAACATTACTAAATTTATCAACACTTCCAACATTGGAGCAAGATGGTTCCAATATAATCCATTGGAAGATGAAAATGGCTGAATCAATATTCACCATATCTGGAGTATTGGACTATTGGAATGGCAAGAAACTGAGACAGGACTCGAGGTGGGAGATGGCCGTGGACAGATGTGTGCACACACCATACCAGATGACCTCCAGAGCCTAGTTGGATCAGTGAGTCTAGCTCAAGACACCGGACATGAACTCGAAAAATGCATCTATGACCTCTTCCCCATCTGCAGAAAGAGTTGTACGTACCCCACACATTTCACTTATCAAACCTTATTCATCTGAGATCTTGATAAATTTATGTCTGACCTGCATATATGTATTCAATTTACCCCCATTGTTACCCCAATTGGTCATCAATTCTCCACCTAGATCACGAGAAATAAAACCTCACCCATATCTTCCTCATCCCACCTCTACTTTTCCCACCATAGGTCAGCACTAATACCCTAATAGGGAAGAGAAGAGGGGAGGTGTCCACCTCACATGTCTAGATATACCTGTTGCAAGCTGCCAGGAGCATGTATGATTACACTGCTTCAAGCAGTGCTGGCCCATCTCCCTTCATCTCCCTCTGTCTCTGAGACACCCCCCCCCCATCCACACCCCTCACACTCAACTTCACTCACTGTAAGTCCCTCAAGCCCTGAGTCCCCACAGTACTGGTGAGTACCCAAGTCCTGCTCACCTCCTCAAGTCCCTCATACAGAACCACCAGTGTACAGCCACCCTCACTCACTTGCACAAACAACTTA
>MU167287.1:267467-278853 GCA_015951145.1 Cronartium quercuum f. sp. fusiforme G11 | reverse complement strand
CTAATGCTCTGACACCATATTGCAGTGTAATTCCATTGCACCTAATCCTACTGACACTGCATCACATATCTCGGGGTGATAGAACATCGGATAGGCCCATCCGATACAAATATCTTGGCAGTGTAGTTGTGTTCATACACATTATTAGTGAGTTCATTCTTTGTACCTGTGCATGAGTGAATTGATCTGTGGTGTATGAGGAGTTGTAAGTGTTCTAGTATGCACCAGTGGCTCTTCCTTGTACACTGGTGGCTTCTCCTTGCTATACCTCCTCTTTCACCCTTTTCTTTTTTCATCTCATTGATTGAACACCAACAATCATTATTAATGATAAAGAACTTACAGCTGAAGAAGAGTTAAAGTTATTAAAAGCCCAAGTTTGAGATTTTGCTAGAGTTTGCAAAGTAAGTTCTTCAATTTCAATCCTTCTCCCATTCTTTCTGTTGAGTGTCATTCATAAAGTAACTTGGTGAGTTTTTTTTTTTTTTTTTTTTTTTTTTTTTGGAGAATAGGATGTAGCAAGAGGCAATTTATCACAAACTGAGACTATTAATGTTCAAGGTCATCATCTTACAGAGTCAAAACCTGTGGTGAATGGAATGGTACAACACTTAAAATATTTTGCTGGTGAGGTAACATGAGTTTCAATTGGAGTCAGTTTTTATCTCTATGTTTTTTTCTGAAAACTTGTATACACCTGAGATATGTGTGTAATCTAACCACAAATGTGGATTTTAACTAATCACCTACTTTTTCAGGGGGAATCTTGGGTTGGAACTGAGGGTAAGTGAAACTAGTAGATCTTTTTAAAATCAGATTATTGGATATATGAGCTTTCCTCTGCCTCTGCAGCCATCAACTCACCAGTTACATGCCAGTTTAACAATGTGTCTCTCAATACACACTCATCAAAGTCACTGTCAGTGATCATCACCACTCTCCCTCATCCACTCTTCTACATCTTCATCCATCTCCTTTCTGCCACTGTCCACTTTGACAGCCCCAGTAGATGGTCAGTGTGCCTACTTTCCTTTATCTCCTTCTCTTAAAATGCTGACTGGTCTAACTGTAGGCTTGTCAGCCCTGAGTACCAAAGTGCCATGTGCTAACAAGGACAATTACAACTCATACTCAGTTTCAAGAGTACAAACACAATACTGTACTTACCAACATAAAAATATCATTACAGAAATGGATTCTACACTTAATATTACATATAGTTACATATTATAACTA
Source organism: Cronartium quercuum f. sp. fusiforme G11 (assembly GCA_015951145.1). Taxonomy (NCBI): domain Eukaryota; kingdom Fungi; phylum Basidiomycota; class Pucciniomycetes; order Pucciniales; family Coleosporiaceae; genus Cronartium; species Cronartium quercuum. The sequence goes on along the minus strand of MU167287.1, from coordinate 277,617 downwards.
AGACAGAAGAGTTGTAATTACTACTGTAAACATAGGTGTAAACAGATAGCTATAAACAAAACACATGTTACACATACAGTCTACACTTGCTATAAGCACAGATGGAGTATGCATATTCCTTTATAGGCATCAGTTTTTGGGCAAACTAAAAATGGGCAGCGCTTATTTTAGAGGCTGATGCATATAGGAGAAAAGCATCAAATTTGCTAGAAATATGCTTACAGAGAGCTTGGAATCAGCAAACATAAGCATATTTTTATGTCTCTAGGGAAGATATGCTTATGTAAGAGATTTGAAGAAGACCCTGAATTTCCAGTTTGAGAAATTCCTGTCACAAATCCTTGCTGTGTTCATGTGTTTATCCATCCCCCTCTGCTCAGACACCATTATTGTACCTACACACACACCCAGCAACAGTTTCACCATCATGTCTCAGTCCCAGTCTGATAAAAAGATGGACAAGCTCATTCATCAAACCCTAGTTTTATCACAAAGTTGTCCTGAGGACAAGATTTGCAAAGCCACCAAGGATGACAAGATCTATCCTTTATTTCCTGAACCTTCTCACCTTGCACCTGATGATGCTGACAAGGGGATTGGTTACCTTATGAATCTGGAACTTTACATAGTCTGTGGAGTTGACAAGATTGATGACCACCTGTTCACAGGATTTAATGGGATTGAGCTCATGCTCAAATGGATTGGTCAAGTGTGTGCCCATTCAACCTGGAAAGGTGACACAAATTCAAATGGTCTTCTCAGGCTCAAGCTTGAGAAAGTTTGTAAAAAACTTGAAGGTGAGTACAGATCTTTGGTTTTTTTTTATTCATCATTTTTCTGTTCTGTCTCATCCTTGTTTCTTTCTCTGCTACTGTACATAGATGCTGGTGCAAAGGAACCCAAAGCTGAAAGAACAATCTTGGCTATGTCAGAAGCATCAGCCTCAACTGGGAAAAAGTGACATGTGATCTCAAATGGTCAAGTCAAGACTGCAAACATTGCAAAAAAGGCCAAGAATTATATTCCTCCCAAAAATGATTCATCCACATCTCATCACAGCTATGATCTCACCTTCAAGATGGAAGTACTTGCCTGGCATCATCAAGGCTGAAAGATTCAGTGTGAAACAGCACACCACTTCAACATCAAACAGTCAACAATCAGCTGGTGGCTCAAGGACAAAGACAAGATCCAGAAGGACTCACATATCAATGGAGGTGCCATTTGTAAACAACACATGGCACAATATCCTGAACTTGAGCAAGCACTGTATCACTGGGTGATCAAGGCCCAGGAGCATCACGTCCCAGTAAATCATGAGATGATACAAATGAAGGCTCACCATTTCTCTGCCATCCTTGGAATTGAAATGAAATTCTCCAATGGATGGATGACAAAATTCAAGAAATGTTACAACATTTGCAAAGTCACCCTCCATGGTGAAGCTTCATCAGTGAACCCAGATGATGTGGCATCTGCACATGCTCAGCTCCTGGAAATAACCAAGGATTACAAGCCTCACAACATTTAAAATGCTGATGAATCTGGCCTATGTCATCAGTAAGTCCTCCTTTCCTTCTCCTCCTCCCAATTGATTTTTGATTCGATCTTGAGCTTCATTCTTTTTTTTCTTAGCATACCACCAAATAAGGTGTTAGCAACTGAACAGAAAGCTGGTGTGAAAGGTGATAAATCTCAAATCACATACCTCCTTTGTGTAAATGCCAATGGGACCCACAAGCTTGATCCTTTGGTAATTGGGAGTTCAGCCAAGCCAGCTCACTACTACAGTTTTCAATACACTTCCAACAAAAACACTTGGATGACTGGACGGATATTTGGTGATTGGCTGCAAAAGCTTGACTATGTTTTGCAAAGAAGGCTGAAAGATATCACTTTTGCTTGACAACTTTCCCAGTCACAAGCACCTGTCAAAACCCTCAACTTGAAAAATATAGATGTATATTTCATTCCTCCCAACCTCACCAGCCATCTTCAGCCCTGTGATGCTGGGATTATAGCTGCCTGGAAAGCTCACTACCAATGTGACACAATCCCCCTGGTCATTTCAAATTATGAAGACAATCCACAGATGTCAGCTAAGGAAGTCTACTGCCTTTCACTCCTTGATACCATGCAAGTGGCTGATTCATCCTGGAAACACATCTCTTGCAAGACAATTTTGAACTGCTGGAAACACACACAAATCATTGCTGCACTCAACCAACAGCCTCCTTCCTCTTCTACCCCAGCCGATCACAATTTAGCTTCTGATCCTGAGCTTCAAACTGTAATTGATGAAGCTTTGATCATTCTCAAGAAACTCAAGTGGTGCAAAGGCCTAGATGAAAGTTGTTCTGAAGTCCAAATGAGTATTCAAACCCTCTTGAATCCCAAGATTGAATGCAACTCACCTGACAGTAATACACCAATGCCAACTGACACCAAAATTATCCAAGCTACCACAACCAAGTCCAATCCAGACACTTCTGAAGAGCCTGAAGATGAACTTGAGGATCTTGGTGATGTCACTCATACACCAAGTTCTATGACTGAGATTTCTATTGCCATTGACAACATTATACATGCTCTCAACTGACAGCCTTGAGATGCTGATGAGCCAGAGTGGAGCTCTCACATCAAAGCTCTACATGGTCTTCTCAATGACATCAACCAAGTCCGCTTCCATTTACTCAAGCAGAAGTGCCTCACTGATTTTTTTGACCCTGAAATTTTCAATGAACCTTCTTAAAAGATGCTTTTGTGCTTTTTTTTTGTCAAGCTTGAAACCTTTTTAAGCCCCACCTGTCATCCCTATTCCTACCTATTCCAATTAAAAAAACTGACTGATATCAAAGTTATCCAAATGTGAGCATAGGGTTTTTTTTTTTTTAAGTGCAGTTTTGTATTACATAACACACCAGATGAGAGACCACTACATGACATAATTCAACTGCAATGTCAGAAAATGTAGACTTGTTGAGAGAGAGAGAGGATTGTGACATGGAAAAAAAGAATCTATTGAAATCCACTTTTAAAAACATCCTGCTACGATCACATTATGCTTACATGCTTATTTTGAAGTGATGCATCGTACAATATAAGGGTCACAAAAATTCAACCTAGAAGGTTGCTTATAGAAAGGGTAGACTGTATGTAACTATATGTTATTATTACAGAAATGACAACTACATGTAAAATTACATATAGTTACATATTACAACTAAGACAGAGGAGTTGTAATTAGTACTGTAACATAAGATTGAACATGTTACTATAAACAATACATAAATTAACCATATGTAAACCACTTGTTATTATTTTAGCATTGGAAACTATGGGTAAAATAACCTATAGTTACATATCACAGGAAACACTGAAAAGACATAAGTCACACTGTAAACCATGTGTAAATATGTTACACAAGCGCATACACTTATAACGGATAAGTATTAAGTGTAATATTATTGTAGATTTGGATTCTACGGACCAAATAACCTATAGTCTCATTTTAGAGTTAAGTGATAACTCTATTAACTAATTAAGTACCAATACAAACAATATATTTCGAAGAAATGTACTGTACTTCAATACAGAATAGCTAGTGTAGTTTTAGAGCTACAGTTGAAATAATGACAGTTTTATTAATTAAACACATGTTTTACACCGAGGAACTGTCATCAAATGTACTGTAGCTGTACTAGTGGCATGTTTAATACAGTACTGTTGATCATAGACAGATCCTCAAGCAATATAAAGGATTACACATATGTGATGACTCTAGTTCTAGGTCTTTACACTTAGTGTATTTGCGTATCTGATAATACCGCAAAACTTTGATTATGAGTGCGAAGTAAATGCTTTTATTAAGAAGAAAATGTTTCGATAAAGAGAAAAGAAAAAGACTATCCACCAAACATGACTTATATATACTATGTACATTATCTACTCTTAGTTACATGTTTTCTGCGCATGTCGATCTTTTTGGTGTGCCTTTGTCTTGGTAACCTGTACATGATCTCCTAGTAATCGTTGTCCAAGTATACTTGTAAATATACTTGCTAACGTGCTATAAACATATGTTACTATCAACGTTACTCAGTCGGAAAGAACCATTAGGAACCCATCATTACAACATAGTTGAATCATTGACAGATCATCTATTTGATATGTAATTCCACCTCGAGGGTGACAAACACACGCATGTGAACCTCATAGTTATACGAAACGTTAAGTGTACGGTAAGCTTCTCGGGACGGTCGGTGAGCGGGAACACAACAGATGATGAGGATCCCGCTCTCCGACCGACCTCGAAGAGTCTAAAGTGTCGCTGTGCCGCAGTTGTGTGACATCCCGACTTGTGACACTCCGATGTGGACACCCTAGTCTACAACAGTAGTCGCCAGGGTTTCGGCCACCAAAATTGGTTCGATGAATTTCCCATGACCTCGGAAAATCTGATTACCATGATATTCTAAATGGAGCTTTCTTTTCATTCAAATCGGCATTGATACAAATCGGTGATGACTGATCTGAAGGAGTTCCCATCTCATCCATTCCTTCCTTCCTTCACTTTGGTGTAGAGTGCATGTAGGGACTCGAAGGGCTGTTTGTCAGGTCAGAACACCAAATTGGGAGTCCTGATACCTGACCACAGGTTATATTTGACCTTCTTCGGTGGGGTCACTGACCTGAACAAGTACTGTAGGGTTTTACAACAAGGCTGGCATCTACTGGCATCTGTGCACACATGTTTGGTGCTATGAAACAATGTCTTGTGCATGCAAAGACAATTGTGATCCCTTTCAAAACCATCTCACATGCCCAAATGGTCAAAGAACAGCAACGGGCATAGGTGATCAACCAATGGAGCATCAGTTTCTACTCGATTCCATTGGTTGAGAATCACCTACGAATCAGACTTTATTTCTGACCTAGGACTAATCGATTGTTTTTGGCTCGAGAGTGCAAACCTTTTTGCGGAAAATCACCTTTCATGGCCTCTGGCCACTGATAGAGCAAAGATTCAGTTCACCTTCAAAGATGAAAAAAGGTGGGCCTGAATCTGGTCTTTTTATCCCTCCAAAGAAATCCCAAGGAAGTCAAATTCCATGCTTGTAAAAAAAAAAAAGAAGAAGAAGAAGGGCTAGCTCACATTTGAAGAGTATCTCAAAGCTCTCATCCCGACCCCAAAGTGCGCTGATCTCAACTCTTGAAAGCGAGGTGATCTGAAACCTTTCCCTACCTTTGAAGTGAAGAAGCATTCTGAATCTGTTGCTGAATTTGGTCTTTGTTCTTCAAATTATTGTCATTTTGAATGAAAACCAATTCTGCCTTCTAAATAACAATGAATTTCTCACTAAGGATTTGTAGATGAACAACTTCATTGAACAAATCTGTGGAACCATCTGTGAGGGATCTTTTCAAACTATTAATTCCTTTAGGATTGTTCCTCAAATAAAAGACAAAGCTTTCTTCATCTACAGTGAAATTGAATTCCATAATCAATTTTTGAAGTGCTGTACCAGATTTCTCATTTTCTGCATAAATGTGATGAAGCAGCTCTGTATTGGCTGAGACTTCTTCATGGTAGTAGAAACATTTTGAAGGCTAATACAAACTGTGACACAGCCTTCTCACAAATAAAGAGCATCAACAGGAACCACACAAGGAGACTAGCAGCACCTATTTTTCTTCATACCTTGATTCATTCAACTTAACACCGTAAAAAAACAAGAACACAAGACACTCATCAAGTATGGGAGTTTTATGAAGGTAATCTTTGGCTTGGCTGAGGCAAAAAAAAACTCACGCACAAAAAAGGTGCTTGATAAAAGGAAACACCTCCGGCGGGGCTCGAACCCGCAGTCTTTGGATTGCAATGGAATGCTAGAAGTCCAACGCGTTACCATTACGCCACGGAGGCGATGGACGCGTCTCGGTACTGGCAAATTTATCATGGCGTGACGAGCTGATCACAGAGGTACAGGCTGCTATGGTACACACCATTTAAGAGCATCAAGTCTGTAAGGGTTTTTAAAGCCTTTTTTTTTGGAAAAAACGACACAGGGCTGGACCAATGCTTTATATCACTCCACTTGACCGGTGCTCAGTATGCTAGCTTGTGTTTTGAGTCATGGAGGGTTTGGATGCTGAATTGTGACTCAAATGAGGCCAAAATATCTTTCAACAATAATTTCTGGTCGCGAGTTTTTTAAATTGTAAAACAAGTGGCTGGAAAGTTTTGAAGGCAAAGATGTGAGCAGGATATATGACTTGGGCTTCTAAATGAAGGATCGATATCTCATGCGACAGCTTCAGTCTGAAAGTACATCTGACATGACAACACCATTGCAGTCAAACCAAGCGGACCATAGCTGCTTAGGTCTTGTAGTGCAGGACACAAAGAAGTTTTGTTTAGTGAAAACTAATGCCTACCCATGAAAGCAAGAGTTGGTACTCTGACATTGCGTTTGAAGGTTGCATGTTTACCACCGAATACCTCAAAATGATACTGTGCCCCATTTTGGACTGAGGATCATTCTGCAACCCAGTCCCACATGTAGAACAGTTCTGCACTCCTCGGATACACCCATAGGATTTTGCTTCAATCACTGTTGTTGATGCAACGATTGTCGTTTCACTCTACTAGTCTGTTTTGGTACTCTCTGAGCCATTTTGAGTTTAGACTCACACTCTCGAGCTCTGAGAGTTGGGTGCGTTCAGGTCCGCTTTCCTCAGTTTGTAGAATGTCACTTCAACGGCTGGAGAATGGTGGATATCAAATGAAAAAAACATGCCTAGCAAGGTAGAGAGGGACCAAAAATGGTATCACTCAACAGGCAAATATGAGGCTGCGTTTTCCAAACAGTCACTTCACCCTTCGATTGGAAGCTGTCATGATATATATTTGTTCGTGGTCGAAGGAGGCTTGAGCCTTGCAGTCTCCTGCACTGGCCCTGCTGTATTCGGCTCGCTCAGCTTCGGCCGGTCCTGCCCGGGTCTGCCGTTTTGGTGTCCGTTTTTGGACCCGACAAAATCACACAGAAGTGAGCGACCGGCCCTACTGCGCTTGATGAGTCTCGCAAATAGGTTTACCGCAGTCCATACCGCCCCGATCAATGTGGCACTCTCACACCAGCCACTGCAGACCGTCAACCCCGAAACTAACCACACCTCACGCCCCACGCCGGTCCGAGCTATTCACCTCTCATCATGGTCAGTCAGTCATGCTCAACCAGCTGTGTCCTCCTTTCCACCCCATTGCATGTCCAGCCAATCACCATACCAGAAATTCATATCACTCAAGAAGTCACCCTCGTCAAAGCACGACAAACGAGCAGCTCGTCCTCAATCGCTCGATGATATCTCATCACCGCCAACCCTCTGAACTACTCGTGCCTCACGCACTCATTCCAAACCCTGCCGGTTTTGTGCATTGCAATACCTGATCCAATAGCTGATCGCTTATCTTGGTGCATGCTGGCAACCACAGGATCCTTCTGGTTCGGTCACCGTTCGCACCCGCAAGTTCCTCACCAACCGCCTCTTGCAACGCAAGCAGATGGTCGTCGACATCATCCACCCAACCCGTCCCAACCTGTCGAAAGATGAGCTCCGCGACAAGTTGGCGGCCTTGTACAAGGCTCCTAAGGAACAGATCATTGTCTTTGGTTTCCGAACACAGTTTGGTGGTGGTAAAAGCACTGGTTTTGCGTTGATCTATGACAACAAGGAGGCATTAAAATTCGAGCCTAAATACCGGCTCATCCGGGTTTGTTTGAATTTCTTTTTAGATGTGACAAACCACGACAGTAATTGACTCATGCCATTGTCTTTAAATAGTTCGGAATGGCCGAGAAGAAACCCGCAGTCGCTCGCAAACTCCGGAAAGAGCGAAAGAACCGTGCCAAGAAGTCAGTCACTCACCTGGTCCCCTGTAATTCATTTAATTCTCACCTTTTTTCACAAGCTGATTATGTATTACATTTTTCAGATTCCGTGGCACACAAAAGAAGAAAGCCGACTCAGCTGCCAAGAAGAAGTAGATGTTATTTTAATTCCTCGCACGCCTTCCTATGCAATTTTGATCTACTTTATGAAGCCGTCAACCTCTTCGCTCCTCTGCTCGGTCTTGTTTCCAACTGTTGGTTATGTTGCAAGTGCGATGTATACCTACACTTACATGCTCGAGGCGCTCTGAACAGCTGTGTTGCATCTTATTCATCACTAGATTCGGCATCGCGAACCGGCCCTGGCACCCGACAGAAATGTCAAAAGCTACTCAACATATGTACTCATGACTTCCTATTGACTATTCACACCAATTGCCAAATCTCCTTTACTTGATCAATTCGGTTCCCAAGATTGCTCCCCTTGTCGCGGCCCCCTTTGACACTTGTGGCCTCGCTAAGCAGCTATAAGCGGTTATTTGAGACTTGACCTCGCTCATACCCTTGCTTCAACTTGAGTGCAATGCTTGATGACCTGATTTAAAGAACCTTGCCATCCTCACCCATGAACTATGCCTACAAACCCTGGTTTGTATTCATAGTTTTGAGGATCTGATGTCAAAGAAAGTCATCTGGCCTTGCTCATTAATTGTCCCTTGTTGTGAGCATGCCCTATGCATTGGCTCACTCCACACTTTGAGTCAAACATGTCTTTAGACCTTCCTGTTGTTCATCAAACACAGATTTTATGGTGTCAATAGTATACTTACTTGAACAGACCTTTGAGAGACCCTGGAAAGCCTCAGTAGGTTTTGGTGCAGTGCTAAGTCTAGTGAGCCCTTCTTGAAGTCATATGGGACTGGCATGACTAACTTTGAGCCTTTTGCCCATGTCAGAACCTTATTCAGGCCCTGATGCAAAGCTCTCTTGCAGGTTGAGAAGAGAGTATTGTGACACAGTGGTGTCATACTTTTTTTTTTAGCACATGAGGGAGCTATTTGGGCAGTAGAGAAAGAATACATCCAGTCCACAGATCCAACTCAGATGTCCGTTCATATAGTGAAGTTTGCACTAGATTACCTAGAAGAAAAGATGTGAGATCTAGTGATCAACATCAAGTTTTCTAGCTTGGCAAGATGTAATATTATCACAGTGTCCACATGAGATGCGCATGGCATCCAATGCTGAGAAAAAATTCCCTGTGTGGCACAAAAGGGGTTTTGTTGGTGTTGTATGTATCAAGTCTCATCCTGGCAAACTTTTTACCATATTGGATATGTTTATTCAAGGTTTCTTTTTCATGTTACCTTTTGAGTAGTGTATATATATTGTAAAGATGTGTTGGGTGGGCACTAATTTTTAGTCACTTGTATATTCTGTTCGATGATTGATGAAGAGTTTGTTTGATCACTGTATCCATTTTTCAATACCAGCCCAAGTTATTTCTAAACACAAATCACATAATAATATCTGATTGATAGCAAACTAAATTTTGCTTAGATTACACCTCAACTGGTAAAAAAAAAATCTCAGTAACTAGATATATATGTGAGAGTGTGGTTTTAAATTAACTAAACTTATTTATTATTTATTGAAAACCATAAATCTTCACCTGGGTAAATCCATAAACTTGGAGCCGAGTGTAATCTAAGCCTTATTGAGCTTGCAAGGTTTCAGCCACAACAAAACCCAGGCATACTTAAGTGGTACCTGGGAAGAAACCTGAGGGAGGTTTCATTATAGTTAAAAAAAAAAAAAATGCAATGTTGAGGGACAAAACCCTAGCTGATGTGGAACAAAACCTTGATCACTCTACTGTATTGAATTAGTCAAGGTGTGAGTCTAGTGACAGACCAGTACCAACCATGTGACTCAATGTCACAAAAAGTGAATGTGACTCAATGCCACAATTCAAAACACTGTGAGAGCCTAGTGAAGTGATCTCATGGGGTGGTGTGGCACTCCCAATGTACTAGGCAAGGGCAGAGCTTGAGAGGGACTTCTCAATTCAACAAAAGAAAAAAACAAAAAAATGCCTCTCTGCTTACACTACAAGACAATCAACAGATGTTTTAACAGGTCTTACCCTGGCTTAAGGAAATTTGATTAAGTTTTGAGGAACTTCTTGATGAATAAAACCTCTACAAAAGTCTAGCCTCAATGGGGATCTAACCCAAGGTCTTAGAACAATTTGTAAT
>MU167287.1:214799-229609 GCA_015951145.1 Cronartium quercuum f. sp. fusiforme G11 | reverse complement strand
AAAAAAAAAAAAACTCATAGTTAAATTCCATAATTGGAGTAGAAATGATTTTTACAAGAGATAAAACATCAGAAAGTAAACACTTAGATCAAGATTTCCTTGAATTGTAAAATTTAAAAAAGTTTCTGGATGGCATTGAGCCCTCTTACATAGGCAGATAGACCTGCGGGTTTAGGGGCCATCTGTTGGGTTTGTTTACATCTGTAGAACCTTTGTTATACTACTAACAACGGCACGTTAAGGCACCCCTTTGTAACCCACCAGTGCCTGTGAGGAACATCTGGATCAACAACCAGCTTAACTCAAGCCCACACAATTCCGGCGGGTTTTTTTTTTTTTTTTTTTTTTTTTAATTCGACTAGTCGAGACGCTTGAACAAGGGGGGCTTGTTCCCTAAACATATTTTTCTGCGTGAGAGTTAAATTGCTTTCGGTGATGAGTCTTGATATTTCTGATTGAGCCATCAAAAGAGAGAAAAAAAACCTTTTGAGCTGTCGAAAGAAGTTGACAGGTTTTGCGAGTTCTGGATCGATCGGTCGAACGCAATCTTTCAATTTCCTCCTCGTTCATCTGATTGACTAAAACTTTTACAAAATCCGAGTTCACAATTTTGAGCTTCAACCTTTCATGGGACTCGGTCTCAATCATCCAGGCTTCAGGTTGAAATCTTTTTCACGCGACAGGATATATCTCAAAACTCGAGGTTTACTCGCTTCTCAAAGGTGAAATTGATTCTCAAGGAACGAAGAAAGAAAGCGTAATGGGAGCTCTGGTGGAAAAAATGTGTACAGGCTGCTTCGGAGAAAAAAAGCTATCGTTTTAAATATCTCAAATTATTGAGGGATGAATTTGAGATTGAAGGGTGTAAAATTTAAAAAGTAAGCTCAAGTTTCAGCTTTGTTTCCATATTATTTCACTGTCACCCAAGTAATCTGAAGTTGAACAAGAAAGGAATTGGGTCAAGTTAAAATATCCACAATGGCTTGTATGCACTGTCTGAGGACTACTTCCCATCAGTCAACCCTTTTACAATCACCTCCATCCCCTAATAAGACTTGTAACCTTAGTTTAACAAAAATTAAAGCACCAACAATCTACTTAATTCCACAAAGTTGAACTTGCAAATGTTCAAGTGGGTGATATGACAGTCACGTGCTTTGTCTTAGTACTGTAAAGTATGGTGCAAAGGAGGTCCAGGAATGCTTATAGCGACTGATCGGGTGGTAGACGCCCGACGGTCGGCTTCTAGGTCCAGGACTCCAGTTCAAACAACCAACAAGAACTCAAGACGACACAAACTCCAATTCACTCCCATCCTCGGCATCGGGACTACTGGGATTCATCAGGGAAACCAAATCTTTGTTCACTCTGGCCTCATCTAGAGACATTTACAATTGGAATCAGAAGAGATGTACGGCGCCGGCGTGCTACTGTCCGGGAATGAACCTCCGCAAACTGTTTTGGAGAGTTTCATCGGTTTGTGATTCTTGTTCGGTCCTTTGGAGGATGGGATTTACTAACGGAAGAGCTAACAGATGATTATATATATATGTGTGTGTGGTAAACTTTAGAGCGTGCCTGTAGTCCGATGTTAAGCCAGCCCAATATGTCCCTGAATCTGGAGATCGCGTCAGTCGTCGTTTCAACCCAAGCTGAAGGACCTAGTTGAGAAAAAAAAAAAAAAAAAAAAAAAAAAAAAAAAAAAGGATGTTTGACCGACGAGTTTTTGGAATATTATGAATTTGATGAGTTTTCAGGGATTTGATCAATCTCAAGAAGGCCAATACTCCAAGAGAAGCTGCAATGACTGTATTACAACATGTCAATCGCCGGAATACGCATGTATCAATGTTGGCCCTCCACGTACGTTTATTGAATTCTTTTCTTTTGAGTTGGTTAAGGATTTGGTACAAGGTTTAATTTGAAAAAAATTTGGCCCTAACATCATCTCATCACAACTTACCGAAACCCTCTAGCTTCTCGATATTCTCGTTAAGAATTGCGGGTACCCTTTTCACCTTCAAATCTCAACAAAGGAATTCTTGAACGAACTCGTTCGTCGGTTCCCCGAAAAGCCCCCAGTTTTTCCACCGCCACCAATGCAGAAAATCCTCGAACTTATACACGAATGGAAAGTAACAATTTGTGTGACGAGCAAACATAAAGAAGATCTGGTTCACATACGGGATATGCATCGTCTGCTCAGTTATAAGGGTGAGAATCGCGACCGTTGAATGCGGCAGGCTGTCTAATAATTACCTCGTGCGTTGCTAGCCTGACACAATTCCATCATGTCCTCAACCAGGTTATCGGTTTCCGGATTTAGATAGAAGGGCTGCACAGGTCATGAATGAATCCGATGTGAGGTTTACCCGCTTTTCCTCATAGTTCTGGCCCGTCATTTGTTCTGGAAGTTGACTTCTGGTGCGATATTATTTTTTTGATTACAATCTTGATCAGCGACTCAAATCAGCAGAAGAGCTTGAGGAAGAGGATCGTGCTGCACAATCTGCGGTAAATATCTTTCAACACCAGGTTTTTCTTATGTACATTGTTCTGATCATCTTCACTGACGTGATAGAAACTGCAAGAGTTGATTCGGAGAGGTACTCCGAAGGACTTGGCAGCTGCACAGGAGCTCATGAAAATCATGTCAGGCGCGGTGAGTAAATGATGAATATTAGCTGCTACCTACTTGGGCTGGGTATGGTTAATAGAAAAGGTATTGATGTCGGATTATTGTGTTTGATCTGGTTGAACATCAGGAGCCAGACAAGCAACCAGACTACGAGGCTCAGATGCAGAAGGAACTAGATAGGGTTCAGTCTCGAATCTTATTACTCAACGAGTTACTCAACAATGCCCAACCCGGTGAGAAATTCGTGGACGGTGATGCGTTTGATGTAAGGTTCAATTTGTGAAACATATCATGTCTCAATTTCTGAGTGGGACTCATTTGAGCTTACACGATCATTTTGATCAATTTGGTTATTGAACACAATGTCCATTTAAACAGCAAATTTCACAGAAATGTAAACAGGTTCAACCTAAGCTGCAGAAGTGGATCAGTGAAGCTGCCGAAAACCGTCCGGAGATGATGGGTAGGCTTCCAAGATTTATTGACGAAGCCTAACCGCTTAAAGTTCAACATTCAAGCCAAGTCATCATTATCGCATGACTGATAGATGTCTATGTGATTCTACTTTCTTCAGACCGACTTCTCCTGATCAACGACTTGACAAATAATGTCCTTAACCGGTATACTTCCTTCAAGGCCGGCGATTTTAGTGCTACAGCTGAAATCAATCCTGCGTCAGTTGATCATTCACGCTCCTGGTCCATAGTCAACCATGCTGATTGAGATCAACTTGCTTTAGTTTTGCTGGTAAAGATACCGCAACAGCCAAATCTCAAGCCAAAGAAGTCAGTTTGATTGACTTTGATGAACCAGAACAGACACCACAGCCTGCCGCTGCCACTGCCACTAGCACATCCACAACGTCCGGAATAGATCTAGTCGACGGCCTGTTCGGTTCCATCTCTTTCACGGACACCAATTCAGGACCGATCGCAGGTTCATCAACTAGTACTTTACCACCACCTAACTTGTTTTATGACCCCAACCCTTCCTTCACAACCGGTCCACGTACTCAGCCACCTTCAGCCACATCTCTCATATCACCATCTATCCTATCGATCCCCTCGGCTCGACCTTCCTCTTGGGGTGCAGGGCAACCACTCTCACCTGCGCCATCATCTAATTCACTTCGGTCTGGTGTTCCATCGGGGGCAATCACGCTTAATAATCACGGATCTGCTAGTCCTCACTCTGGTCCCAATAGCGCAGTAACTCTTAATAATAATACGACAAATAAAGACCCTTTTGCAGATTTAGCAGGATTGTTTTGATGATGATGATAAGTTCAATTTTTGTAAGAGTTTTTTTTTTTTTTTTTCAGATATTCGTGAAAAGAATGTTCTTCTCATTTCTTTTGATTCTCCTCTTTTCCACTTTTCCACTTTCTTTGATTTATAAGTAATATTGTAGACTGATGATGGTCAGATATTGGGGAGAGGGAGGTAGCAGTCTAAGCAATCCATGTTTTTTAAAAAAACAAAATGTTAGGATCGGCCCTTGAGAGTTTTAATAAAGGAAAGAAAGGGAGATTTTATTTGACAAAATGATTATAGATTTCAATTCTATCAGAGTAATATTAAAATTAAAATTTGTCAAGTTGTACATTATGTGTATATACTTTAATGTTAACAGCTATTTACATCTTTTTTTGATCAAATCTTTATTTTAAAAAGAATGTTTGGATAAGAGTTGAGAGAAGAGCGAGTTGATATATAATTCGAAACTGAGGAAAGAAAATCCTGCTTCAGGATCAAAAGGTGGCCCCTTTTGTGATTGAAAAAAAAAAAAAAAAAAAAAAAAGTGTTTTACAGGACTTGTGAGAGAAACGATATGTGTGTTTTTTTTTTTTTTTTTAGTTTTTAAAGAAAACAGGTGAAAAGTGTTTTAAAAAAAAAAAAAAAAAAAAAAAAAAAAAAAAAAAGAGAGATAAATCTTACAATCCATTACTATCGTATCGAAAGTTTCCCATTGTGTTATATATATATTTGAGAGGGGAGGGTAAGAAAAAAAAAGAAAAAAGAAAAAAGAAAAGTTTTTAAATGAAAGTTAGGTGCGCGGTCGACCGCACTAGTGTATGTACGTATTGCCTGGCGCACACCTTGACTGATCACCGATAACATCTTTCTCAGTTACATCTCACGAATTTAATTAGGCACGCAAATCTCTCTCTCTCTCTCTCTCTTCTGCGTTCAAAAAAAAAAAAAAAAAAAAAAAAAATCAATCTTTTATAATGAGACTCATGATTAAAATGATAGTGAACCAAAAAAGAATTTTGTGAAAAAAAAAAAAAAAAAAAAAAAAAAAAATTTTTTTTTTTTTTTTTTTTTTTTTTTTTTATATTTATTTTAAGAAAACCTAAAAAAGGGACTTCCATTGAAGAATTTAGATGAGGCACGAATATGTTATAATCAATAAATGATTTATATCGAGTTCAGGTTTCATGAGCTTTTGTTTAAATAAAAGTCTTATTCAAGTATATGATATGATTTTGTTTCCTTGAATTTTCTTATTTAGATTTTGGTAAAGTGATTGATTGTTGATCACCCAAGGAAGATGAGCAGAAAATTAAACTTCTTTATCATTCTCTCAAACCTGGAAAGTTTCATGATGTGTAGTCAATCTTGTTGAGAGATTGCTTGGTCTACCTGTCAGTCATCTGACCCACTGTCAGCAAGTAGCTTCTGTTAGGCTACTCTCCTGGCTTATTTATAATGTAGGTACTAGGGTACCTATATGATCTGCTGAGCTGGAAATACTGGGATCACCCAAGTACTGACTTCAGCTAGATGACCTCTTAAAAGAGGGTTTGAATAGTAGGAAGCTATTGAGGAGCTCTCACAAAGGGGACTTATCTCTTCAACCCTTATGTGGCTCTTGCTCCTCAATGTACAAGCTACCATCACTTTGTTGCTTGGGTTTATGGACTCCAACCTTGCTTTCCTAAGGCAATGGATCTCTGAGTCTAGGTTACCAACCTACTATGATGACCTTCTCTTTACTACACCTAGTAACACAGAGCTCTATTGAGTAGATATCTTTATTAATAAAGAATCCTCAATGTTGAGCAAGTTGTGTTTTTGAAGGTGGTGGTAACAGGTTAGGAGAGGGGGGGAACTTCTGGAGTCAGGAGGAGGGTTTATATACCCTGCTCTCACTCTGGTCCCTCATTATTAGGCTATTGGTCCACTTGTGGTTGCCAGTATGATTATGAAGGCCCTAGGTTTGTTCTTCAGTATCTATTGTTTTATCATTACTACTTCTATGTGTTTACATGTGGCTTTTACTGCTGAGCCTAAGTTATACTTAGCTCCTATTACCTATATATTGCCATTATCACTTAAGTGTAGGTATGGCGTTTACTCATTACACAGATGTTTACTCTTTCTTACACTCATTGAGCATATGTACTTTTATGATTAACAGCCTTAGGGACTGCTGAGCTGTCCTCAGTGCTGATAGTTTACCTGTGGCTCTTGATACTGAGCCTGAGTTGTGCTTAGCTATTATTACATATATATTACAGTTATCACTCTAGAGTAATCTACTGTAATATTATTTTACTTTTGTGATTACATATGTACTTTTGTTCATTACTATATGTAATTTTGATATTACACTTGTCTTTACATGTGTACTATTGCAATGCCTTTCTGTGATTAGTTTTTGACAGTCTGTGGGACTGCTGAGCAGTCCTCAGGGCTGACACCCACTCACCTGAACTGACTTTTTATGAAAATCATGTTACAAAAAATTGAAACTATCAAAACAAGAACAGATGGTTATTTTTTAGAGCATTGGCAATGCACAATCACTTGAATTGGTACAATTACAAGTGGACCATTCACGTCTGAGAAACATCAAAAGGCCCAACAAAAATACAATACATGAGGAGACTTCAGACGTCCTTCCATTTCACCAAAGTCAATCCATCTCTTACAGCCAACATCAATACCTCCACCTCAGGACTCTTAGAGATTTCGAGGTTGAGTTCGTTGAGGAACTTTCCAAGGTGGTTGTTACGCGTCACCGTAGCTTGGTCTACTCCGGGTGGGTTGAGAAATGGGATTCGGAACGGTAAATAGGCAGTAGATCTAAAAAGGACGTTATCGATGACCATGATACCGTTTTTAGAAAGTAACTTGTGACCGATGATTTGACGAAAGTAAGTCAAGTAAGAATCTTTATCGGCGTCCAAGAAAATCTAAAAATTTATAGTTGAAAGACACATAAGGTCAGTTTATGGGGAGACACAGTGACAGAGCAGCATAAAGGTTGTATTCAAATGAGATCCTTATAAAAAAAAAAAAAAAAAAAAAAAAATCAAACGCTCACGAAATCGAAAGGACTTTCATTATTCTGCGCCATCGTTTCCAAACTGACTTGGGCAGAACCAATTCGTACTTCAATCTTCTCATTCACACCTTCCCCGGCCTTCTTCCAGTAAGGTCGACACCAAGATTCCAAGTATGGCTCACACTCTAGAGCAATAACGCGTTCGACAGATTTAGTGGTTGCAAAGACAGTGGTCATCGTACCAGTAAACATGCCAATTTCAAGGACTCGGCGAGGGCGGAGAAGACTGGTTAGGAAGGACATAAGTCCAGTCTCGTATAGGTTCGATGACATCGCGCCCACCAATCGGTAGCTCGTCTGTCCAGAAGCATACAAGGCGCCCCAATCGGTCGTGTTAGCTCCATTGATGATCTCTTCTATGACCTTGGTAGATTGGGCATTCATATCGGGAACATTGGTACTGGATCATACATTACAGGAAAAAATGATGATGAGGTGAGAAAATTGGGAGTTGATATCATCTTTGTTTTCAGAGGACATCTTTATCGAAACCAAAAAAAACAAAACGCACCAACGATCAACGTAAATGTCTAATCCAGCTGCCACTGCTTGTGCTTCACGCAAGATCTCATCCAACTTTTCTTGATCCACACTAGTCTCAGATGGCTCGGGAACAGACGTAGAAGTCTTCAAGAGTGTACGAGCTTCAGTAACGAGATTGGCTACTCGTTCGGTAGGTCCATGGCACACATCGTAGACTGACAACATCTTGTAAGAGCGAAGAAGAAGGTTCAAAGGTTCGAAATCGGGAGAGAGAGAGAGATAGCACAATGAGACCTGATAATGAAACGAGGAAGAGTAGGGAAGAAGAAGGTAAATCAGTTTTTTATAGGCACGAATTTGATCAGCTCGGCATAAAGTTATTGTCAAGCTCAACTCAATCATCAACTATTTTCTTCTTCGTTCCTGAAATTCGGTTTATGACCCGCATATGCACTGCGCCTGCACCTTATCAAAAATTTATGCAAGCTGAAAGTCGTACACCTCTCGGGATTTCTTTGTAGATAGTATCCCGACTGGCGTGATGATCCAAATACATAGCTGTCTTTATTTACGCTCAACTTTTTTCAATGGGAAGCAATACATACATTCATAAAACTTCAAATGTTCCTCGTTTTACAGGAAGATTCCGCCAGCTCCGAACACGGTATGAAATAACCTGTGTTGATTAAAGCGTGCGTTATATTGGGGATGCGACGGTACGGTAAGTTCGGGACGGGAAACCATACGGAGGAACACACAGCAGAATGATGTGGAACCTCCTCCTCCTCCGCCTCTCAAGATATGTTCTCGTCGGTGCCGCAGTCGTGCCCCGAGTGGACCCGGCCCCGGGGCCACAACACGTTATACGGATTAGTTGAGCAAGTTGGATTATGTATGTATACTGAGACCATGAGGTACATACAAAGTCTCACAAACCTGCTGTTACATAAGTATCTGGATCAAGATTTGCTCGTTCTGTGTTTTCTTTTTTTTTTTTTTCTGCAGGTTCATCGCCTTTTGACTCGCTCAATGTCCGTTCATACTCATTTTCTCAAATCTTCCAAAGAACAGATATGCCCAATAGAGATTATCTTTACATAATGATAACCTAAATTCCACTAGAATCTTGAAAAAATAAAAAAAATAAAAACCTCGAGGACATGCTTATCATTAACTTTTGTATTTAACTTATAAATACTCTAAACTGTTTAATATTGAACTTTTCATCAGCGCGCCCAATTCCTTTTACCAAACCAAACCAAACCAAACCAAAAAAAAAAAAATGCAAGGAGTGAGCAAAATCACGCAAAATTTACTCAACTCCTTATAGTGGACTCGGCACCCAAGGGTAAGCACCCGGAATCCACCAACGGAAAGACATGGAAGATTCCGGGAGCAGGTGCCATTGCCCTTTTTAGGCTGACTGGACGCGCCGCGGTCGTGCTGCGGAGCACAGTCATACTTACATAAAAAAAAAAAAAAAAATCATTTGGCTTTTCTCATCTCTCTAACGCACCTTAGCGGTGAACATTTTCCCCCTAAACAGGTCATGGTGATGGTCTCAATCGGTCCTTACGGGAACGTCAAACCCTAAAGGCAGCAGAGTTCGAGATGCCCCGAGATCGGTTAGACCAGCTGACGAGCAATTGTAGCCGATATTTTTCTTATTTTATTTTTTGAACTGATGAAACGAGTGGTATGTAAATGGGATGGAGATAAATATTTCAAGAAGCCCGTGGGCTTGATGGAGATATCGCGCTTGACCACTCAAGCATTCATTCATGGCCTTTAAGCTCCTCCTCCAAACCCACGTGAACCTCATCAACAGAGGGAGAAGGAACTAGTATTTGTCAATTATTGTCCTGTAATGTGGAGGGTGATCCACCCTGCACCAGCACTCTCTCATGATGTAAGTAAGTATGAACCTTTTCACAGCCAAATTTTATCATGTGTACTGGGCACTTCCAAAAAAGTCCCCTTTGAAACCACAGAAGCGCTCGCCAGAATACGTATAGATCACAAGTAATAAACATACTTGGGTTTACTACTTACTTGAAATTGGATAAGTAATAGTTCAAACTTGAATTTTAGGGATAACAAGTTTACATGTTTATTCGAACCTAATTTGACTCCAGAAAAAAAAAAAACAAAAAAAGAATTCATCTCTCATGTAGATTTATGGTGATCCAGCCGCTCTTGCAGTTATTGACGCTTGATTGGGATGTTGTGATCACAATAAATACCAACTCGAGTTATGAGCCAACATAAATGTCAGGATGAAAAAGTGTAGTACACTGTAACAGAAGATATTTACATTGTAGCAAAGGATATAAACATGAGAGATATACTTATGAGTAGTACAGAGTAGACTCTATTTCTTTGATTTCATCACTGTATACTCTCCTTTATTTTTCTCCCACATTCAAATTTCTATCTTTTTCTTTTCTCATGTCAAATTATCTTTGTAAGATGACTACCTGACAAGGAGACAAGACAGGATCATGTGACTATGAAGTCAACAAGCCAGTTCTGGTTTGTTCCATGGCTGAGGGCACCATGGAACATCCACTCATCTAAAATGAGATTTATCCATATTGGGCCTGTGGCATGTCTCATCTATCAGTCTGGGGATGGAAGAGTGGCATGTGTCTGGGAAGTATGTTCATAATTTTTATTTAGATAACAATGTGCTATGGAAGTCTGATCATCCCAAAATGGATCATGGTCTTGAGATCTCTTTGTAGTCAAGTCATTCACACTGGGAAAATGGTGGTCATGAAGTATATGCAGGTTGCGCGGTCCTGAATGCATGTCAGGACCTGGTGCACCTGTCAGAATACAGGACATCTCATCCTGTGAAAGCTCTGTGTCAATCATACCACCACCACACATACAGCCAATAAAGGATTGGGTGAACATTTTTTTCGAGAAATGTGTCATCCGAAATAGGTTTGGATAGTTTAATCCTGAATGGCCAAAATCCAAATTTGGTGCCCGCTGGCCCTGGGACTTTGATGATCATCCTCTATTCAACTGACCTTGGAGACAAAGACCAGATGGTTCTTCAATAGCCTGATGCCAGACAGTCAACAAAGGGTCAGCCATCCTCTCTGTTCTCTCCCCTTCCCTTACAAGTCAAGATTGAGGCAAAATGGATTTCTTGAGTCAGAAATGATGCCTGAACAAGAAATGGGCCTCATATTTCAACCTGTCAATCAAGTTTTCACTGAACATTTAACAAAATCTTTATTCAAACGTGCTGGATATTTTTAGTATTGTATTACAACTCAAAGTAGGAAGTACGTTCTTGTAATCACTGATTAGTGACCTATTTGAATGTAATGCTATCTGTTTTCTTTCATAAGAAATATGAGAGAAAGAGAGAGAAAGTCAACACTTGGGAACTCACAGCTGAATTAAAATTGAGAAAAAGATTAAACAATGTACCACATCAACATGTTCACCATATCAGAATACAAACAAACAACTCATCAGAGAAGATTTGTCAGCCCCTGAGTACTCAGCAAGTACCATAGGACTGCAAAGGTATTGTAATTATAAGTGTAAACAACTCATAGCCCAGTTTCAAGAGCTATACATGATACAACCTGTTGTAAACCATAGCCATAAAATGTGAAGGTAATAACACATTATTACCAAGAGATTTACACATACAAAGTTTGGTTTACCTTCTACTGAGTAAATATGGTCATAGAGAAGGAAGAGTGAAGGCTCAGAATATAAAAGGAGGACCAGACCTCCCTGGACACTTTCCTCTCTCTGAAGCATCAATAAAATAAACCTCAACAGTCTGAATACCTCTCTAGGTTATTCTGGGCTTTCTTCTTCTGAGATTCCTTAATCACTGGTTAATACATAATTAACCTTGGTGATTTCTTCTCTATCTAGAAGCAGTCTAATTTTCTTACTGGTCTTCACCAGTTGTTTATTTCATTGCTCCTCTGAGGTTCATCACTAGCACCTTTCCTCCTGGACCCTCTGTGCTCCATTCTTGCTGAAGGGTTCTCAAGAAGTGTAGCACAGGGGTAGAGGATAAAAGCTGAGTGTGCCAGCTTCTAGATAGCACAGGGACATAAAAGATCTTTGTGAAGCCTTGCTGATCCTGAGGTTTTCTAGAGCTTTCCCTAGACAAGATCAGCACTCATCTGGCTCTCAGGAGAGGTTCCTAAGGCATTTGAGTTTTAAAAGAACCCACTTCCAAACCTTTGGCCTTTTGTGCCCATCTTTTTCTCAGACTAGTAGTGAGGTCACTTGCCAGACAGAAGCAAGTGGCTCACAAGATTCATCATCATCACAGATCTCCAACTTCAATTCTCAATGATCCTACCCCAAAGCAAACTAAAGTAGGTGCACATGCTAGTATTGCTTGTGAGACTTGTTGGTACGTCACTCTTGCCCTGATTTTGATATCATTCAAAATCAAAATTGATCAGTTGACTTATCATAAATGGCGAATGTATATTTACTTGTAGAAACTCTAAATGTAGTGGTCAATATCTGATGTGTACTTTTTGTGCATCCAGTTCACTTAGATATGATTACGATGGTAAGTCTTTAAAATTGAATTAGTATCATTTTATAAGAAAAAAGGAGAAATTTTTTTAACATTTGTCAATGTTTTAAAATATTTAAATAGGTCACCCTGATCTAACTAAACCACATTCATAAGTCGTTTATTTTGATTTTATAAAACTTGTTACTCTCATGACCATCATCTTATTCTCTTGATCTCATTCATACAATAGTACCCCTTTATTGACCTTCTGACCTACCCCATCAGTCTTCTCTCCAGCTTATGATGTTGTCCAATTTTGTCTTGTTCATTATCAGTTAAATCATCATCTTCACCTGGAGGTGTAGGTGGACTGAAGAAAGTGAAGAAAGATTGGGTCAGAATGGCTTTCTTGATCATCTGGGTTTGGTTTGTGTCTAACTCAAAAGAAAACAAGGGGTTTCAATCAGGACAAATATATAAATATATATCACATATATAGATCAAAGGTAAGAAGACTCACTTTTAACACCAGCATGTAGAGATTCTTCAAATGGCCAAGCAAAGTAGCCAGTATCAATGCCAATTGTCCCTTCCAAAGGGAGGAGGGGTGGGTAGGTTTGAGCAGATTGGCTCAGCAGATGGGTTTACTGGGTCATCCAGAACTACTGGCGGGGGGGTTAGGATAGGCTGTGAGTTTCTTCCTTACCCTAAATCCAGTGACACATATTTTGAAAAAGTGTTCAACAAATGCTCTTTCAGCTGTATACACAGATGCACACTGAAGTGCATGTTGTGACATAGCCCTATGTAAAAACTGGTGGAAATATGTACCCTAAGTATGTAAAACACCTCATGCTTCACCTTTGTAATACTAGCCTATCCTTGATAAAATACTACCCTTGATGTGTCCCATGGGAAGCTTAAGCATATGTATGTATTCTATGAGGACTATGCATATCAAAGGAGCAATCAAACCAGGGCACCAATCCTCTCAACTCCTGAGTACCCAAGTGGTGCATTGGGAACTATGTCTGATTCCATGAATACCAGCCCTTTGTAGCTCTCTTTTGGACTATATTGCCCAGTCCTGAATATTGTATGGAAAATTTTATTCCGAACCTTGTTGAAAGTCCTTCTTAAAAACAATTTAAACTAGATTATATAATCTAAACTAAATACTAAACTGATATACCTATAGCAAAGGAGTAATACAAGCTATAAATGATTTAAATTGATCAATAAAACAGTTTAAGTTAAACAAATTGATTTGTTGATTTGGATCATTCAAATCAGATGGGATCAGTCAATTGAAACAAAACTGATTGGTTTGATCATACAGTAGTTGGTGGCCAGTACAAAAGTGGATGTCCATCAGGAGTGTAGTGGAGATAGTCAATGGTTGAACTTGGCTTCAATTGCAAATGGTCATTGTTGGTTGGATTATGTGTTTAATTAGATATGTATATTATGAAATAAAGATGTAAATAGGATTTGCCATGAGATCATGATATGATTATGTACCTACACTGTGATTTGAGTGGGCAGATTTTAAGGCAAGTGTCTCATGTGTATACACCAAAGACATAAAGTGTTAATTGAGTTTTTCCAGGTTAAGCCAGAATAAAGGCTTTTTTGGACTTTCCTGACATTGCTACCAGGTATGCATGTTACTGGTCTGAGTAGCAATGGTATGGTGCATGAACACATGTCATGTAAGTCTGACATGACCCAGGGTGTGGGAAATGTTTCTGTTTTTTACAGGACCATGCAACCTGTATACACTTCATGACCCCAATTTTCCCAGCATGATTTGGATGTAGTGTTTCCCCAGATTATTTATATTTTATTATTTACTTACACTTCTCATGAAAAGAACTTGAATTTCCTCCTCAACATCACAAGTTGTGAGGGGTAGACTTCTTTTAGGTCTACCTCAACACTTGGTAAACAAGTTGAGTTCAAGGAATTAGTCTGTGAGAGGAGAAACTTGCACAGACTACAGTTAGATGACCTCTTAAAAGAGGTTTTAGGGTATAGGTTAGGCAATGAGAATCTACTTTGAGTCTCCTGGTCAAGTGAAAGCTTGCTTCAGCTTTCTTGGTCAATTTTGTGGAACCTTGTGAACACAGTAGTCACCCCAGATCTGTTGGGTTCAACCTCTTGTCACTGTTTATCTTAAAGAACTCTGCCCAGAGTCTTCAAGATAAAGAGTACAATCTGTGAGGAAGGACCCAGGCCTTGTTCAAAGTAAACAAAGAGAAAGAGTAAACAGAGAAAGGTTCTCAGAGGGATGAAGCACTATACTACTTTTGTAGTAAATGCCAGATATCCCAGTAGAGGAGAATCTTTTGATGTTCTTTTTTTTTGAAGGTGTAAAAATTATTAATTTCTCCAAAAAAAAAAGGGGGAAAGGGGAAGAGGGATCTGAGAGGGGTTTATATACCTTTCAGATCCTCAGTAGAAAGATTGCCCTTTCTCCTATCTTTATATTGTGCTAGCACAGCCTCATTGTTTACTATTTCCTTTTATAGTATTGAGGTTAGCCCAGCCTCATTGTTTACTGTTTTTCCTTTTATAGTGTTTAGGTTAACACAGCCTCATTGTTTACTATTTCCTTTTATAGTATTTAGGCTATTTCTGTATTTATATCTTAACTTATGTTTACTTATTTTACTTATGCAATTTACATATGGGCTCTTGACACTGAGCCTGAGTTGTAATTTAACATACCTATGTTTACACATATGTCATTTACTGTAATTGTTACACTATATGTAACATATGGAGACAGTCTTATGGGACTGCTGTGCAGTCCTCATG
>MU167287.1:182286-199946 GCA_015951145.1 Cronartium quercuum f. sp. fusiforme G11 | reverse complement strand
GGGGGGGGGGGGGTGACTTTGTGCCTGAAACTTGAATCTTTCCACAGGGGACCTTTGGAGGCAATCCTTGCCTTCAACCCTGCTATCAAAGGTGCTCTCATGTTCGGCCGAGGGAAGCCTCAAAACGGAGTGCTCATCGAACCTGGGGACAGTTACACCGTTGATGTCACAGATCGTGAAGCAGTGGGGAATTACATCAACTTGATTTGGTATGTCTATCCTTTAGGTTTTGTTTTTATTTTTGATGGATTGCATAACTACTATCAGCAATACTAAATTAGGCTTTGTGTGTCTCTTATTTCAAGGCCTTCGATCGAGGAAGTAAATAGATTTGCCCCTACCCACAGTCGATTAACACGGGAATTGATACTTGTCATAGACCCAAGAGTGAAACCTCTTCCGAAAACCAATAAAGGTCAAGTTGCACGAGTCAAAACGCTGGAGATGTTTTCTGATGAGATTGAAGCAATCTACGTACGAGACCAACTTTCTACTGAGTCGGGAAATGTGATCATCGACTCAAACGGGGAAGTGGTTTGGGAGAGAGTCTTGGAAAATGTACGAGAAATTGTGAAGGCGATATCGAGTCTAGATCTCAAAGATGAAGAAGACTTCTTTGTAGAAGGTTGTGATAGGTCAGTCATTCCACAGGGTTCACCCTCATTTGCATATCTGATTCTTACCCCAAATTGGTCTATCCATCATTGCAGTATTACTGCCATGCAGATTAGATCAAAGATCACACAACTTGTGATCACAACTTCAAGCAAAGATGTAACAGTCCCACAAAACCTTGTCTATCAACATGCATCAATCTCACGGCTTTCTGCCTGGACCTTCGGCATCCTGTCTAGAAGGAAGCGACCGAACGAGTTGGAAACCCAGGATGCTCAATGTGCACCGTTGAGTTCGATGATTAAAAAATACTCCCCGATTACGACCATCAGGACACATCAAACAGCGGCGCCCCTACCAGTTCCAAACAAAGCCGTGGTGATAAGACTCAACCACTCTGGACTCAAAATCAGAGAGAGTGAAGTTTCGAGATGTCGTTTCAAGTTATCAGTTAGTCTATCTGTTCACGCATCCTTTCCAAACCTTCCATCTGACCAAATCCCACTCGTCTTTGTAATTTTTTAGTCAGTTTCCACAGAACGTTTCCCGGCCCGCCAGCAAAAAGTGTCTGCTACCCTCACTTGATCTTTTCTTTGTTCTCCTTGAAGAGGTAAAAGACAAGACCTTCAAGTGAAACAAACCAGAACTAAACATGCTCTGATCAAACTTATTCTTGTGACTTCACATTCAGATGAATCATACTTCATCATTTTGTATAAAAATAATCATCGTATTATCTTATATACTCGTTCATATCTATTTTGTTTTTTCCATATGTATTATTATTCAAATTTCTACCATTGCACATGTGAAGAAACGATACTTTCCAAAGCAATGAACCCGTGCCCCTCTATTTTCTTGGACACTGTTCAAAGAAAATGCATGTTCTAGCTGTGAATGGGGCCCGTGATTCCCTTCCATAGCCAAAGAGCTGTGAAAGCTCAGCTCTCCTGATGTCTTCCAATCACCAAGTCCCCTGAAAAATGCTCGCTCATAGGTAATTAAAGAGAGGATTCGGGAGGACCAGATCCTTATGTTCTGGTACTAGGCGCTTGGAGGAGAGCACAGTTGAGCACTACACCTGTTTAGGTCCAATCTTTCTATGAGACAGGGTACTCTGATTCCTGTCTTGGTGATTTATCTCTATCCTTGTTGGTCCTCCCTGACAGGGAGTCTGCAAAACTCTAAGGTTACCAACCTGAGTTTTGACCTCTAGTGACTCACACCTATGAGAAGATGACTTTGTATAAGTATTCTCAAAGGCATACTAGT
Source organism: Cronartium quercuum f. sp. fusiforme G11 (assembly GCA_015951145.1). NCBI lineage: Eukaryota > Fungi > Basidiomycota > Pucciniomycetes > Pucciniales > Coleosporiaceae > Cronartium > Cronartium quercuum. The sequence goes on along the minus strand of MU167287.1, from coordinate 198,059 downwards.
TGGGTTGTTTAGGTGATTGTGGTAAAAGGTGAGGAGAAAGGAATCCTTGGTGAGCAGGAAGGGGGTTTATATACCCTTCAGCTTGCCTTCTCCTCACTACTGAGATGCGGCTCAACTTGTGGTTTCCCAATGCTATTCTCTTTTCTTTGGTTTAACTTGTGGTTCTGATTCCATTTCTCAAGGTTTTGTCAACAGGCCTTATCATAAGAATAGTATGCTCATGACTCTTGATACTGAGTCTGAGATGTAATTGGTATAAGTGTATTTCTATTACACTTGTTCTTTATGTGTAGCTTGACTGTCACAGTGGTAATTCCATATGTAGGCATTTTGTTACACTTGTACTTACATCTTTACTTCATTCTTATATGTAAGTACCTTCTTGACAGCTGATGGGATTGTTGAGAAGGCCTCATGGCTGACAGGAAAAGTGGGTTCTGATATTATCATTTTGAGTGAGCAGTAATCTTTTTGTTGTTAGTGTACACTTGTTTTTATGCTCTACAGTGTTCATTCTAATCAATACCCAAAAGCCATAAATAGGGCTAAAGTATCATTCAAGGGTATTCAATGTATGCAAAAGGTTTGAGACAAACTTCTGGAAGTTTACAAGGAAGCAATGCCATTCCTTCAGTTTCAATATCAGGGGAATAGATCAAATCTTGAGATGTGTTGATCATGGGTTACATCAAACTGATTGGTCAGGTCAGACTCATGGGTTTGATTTTGTATAATTTGAAACACAGGTCTTTCTGGAAAGACTGCTGTAATGAGAACAATGTGGAAGCATGCAGCCAACCATGGAAATTCCATTGATGCATATCCAGAGCACCTCCTCCAATTTTTTCATCATGTTCCCACTCAAATTGCTTACCCACCAACAATCCAATACATTGTCCACTTTAAAATGCAGTCTGAAACTCCCTCCATGTCAGGAGGTGGCTTTTGTAAGGCTACCTCCTGGCTGGAAATTAGGGAAGGAAGAGTCAAAGGACTTAGTCCTTCCAGGGAAAGCCTTTGCTTGGCTATCTTGATGTTAGGGACAGCTCCTGGAAAGCTACCTAACAGAACAAGGTTGAAGGAGAAAGGGGACTAAAAACCCTTTCAAACAACTTATGCTGGTAATACTGGGAATCCCCCAAGTACTGACTGCAGCTAGTTGACCTCAAGGATGAGGATTTGGGAGGACTGGGTCTGGGATTTGGTAATCTTCACTCAGGGATCAGAGTTACAGTTAGGCACTATTAATACTCTCCTCTGATCCTACTTTTACAAGCCACAATGCTCTCTACCTGCTTGGGTGATTCTTCAGCTCTAACCCTTGTGAGTCCTCAGAGACAAGGGTGTCAAGGAGCAAGGTCTGCCAGCCTATGGGTGAATCCCTTATACTAATCCCTTTAACACTGTTGCACTATTGAGCAGATGACTTATTTAAAAGTATCCTTGATGTTGTGCTTATTGTGCTGTTAGGCATGTTGGTAAAAGGTTGAGGATTGGAACCCACTCCTAGCCTGAGGGGGAGGCTTTATATACCCTGTTCTCAGGCTTGTCCCTCACTATTAGGCTACTGGCCTACTTGTGGTTTCTTGGGTTGCCATGAAAACCCTTGGTTAACTTGTGGTTGACTACTTATTACAATGTTGTGTATCCATTCCTGTTATAAGTACATACTTAAGGCTCTTCAAACTGATCCTGCACTGTAATCAACCATTGATATATATTTAATGTTGTTTTACTATTATGATTACATATGTACTTTTGTTAGTACTATATGTAATCTTATGCTACACTTGGATTTACATACATACCATTATAGTGCTATGTGTAATTGGTGTTTGACAGTTTGTGGGACTGCAGAGCAGTGCTCAGGGCTAATACTACATATGTACTCTTGTTAGTACTATATGTAATCTATTATGTTACACTTGTATTTACATGTGTATCATTACAGTGCTTACTGTAATTGGTGTTTGACAGTCTGTGGGACTGCTGAGCAGTCCTCAGGGCTGACACTCCTGGAGTCAAGGACACCTCACTGATTGCATTTCTCCCTGGCCATCGCTCTTTTAACACAAAGCAGAGTGCATTGTCATCCTTTAGGACTGCTAAGCAGTCCCACAGACTATACACAGCATGATTACATATAGTAATCAGGTGTAACATATGTATTACATATTATTAGAATAGTGTGACACAAGTGTAATACTAGTAATTACAACTCAGGCTCAGTTTCAAGAGTTATAAGCATACCAGACTTAGGACAGGAGCCTATACCTAGGTCCTGCTATAAGTTTAATTATCCACATGTTGAAAATGTGGCCCTGTAGTAAGATTGAGAAAATTACAAGTTGACCTGAATGCCACAAGTGAGGGAAAGGGCAGGCATCGGGGTGTACAAATCCCTACTCCCTGCTCATCAAGTTGGTCCCTCTCCTCACCTTCTACCACAAACCACTGAAACTGAGCAACCACACATACATTGAAGATATCTTCCATATAATATATCTTCTTAATAGTGTCATGCACATCAGGTGTGAGTACAAAAATTCCAAACCATAATTATAAGGAAATTTGCTGTCTTACTCTAGAATCCTTTGGTGTTTAGAAGTCTCACCAAGGTGTAGATCAAGCCAGCTAGACTTTTTTTAAAAAAAGCCAGTGGAGGATTAAACATCCTCATCACCTATATTCAGGATTGAAATTCTGAAGGTAGTTGTTGGTCCAACTACAAGTCAGGTTGTCCTCCAGGGAATATAATCTGAGTTGATTGGGGTCTTTTTTTGAAAATAAATCTTATTTTCAGAGGTCAATAAATGTAGTCTATACTTGGGGGTACCAGTGTAGACTCATAGTTGTTCCTTCAAGAACCAAATGCATTAAATTGCCTTTGAATTTAACAAATCTCAGCCAGATGGTAGCCACGAAGTTCCCCTTTGACATGTGCCAACCATTGTCACTCCCCCACATGTAATATATTTTAGGTTCAAAAAAAAAAAAAAAAATCCTGGAATAATGAAGGAAAGATAAATGCAATCAAGAAAGAAGAATACAATTCAGCATCTGAATATGATACTGGAGTTTTTTTTTTTTTTTTTTTTTTTTTTTTTGAACTAGAAGAGTTTCATGATCAAAAAAAGAAAAAAAGAAAAGTAAATCCATGGCTAAAGTGTGGTAAGGTTCAATAACAAAGATTACAACACACTATAAGATAGGATGAGTAAACGTTTAACCAAAAGCTGAGCCGGAAGCCCCATGTCAAAAGTTGGAAGGCGTGAGATATCTGATTGAGGTTATATATATATATATATATATATATAATTTAACAGTTACTGACAACAACAGATCATGAGGAGTTTGAAGACATTGAAATCAATCAAATCTTGACACTTACTGTGTCCATGTGGTGCTCAATCGTTGACAAGCAAAGAAGATAGTAAAATCAGTCAGTTTTAAAACAAGATGTCTCACATTACTGAGAAGCATAGGACTTGGAACCTGCTGAACTCGTACATATGCCAACTGGCTCCAAGAGTACTTGAAGAACTAAGTAAGGACATCCGTAGAGAGCCTGTCACCGTGTTTTGGTGAGTAGAGTGCTAGGATGTGTGTTAGGAGATACTACCCAGCAATATAGATCACAGTTCTATAGACCAGAGTCATCGAGGCAACATCTTCATTGAGCCCCATTGATCATCGGTCATATATATATGCGATATAAGTACAATACATTGTCAACAAAAAGTCCAAATTGCCTCAGAGCATGATCAACATCTACAGTAGAGAACACGTTTCATATGATTCTTCATCAAAATCTTGTCTGTCTCCTCACGAAAGAAGAAGAAGAAGAAGAAGAAGAAGAAGAAAAAGGTGGTACTGACCTTTCAAAGACCTTGTACAGCTCAGGCAAAGATGTAGCGAGTCGAGTGTGCTCCCAGAGTGACTTTGGAGGATGAAGGTAGGATCGCATAGCTGGAAAGATTTTCTCCTTAATCTGACCCTCTATAGCTTGATCATCTTCCTCCGACTGAGTCCGAGAAGGTACGTAAAAGAATGCCAACTCGCGTAAAAAAGTTATGAAACATTTCATTTCTTCTTTCCAATTACATTGCAATGCAAGCCGCATTAAAACTTGGCGAGCAGAATGTCATTAGTTTAAAAAGATCAATCAATCAATAAAGTCAGAACAGTGTATGCGCCGCGAACCATGTATACAAAAAAAGAAACATACAAAGTGGTAATTTCTCTAAATTGGGAACGTAACCGGAGATCAAGACCGGTAAACTTTCCACATCACCTTCATCATTAATCTTCAAGGAGAAATACTCGTCCAACATAGGAGCCTTTGACTTGAGCGTTCGACAAATCTTCTGATAGAAAAAAAAATCATCCACAGCAGAAGTGTGACAATTTGATCAGAACTAAAAGTCTGGCTAAACCCAGAGGATGTGTGGTAACATTCAAAATCCAATTTTTCAAATAAGAAAACTCGAGTCTCACCTCGATGGCTTTATCGCGACCATATTTATCAAGGTCCTCACTAGGCTCTCGCATCACCGCTAGTCGTACTAAATGCTTTAGTGCTGGTGGTGGTGACAGTTTGATCCTTTGATAAGCACCAAACTGTCTTGCGCCTAGTTGATAGAACAATTCCTCACTGTTAAGCATAGACCAGCATTAAAGAAAAAACCCGTTAACATAACAATGGTACGTGGAAAACGATAAAATGCTTAGGGTACTTACCAGAAAGCTGGATGTCTGATCAAGTAAATTCGAGTCTCATGCTGAACCATTGAGTAACCTTTATGTAGACTAACCACCCCAACCAATACGTGTCGGCGGATCAATTCTTCTAAAGCTAAATAAAGAGACCATAAGGGATGGACGAGGTCGATCAATAAGACGTTCTGAGGTCTCGCAAACTTCTGCCGCGGACAGATTTGATCCATGAACACAGAAACATACCCAAATCCTTCGATTGCTTGATCTGACTTCGAATCTGATGTACACTCCCCAACACGCACACGCTTTCATCAATCTTTGCAGATGTGTTGGTCACAGGATTTACAGTCGTAGCAGGCTCTTTTGAGGAAGATAATGATTGCTCGGGTGGTGAGTCGGTCAAATCAGCATGACGTGCACTAGAGGAGTGTCTGCTGGTCGAATTTGATTCGAGAGCTTCTTTTGGATTATTGGGTCGAACAAATGCGTCGAGGGTTTGGGTCTGGTGATCTGAACGTACCATTTTTTGAGGTGGTAGCTTGTTGTTTTTATTTGAAGATTGAGTGGTCTCCGTACGGTCACCTTCGGGCATCTCACGAGGTTTTCCAGTCATCGACTGTGGAAGGAGTGTCTGAGCAACCAACATGACAGATGTCAACACCTACACCTAGCTCACCCGTTATGAAAGCACAAAAGGAAGAAGTGAAATCTGACTTGTATATGGAATGACCTGCTCGAGTTTGTACCCGCGAGTATCTTGTTCAAGTTTTCACAAATTTTCTCGATGATTTCATCCTCGTTGAGAAAGTGCACTTCCTTCTTATTCGGATGTACGTTCGGGTCTACTTTACTCGGTTCGATCTCTAATGAGATGTAGATAAATGCGAAAGTGCCTTTTGGTAGGATTGGAGAGTAGGTGATTTCGAGTGATTTTCGCAGGGGGCTACAATCAACGAGCCTATCTAATCTCGCACTCGACTCTCAGTGGCTGTATTTATTCCATATAATCACAGGAAACTGGACAACTGACGATTAATGAAGATCAGGGTCGTGGGCTTCTTGAGGGTAAAATTTGCACCTGAGAAATATCCATCAACTTTATAATCAAGGTCCTCGTCTTCAAATTTTAATCGTATCAGTTCTTTCTTCAGCTGCTCAGACTGTAATCGACCAATTGTTTCCAGGGTTGTAGCGCTCGCAGAGGTATTGACATCGGGATTTGCTGATCCAGCCTATTTACATAGTCATGAGCTATTCTTCAGTCGCATGACACACCCCCTCCATAATCAACAACGCACAAACCTTTTTACAGGAAATAGCTACACCTTCATTATGGATTGCGTATTTGGTCACGACGTCGACTATCTTCCGGTATTCCTCCCCAGCACTTTGTAGCGCCTTCCGACGTTGAGGGACGTTGTAGAACATATCTTCCACCTGCAAGTAAAGAGTTGAGGATTCGTTGGATTCAACTTCCTTCAGCAAATATAGTAGTTTTTAAAAACAACTTACGGTGATCACGGTCCCATTATTTCCAGCGCAAGGTTGAGGATCTGCTGGAGCACCGACTTTAAGCGGCACAAGTTGACTGTCTAGATACTTTGCTCTTGAACAAATTTAGCTTGATCAATAAACCAATTTTCTACCTCAAACTTGCATTCTATTGAATGAATGATTACAGTGTCACTCACTTCCACCCAGTACCACTCCCTTCAGTCTTCGTGGCTACCGTAAGATGGGCGACGTGAGAGATTGAAGCAAGAGCTTCGCCTCGAAAACCATAAGTCCTCAAAGATGTTAAATCATCAAATTTTCGAATTTTGGAAGTCGTGAACCGCTCGCACAGAATTCGTAAATCATCTTTCTGGATTTACTCATCACGTAAAATTTGTTTTGAAGTGCTAGATCAACGACTCATGCTATTGCACCATCAAGACATGCGTAAGTAGTCTTGACTCACTCGAATTCCACTCCCATTGTCTTGTATCTGTAGCATCTTCACTCCACCATCCTTCACGGTGATCTTGATATTCGTAGCTCCAGCATCAATGCAGTTCTCAAGAAGCTCTTTCACCGCATTTGACGGTCGAACGATGATCTATGAGAATTCGACTCTTGGTCAATTCAAGGTACATAGCATATTGTACAGGTGAGGTTTCAATCGGTCCTTCTTTACCTCACCGGCTGCGATCCGATTCACGACTGATTCATCAAGGGCTACGATCGGTCTGGGTGTCAAGCCTGAACTCACATCTATCAGACCCGCTGCCACCACGCATTAAGATTCTCGGCGAGTTTACTGACCCGAAGACGCCATGGGGCCTATGAAGCGCGGTGAGCTTTCGGGTTACGCGTTGGACGGGGCTGACGAATTGGTTCGAGGTAACGCTTGAAGGCTGTCAAGACCTTGAGCGCGTCAAGAACAAAGTAGTGAGACGACTCGATGAATTTGTCGATGAACTTGTCTTAAATCTGGATTCAGATGAGATGATTTGTGATTCTTGACCTCTCGGCAGAATTCTGAGCCAAGTCGGAGCCATGCATACACCCCGAGTACGAGCGGAGCGTGAGCCCGGGACCCGACTCGGGTCATAAACCGCGAGTATTAGGAACTTGAACCACTTTTATCAAGTTTGGTTCACTCGTTTTATTTATTCCATCCTTTATCATATGCAAACAAAAAAAAAACGAGGATAGTCAAGCAAATTCAACGAGACAGGTTAAATAACAGTTTATAAACTAGAAAAATTTCATTCATGGTTTCGCGTCGCCGATCAGGTCGTTCAACAGCGCAAAAACGTCAATCACCTTCGAGCGACGAAGACGATCCACTTGCTGAATTGACTCGACCTCAGTTACTTCAGATCAACCGAATATTTAAATCAGTAACCTCTCAAACACCCTCTCGCGATTCTCTTACCGCCTCAAGATCATTTCAGCCTGAAAGTCTTGATCAGCCTAATGAACAGGCTGGCGTATCAGTCGAGGTTGACGACTTTAATGCAGGTGGATTTATCGTTAATCATGAAGATGATGTACATTCGTTTGGTGGTGGTGGATTCGTCGCGGAAGATGAAGCTGTAGAGGCTGGTGGATTCATGGTGGATTCAGAAGTACCACAGGCGGATGGCTCTTTGGTGGCTGAGCAGGATGATGAAGGGCCCTTGGATCAGGAGGTTGGAACGAGCAAGATGTCGAAAAAGCAAACTCAAGCGTGTGATTCGATACAATTACGATCCGTGCCAGAAGCACTTCGGCTCCTAGGACTGCCCTACAAGGATAGTTCGATCTTGGAGATCTTTGAGCAAGCTGCGTCTTCCGATGACGAGGACCGTGAATCACAAACGCGATGGGTCAATCGACGGCAGTTTACTAGGGTTTGTGCAGCTTTGATGGCTGGCCAGGGAAGCGAGGGAAGCGAAAAAGACGTGGCGGGTGGTGAAGACGCCGCCGCCGACGAAGACAGAGGAAGTGATCGATCGCCTGGTTCTGACTCAGATGCCTCATTTGTGGCTCCAACACCACACAAGAAGAAGCGTCGGACAACCCGAGGCTCGAAAGCTACCTACTCTGATGATTCCTCTACCGATGATGGATCTTTTATCGCACCTGATGACGAGTCACAATCTACCTCCCGGCCCAAGCCTCAATCCAAGAAACAAACCCGAAGCTCACGAAAGAAGCTCAAGAAAGAGCTCGAGCTTGACGATTTCGATAGCGTCTTGGACACCTTCCAGCTCTTTTTTCCCTCGGATTTTGCCAAGTAAAAGTTATCTTCTTTTTTCGCATTTGCCCTCATCATGGTAAACACATCGTATGTTTCTCGCATTTTTTTTTGTCAGGGATCGTTCAGCAATCACCTTCACTGACATAAGGCGCATAGCGGACGAGTAAGTCTTATTTCACAACTTGAGACGCTGGATCATCTAGTCTTCCGCTTACACATTTATTCGCCTCTCCTTAGATTGGGTGAGAAGATGACAGATGAGGAAGTAAGTCTGACCTCCGGAAGTTTTCATTCACTCATTTGACTGATAAGATTCTGGGCATTTACACCCTGCTAAATTTCGACAGATTCAAGAGATGCTTGGCTACGCATCAGGTACCAATGATTTCTGTGTGGATTTGACTGCATTTGAAAGACTTTTGGGGGACATCAAGGCTGTGTAGACACAGGTCAAGGATAGCATCCCTTACGCACGCAGAACCTCCTTTCGGACAAGATCTCAAATACGATTATTCAACTCGAGGACGTGAGGGGAGTAAGCAAGCATGCTTTTAAAAAAGGTAAGGGGGCCGATGACCATATGAGATCAGTTACGTAATTCAAAATTGTACTGTAGAACAAGCAGGATGAGCTCTTATGGTGAGATGAAAGATGGAAGAATCAAACAATGTTGTACAATATTAATTCCTCACGATCGTCGTCGGCATTTCTTCTTGTGCTTCCCTATCCCACTCCCGTAAATTCAAGTCCGGCACATACTTGATTAAAACAGCGAAAATGGAAACGTTCCGGACAAGGGCTGGTTTGCCATTCCAAACTCTGTCCTCCTAGATAAGAAGAAGACCATCTTTTTAGTGTCTTAGAAAGTGATAATTCGTAAGACGAATGGGAATCTATCTGGAGAAAGTCCCTCCTACCACTGGAACTAAATCGCCCAAGACCATCCACTGTTCTCCAACCCGAGGTAGACCGTCTGTAAGTCGAGCGGCGGACATTGGGATTTGACAATTGACTTCAATCGAAGCCTCATCACTCGCAATCACTACTCTCCATTCACATTTGTTACTCTCTATCACACTACTCATAATAGAACGTTATCGAAGAAAGGAAAGAATAAAAAAAAAAAAAAACCTCTATCAGCGATTTCCCTCACTTGATAAGTCCATACTTATTTAACACTCATGGTAGAGTTTGATAACCCCACATTACATTTCAACTCTCAACTCTTTCAAGGGCGTTCCATAAATCTTTCTGATTCAAGCACTTTTTTCTTCTTATGTAAAATATTAATTTCCACCCTTAGTTTCTCGATTGTGGTTTGCTTTTGATATCATAAGAGTCAAACCAAAAAAAAAAAAAAAAAAAAAAAAAAACATGATGGAAAATGAAAAAAAATATAAATAAAAAAAAAAAAAAAATTGAAACAGAGAAACTTGTATATTATGGATCAAAATTGACATACCGTCCAGCTGTTCGAATTCGAATCCCAAGATCTGATGAAGAGAGAGTATTGATGGATCGAATTTGGCCTGGGGAGGGTGAGCTTGAGCCCATGATTAATAATAATCGTTTGCTTGCTGGTGCTTGGGTTCATAATTCGGGTTGTATGCGCCAACTGGGACGGCACACCCAACGACACTCTCTAAAAGGACTTAAGCTTATGATGTCCACGTGATTGTAACTTTTATCCCCAGCTCGGATCTCTCGAGTAACTCTTTCGCTTTTCTGCTGACTCGTCCCTCAATCTTCTCAAGATGCTCAAAAAATATACTGTCAATAGACAAAAAGGATGTCTCCATTGAAAGCATACTCTCAGTTCACAATATCCTATTCAAAGCTAACAAACTGCCTTACTACAATAACACCGCACCCCTCGGCATATGTCCAATCGAAGAAACTGAAAAAAAATCCGGTTTGGAAGAGTTCCCATCATACCATCAGTGCCTCAGTGCGTTGGATACATTTACAATCGAGAAATAGTTTGGGAATGAGCCTTATCTATTTCTTCAGTAGGAACTCTGCATTGTGGCATATAAATTCAAAAGCTGAAAAGCACAATTTTGTCCGAACAATCCACTTCAATCTCTCGAGTGCTTGTAGTTTTTTTGACCGATGGTGGAGGCGTGGCGCTCTATCACAGAGATGTAAGCCAAGGGACTGAATAGGTTGATAATGAGAAATCATCTTGACTCAGACGAGACACAGAGACCAACATGACACAAAGAAGAGATCTTTTGATTGAAGATTGAAGAAGGTTGGGTTGTTGGTTGGTTCCACTGAAGCTCAAGAGGTATTTATTTGTCCAAATGACTACCCCAAGTAAGGGCATTTTCCTGGGTCCTGAAAAGGTTTTCTTCAAAAGGCTAAAATGCTTGCCTCGAGTTTGATTCAGAAGCAACATGCCTCCTTTTGAGCAAAATATCCACTACCAGCAGGATTTCCTCAGACCAAAAAAATCCGAGAAGATACTGATAGCAGTGACTCGTGAGGCTGCACCTTTATCAGGCTGTTCCACGTCTAAAAACTTTATGTGCGGTCCTCCGAACTTTTTTCAATCGCACTGCCCTTTTATTTTTGATCTCTCCTCAATCTTTTCTTTTCTCAGATAAACCTTTCTGGAGTATGTGATAGCACCTCAGTCTTGTACAATTAATGAATAGAAATGAGAAAGGAGAAGCAACTGCTGTTTCTCCCAACCTTATTTGACATCTCAGCATGGCTTTGCGTAGCTATAAAACATCATCACATTATTAGTCACAGCCAAACTAGTACAAGTAGATTGATTTCTTACCCCGCTGGTTTAGTCGCACCCTTGTGCTTATGATTCCCGTGGCTGTTTTCGTGCCCTTTGTCATTGGACATACTTTCTAATCCAGCTCCGGGACCGCCTTCCTCAATCTAAGGGTATCAGTTCCCAAAAAATTACTCGTAAATTTATCCGAACCCCATTTTGCGCTTCGAAGGATGAGTAAATTCAAGTAGTAGATATTCCATCAACGTACCAGGGCCTCAGTGATTTCCATGAGCGATACAACAACCCGATCTGAAACCATCGTCAACAAGCTATAAGCAGGCATAGCACAAATGTGGTTGAAAGGATTTCCTTACCGACTAGCTCCTCGGACATTGACTCTCGGACCACAATACGTAAAATTTGTTGGTCCTCGAGCTCCGGAGGAAGCTCATAATTGGGTACTATAATTTGTTTTAATGTCAGCAAAACCACACAACGTTGTGTAAACAAGAGATAAAGTTCCTGGATGATTAGCCGTTGGCTTACCGATCCATCCCCTAGCACGCAACAAAGCTGTAGAGGATGTGTCAGTCACAGAATGCGGTTACACGGGTTGATAAAGCTCGAAAAGACTTACTTTGAACCCATTTTTGTTTCAATTGAGGATGCTAAGAGAAAACCAAGAAAAATCCACATATCAATTTTCCAAGCTCTTTACTGATCATGAACAAAATCATACACACTTTCTTTTTGAAATCTTCAGTCCAACAGAAAGCCACGACAGGCAAGCCCTCGATGTAATCCTCAAACTAGCTCGCAAAAAAAGTTTTGATTTGTTCAGATCCATAGATTTACTCATTAAGGATGATCTCATCAGAAAGGATAACTCACCTTTGTGTTGATAGAGCCGTGCGTCGTTGTGCGAGGTTTTCCTATATCACTTTTCTTGCGATGAATGTCAGAAATTACCTTGTAATAGCCGCTTCTTTCTAAAGCGCGTGAAAGTAATCGGGCATTCGAAAGATCACCCATTGCTATCGCTCGATATCCTTCGAAACCGAGTTGTATAAAGTTGAAATACTGGTTGATGATCGGGTGAGCGGGACGCGAGAAATTCAACGAGAATGAATACTCCACCGAACCGAGCTAGAAATCAGAAAAAGAGTTTTGAAAATTAGCGCAATGCATTTGAAAATTCTAATGGTTTGTTCGTTTAGGAAGCTCACATAGTGTAACTCGAAGACCAACTCCTTGGGCAAATGAGCTTGGTCACGCCAAATGATCCAGCCACAGCCGACATAAGTCAAGCCGAACTTATGGCCACTAGTATTTATTGACACCACCCGAGGTAGCTTAAAGTCCCAAACGAGATCGGGGTGAACAAAAGGAGCCACGAATGCTCCTGAGGCCTAAGGTGACAAGCATTGAACTTCAACATTGAGAACGTCCACCAGAGAAAATGGTCAATGAGCTCTATAGTATAAGCTCACTCCGTCAACATGTATGGGGATTGAAATGCCCGTTTTAGCTTCATAAGCATCAAGCATGTCTGACATCTCTTTTACAGGCTCATAATGGCCGGTGTAAGTACTTCCAAGGATGACGAATCTGAATCCGAAATGATGGTAAATCAAAAACAGTCACAGAGCAATGATGAACTAAGCAAACATACATTCCGATAGTGTTTTCGTCACTGAAGGTGGTGGAACACAGAACCGAAGTTTAGTTTACAACATCAAATGAATTCTGAATGTAATCTGCCAGGCAGACAAAAATTCAATTGAACCTACACAAAATCCATGGCACGTTTGGGATCAAGACAATAGTTCGTGTCTTCCGATACCGGTACCAGTCTCATATCTACATCAAAGTATCTAGCAAATTTTTCCAATGCCACTTGCGCACTACATGTCATAGAAACAGGTCATTATCAAGGATTTCATCGGCGAAAAATAAGTCAGATTTACTTAGCACCCATCACAATATTGGGACCGGGCTCGTGAATAGATTTGCCAGCAGCTTTGCGCTTTGCTTGCCAGATCTTCTTCATGGCTAAGCCTCCTAATTGGATCGCCTCGGATGATCCAGTGGTTGCCGTGCCTACATTTTTGTGGAAGGTGTAGGCGGTTAACATTGAAAACAAACGCGTGATAGCGTACAATCTTTCAATTATATTGGCTTACCGACAGCATTTGAGGAATAGGGTGCATGCCACAAGTGTGCCAACATCGATATGCAGCGGGTGTGAAGAGCCTAACAAGAAACAACATAAAAGAATAATAAGTCCGAGTAAAAGATTTAGTGCGACTTGGGTTAAGCCGAACAGTACAGTGGCACGCAAACGCGCCTGTGTCTGAGGGTATTCATCCTTTATTTACTCGATCGCGTCAGAATTCAAATTATAAGGGTCAGTAACACTTTTTGATTCAATTGTATACTGGATGAAAATTTGTTCAAACCTGGTCAATCAGGTTCTTCCCAATGTTTTCTACGCAAAGCTTGGTTGCTTGAGACTAATTCCCAAAATGGGAAGAGAGTTCAGTGTATCCGGTAAAGTATTGATATTCCAAGGAGGTTAGGTAGAACTAACGGGTGCCCATGTGTGAACAAAGCTGGCCAAATTGGCACTCTCTCTGCCGTCCAATTCAAGATCCTGATTCCGAGTAGGGAACCAAGTTTCATGAGACAATTTTTCTAGGGATTGAAGGACCTAGAAGGTGTGAAAGAAGAAGATGTATTACAAGTAACTGCGACTGACATCATGAATTATCTGATAAGCCGCATCGGCATCGACACCTTTGTGTGGAAGCTTATACTTCGGTACCTCTTGAACAGCTTATGTTTACGAAAACAAAGATCGTAGGTTTTCAAGATTTGACAGATATTTGAGTAATATGAGACAACGCACAGTATCGAGATCCATAGGGAGTAGAGATATTATGACGGTTTTCTCTCTCGGTCAGCTTCCTAGAATGAGAACGGTAAGCTTAGTTTATGTTTACCAATGTTGAGATCAGAGGAATTAAGAAGAAGAAGGTCAGAAGAATTGATCGAGAGAGAAAGTCTTGTGAGCGCACTGGTGCTTATGATCCTTGACCGAGTTAAGAAGTTGCTCGGGTTTGATCTAACAAAAAGTAAACATTGTCACGAACATCAATGAAGGAGAATAGGGAAGAGCAAGGAAAGAAAGCTTGAAACTAATACACGGACATGTTTTGATAAAGGCATGGCAGAGGAAGTGGATGAGTCAAAGGTAAAGTACTGTTGGTAGGAGAACGCAATATATGACGTGGAGAAAAGGCTGAGAGGCGGATGAGGAAAGGATCACCCTGGTCTATGTATGACATCATGATCTTAACTCGAGAGGGATTCGGGACCGTGGAAAGCCCCGCCAAAGGTATCCGACGGTGGAAATTTACATTTATTTATTTTTTGACGGGTATTTTGGATCATGGGTCGGTCTTAGCTTAACCAAGTCCCTCTGAATGCAGACGTGGTAACCCTCTGTAAGGGAGCACTTACATCTAACGCCAACTCTTGGCCTATTCTTTAGATTGGGGGATGAATGGAATAGGCAACATCACTGCCAAGAAAATTCCATCGCATAGAGGCATGCTATGTCACATAGCAGGCCAAGATGCGATGCAACAGGTCTATTTTCGCAGGTGTAGCTTGAGGAGAGCTACAACTCGCATAAAGGCTATTGCAAAGTCTATAAGTGGGGCTTATGGGAAAGTCCAGAATTGGAAATGAGAGGAATTCAGGCCTGTTGTTCTTAGGCTAAGAGGAGTTTTATATATATATATATATCTTTTATAATGCATTACTCATTAAAAACATATAGCACTTATAGAAAAATCCTAAAGTAAGAAATACAATGTCGAAACAGCTTCCTCCTCAGGTGTGCTAGTTACAACCCCTCGTATTTTACCCGAGTTAGTCTCATATTTGATGAAACCTAGTGGTTTCTTCTTGAGGACTATAGCTCATGCTAACATGCACTGCCAATATATTTTCATCGCATGGAAGCTTGCTATGTAACATAGCATGTCTTCATGTGATACTATGGACCATTTTCCAAGGTAGGGACCTTGGAAAATAGACCTATTGCATCGCATCTTGGCCTGCTATGTGACATAGCATGCCTCTATGCGATGCAATTTTCTTGGTGGTGCCTTGCCCAGGAGAGGTAGCCTCCCAGAGCTACTCTCACTATCAGGACTAATAAGCCTGAGCTTTCCCTGGAAGGGACCAGTCTTTAGACCCTCTTTCCCTTGAATTCCAGCCAGGAGGTAGCCTAACAGAAGCTACTTCCCTGACATGAGCAGAAAGCACTAATATGTGCCTGGGAAATACTGTAAGATCAGCCTGCTGATTTGTCTGTATGTGGCCTGTATTGCAGATTACAGTCCCTGCAGGTACTGTTGATTTCATTTCATTCACGGATTTCTATTTCATGCATTAGCATATTTCATTGTACACTCACTGCCAAGATATTTGTATCGGATGGGCCTATCCGATGTTCTATCACCCCGAGATATGCGATGCAGTGTCAGTAGGATTAGGTGCGATGGAATTACACTGCAATATGGT
>MU167287.1:129271-153219 GCA_015951145.1 Cronartium quercuum f. sp. fusiforme G11 | reverse complement strand
AAAAAAAAAAAAAAAAAAAAGCCTTATTAGCTCCGGCATCTACATAGTTGAATCACAAACAACTGGGATATTGGAATCATTCCCTTAGAGGCACTTCCAAATGAATTTATTTATCTGAGAGAAGTTTAAATAAAAGATCTGAGATTTGGCCAGAGATTTTCCACCTGCTCTGTCTGGAATACTTTGGAAAAAGCTGGATGAAGTGGTGCGGTGTCCAAGACAACCTTGGTTGTAGCCATAAAAGAAGATTTTATTGGTATCAATGGCCTCATGATTCTGTCTGACCTGTTGATCAGGTATATAAACAGTGCTTTGGACCAAAAATTTGGGCGCATGGCCATGGAAAAAAGAAAATCTAGGTAGTTCTTCGAATTTAAGGCCTCCAAGTAGGAAGTGATCGCACCAATCCCAGATAAGATTTGTACATAGCAAAGCGAAAAAACTCACCCAGGTCAACAAACCGCTTGAGGTTTGATTTCAAATCTAAAGAGAAGTAAAAAAAAAAAAACTCAGTGTTTTTGAAATCCTACTCAATTTATTTGATGTAGCTTTCAAAGTTTGAAGAAATTAGGAAAAAAAATTTTAAAAAAAAAGAAAGAAAAACCAACCTGGCAAAGTGGGTAGCTTCCCAACATTCAGATGTCCCTGAAATCCAACACCATGTAGGAGTTTTTTTTCAACAAGTTTTTTGGAAAGCTCATAGAGTGCATTTGACTTTTTTCCGTGGCCTTCTATGTTATAATCACTAACTGAGTGTCCAAATGAAGACGTAATGGGTGGCCAAGAATTTCATTAGTGAGATGAGTTAGTGATCCATGTTTGATAATCTACATTTCTTGGGTAAAAGATGCAATCACTCAACTATATAATCTCACACCAGTCTCAGCATCAACAGCAGCTTGGAATGCTATCTCAATGTATGATTCACCTAATTTTTCAAACCAAAACGTTTTGCGAAATTTCCCATCATCATCAAGGACTTCATTGCAAACATCAAACGCATCTAGATCTTTTGCGTAGCGCCCCAATAGCGTTTTGATGTGGTTTTGGGTAGCATTCACAAGTCCTTTTGCATCAAGAGTTTTCACCCATTCCGGTATCTGTTCATGGCTAGATTAGATAATAGGTTTTGAAGTAAGAGAGTAATAATGATATAAACTGAATGTCAATATCCAATTCTTTCTTTAGTAAGCTCAAAGCCAGGTCTGCATAGAAGTTGAAAATCACTAGACAGCGGTATGTCCATGGATTTGTTTCCGATTTTCTTTGGCAAATTTGACAATTGAATCTCTACAGAAGGGAGGAATTGAAATCCAGTATCAGACAGAGCCACTCATGATTGTAGGTTTTGTCTCTCCTGAGTGAAAGTACATGCTAAGATAGATCATAATACTCACGCGGCCTCAAAGGTGAATACACCTGGTTTTGGCTCTGTTGCATCCCATTTCATTGCTTTGAAAAACGTCGTTATCGATATGGTGATCCGGAGAAACAAGATAAGATGAGGCATGTGAGAGTCTGGTTAGACAAATTGATCTTTTCCAACTAAAGGGGTGTTTTGCTTACCATTTCCTGGTGTCACAACCAGAAAATGCGTATTAACAACTTTGGTATATGCCTGATTAGAGAAGTACTTAGGGTCGATTGAAGTTCCACTGTAAATCGTAGTTTGATTATGTTCATCAAGAGAATCAGTCCTATTGATGTTGGCGATGTTGTTGATATTGGTCAAATCGCTTTGGGATGCTGCGCCATCGAACTTGTTTTTGGTATCCACTTGAAATTTACGGTTTTCTGAAACTATAAGGAAAATAGATATGCCAACAATCACCAGGATTGCGCAAGAAATAGCTGCAAATCGGAGCATTTCTAATGAAACTCCACGAATCATTTCTGATTGAAAGACTTTTTCCTCCAAGAAAAGCGAGGTAAGAACCTGACCTAGAAGCGGCGGTGGAGTGATACGGAATGAAGAACGGAAGGGTCGAAGCAATGTAGAGATTGGAAGGAGACCGATGTCGCACACCAGCCAAGTTCCTTCGCTACCCTACCTATGATCCAGAGCAAGATTTGCTAATATCATCACCACTCTAGCGAATTTAAGTTGTCACTGGGGCACAGTCTCGCTGGAAACGGGCGGTGCCAAAAGAATGCTCCGATGATGTTGTCAAAATCGGTCTTCATGATAAACCTAAGTGACCTCGCGTCATAACTTGCGTGTTGCCATCCGAGACGTCCTACCAGCTGACTCGCCACCATTCACGCCAATGGATCGGTGTATCGAAGGAACTTGGTATGCGATTCTCATCTTGGTGCGACTATTTGTTTTCCAATCTCCACATCATTTTTGCTCCCTCGTGCTCTAATCTACAGGACTTCAACGTTCTTTTAATTCTAAGCCAAGTATTTGTCATGCTGTTCTCAAAGGAAAATCTTTTCGTGGGAGATAGTGTGCAGAATTTTGTAAGGAATGTTTGTGTACGTCTTCTGGGGAAAATCAGAGAGCTCCGGAGTAATTTGTGGAAGCAGGAAAGAGTGAGTTTAATGCAGGCCCCTAGCCCCTCAAGCAAGATTTTCAAATGGAGGGAGGGATGGTGTGTTTAAATGTTTTTGAAACTGATGCTCATGCAAGGAGTAGGAAGAAATTACCATGACGGTGCTGCTTTGTTTGTGAGAGCTGTATTTGAGAGAATTTTGCAACCCAACAAATTGGGTCTGCATTGTGCACATATTTCATGTCTAAACTAGACTTTGGGAAGCTTGCGCCTCCTCCAGGCTCCACCTGTCAGACGCCCTTCCCACTCCTTTTTCTTCTTCAGAAGCAGAAATCAGTTTCCTTTATTGGCCTACAAAGCCTTAGGAATAACAGTGATTCTGTAGCCGAGATGCAAGCTGTATGACAATTAGAGGTACCCTTATCCTGGTCCAAATTTACCGCCTTCAATGGTACTGGCTGTTGAGAAGGCCCTTCCACAGAGGTACTTGGAGTAACAAAAACAAATCACCTGGTTTTCTAACTCTCTGTTCTCAAATAGGGTCCCTTTTTAAGCTTGAAAATAGTAAAAGGAATGCAACCAATATCTGCTTTATGACCGCTTCCCAACACCTTCATACCTCTGCAGCATAGGCGCTCTGTACTTCATTCTAAATCTCAGACATTGTAGGAAATTTTGGTCAAGTAGTACTGTAGTCCCAATAGATGACCAGTCACTGAGGAAGAGACCGACAATATGATTATACACCAAACAAGTCACTTTGAGGCATCGATTCAGAAACCGAAGCGGTGTCATAGGTGAGTTCTCGGGAGTCGAGTGGTAGCAACAATCATGCATGGCCAATTCGGATGACAACACCAGGGGAACAAAACTCTAGCACCACCACTATCAAGCACGATTAGTACTCTGAGACTCAGTCCTCAAAGTTTTTAGAGAGTGGAAGCTGAAATCGTAGAAAACTTAGTCACATGAAAAAATCTGGCAAAGAATAATGATAAATCCACTCCGACAACCGAAGAATTTTTACAAACACAATGATATGAATATTCGTGATTGCCCCGACTACTTAAGAAAAAAAAAAAAAAGAAAGTAAACAGAAGGATGCTCGGTAAACCGCAATAGTACGTTTTTTTGACCGACACAAAATGACAGAATTGAAGATCGTCCACTATTTTCTCAACTTCCTCAGACCCAACAGGTACTAGTAGTAACAGAAGTAGTACCGAGACTTGATTCGGATCCATAACTCGAATCAGAAGGATCACTATAATCAAATTCATCGCGTCTGGGTTTCTCGCGAGACAACTGGCGGAAAGAGAAAGTTAGTGAGAAAAACGATGAAAACAAAAGGAATGGACAAGTCACGGTGTAAACCTACGTATACGACCTCCTCTGGGAGCATATCCAAGATAAGTTTATGAAGCTCGGCTTCTTCCTGCGGTGAGCCGTGATCCATAGTTTTCCATTGACCGGGCTGAGTGATCCAACCCTTCAGGACGCGGTATCTAGCATATAAGATCTTTTCGCGACGATAAATTGGGAAACCAGTAAAGAAAGATTTCGTAACATCCGAGTTCTACGGAACAAAGACCGACCAATGAATTTACAAAAAAATAATCGGTTGATCCGAAACCCGCTGCAGTAATTCGGAAAGACAAAAGCAGATAAAAAAAAAAAAAAAAAAAAAAAAAAAAAAACTAGATAAAGCCACTCTTACGGTCAGATGATGAGCACATCTCAAAAAAGCTCGAGTGACTCCTTCATCAGCAACAAATGGGCGACACTGATGAAGAGTGCGAAAGAAGAGCAAGTCTCTAAATTCTGGTCGACCAGGTGAAAACATGAATGGACCTGGTCCTGTTCTGTCAAAGTCTTCTTTGTCACTCATTTCTGACTCAGTTTCAAAATCACTACAGTCTTCATCATTGGCTAAAGATTGAAGTATAGCAAGCTTGTCGCGAAGTTGACTTTCTGCAGATGTTTCAGGTCTTTGTGATTCGACCGAGAATTCTGGGTCTTCTTCAATGTTCCAAGGAAGCGTACCGTCCGAGCTGGCACTCTCTTGCCAATTGCTGACTCGAACAATCCACAATTCACCAGAGTTTGTCGTTTTAGTGGTCTCTTGAATGTAACGACGTAGAGGTGTCATAACCATTCTACTTATCAGAAAGAAGATAGTGATACCCATTAGTGAAAATGATTGAGAGAAAGATTAATGCTGAACAAAATGGTAGACTGACTCAGTCGCATTCGCCGCTTCAACGGACACGGTGTTAATGACTTCGCTCGGTAAGCCCGATTCTGAAACCAACGGCTCGGTCCGACCGGCGTTGGGGTGAGGGGTAGAAGCGCGACTAGGAGATTGGTTATTTGGTGGAAGCGGACAAAACATTTGAGGACGATTTGATGATATAGTGAAGATGGTTTGATTTCTAAGAGATCTCGATAGAGGAGTCAGAGGGAAATGGAGATACCGGTAGTCATCTTTCTCACTGAACCGTTGATATTTATCTATTCTATCCAAAACACAACCCTCCTAGTAGTTTGAGCTCAAATCCTATCCCCTTCCCCATTTCATTTGGTGCATACTTGCCTGTTCCTTGAGCACATAGGCACAGGAACATCAACTCTAACATTTGTTGTTCGTGAGCCGCCATGAACAAGTTTATAGGTCCGAGCCCAGTCCTGGAAAGACTGACTGTCGAAACCCAATTTTATCTGCCAGATGAGAGAGAACACTATGAGACTGTAAGTTGTTGGAGGAACCTCCTCCGGTGCTGACTAGTTTTATTACGTGTTTAAGTCATGATCTCGTCCTTCCTTTCTATGTATTCCTCACCTCTTTCCACTTCTGTCAGTTCTTTTTTTTGCTTGTCTGCTTTAGTATTGTGGTGTGATATTTTTCGTTGTGAATTATTTTCTGTTTTTGTCTTCGTCGTTCTTTTATTGTTTATTGAGAGGGAGAAAGGAGAAAGAGGCAGTTGGATGGAATTTTACGAGCAGTCCACGATAAAAAAAATTCACGCACGTTAATTTATTTCCAAACAGGTCATCAAACTGAGTTTGATGGTGTGGTCAAGTATAATACATATGTAGTTCAAGACGAGCTGACCAAATGAGACAAGTACGTCAGCCGCTGGTCAACTGCGTTGAGTATCGAGGTTGAGACGAAGATAGAATCAGAAAGAAACAATTGGGGAAGAGAGCTCCCTGATAGATTAGTTTTCGAAATGCTCTTTTTTTGGGAGGGGAGTTGGAAAATTCACGGGACTCTTCCCCCACCTCTAGACTCAAAGTTGAGGGGTAATGCCCAAAAAGCTTTATTGTGCACATTTTCCAAAAACACTCAGCTTCTTGTGAAGGCCTACAAGAAATACGTTTACGGCTTAGTTCTATGAGCCAACCCAAACTAAACGGCGCCCTAAAAGCGACCACGACTACCGTTAGTGACCTCAGGGATTGCTGTCCAAGGCAGTTATACAGCGACAGTGTCACAGCTGCTCTGGCGAGCTGAACAGGTAGTCCAAAGGCGCTATTTTCAGACAAAATGCAGCACAAGTTCATCACTGCGCGTCCGGTCCTTCCCGCAGGTTTGCGCGATTGAGACCGCATTGTTATAAGTTGAATTGATCCCATTCCAAACAGATCACATGAGGTTACCAACACAGCAAGTGTAAGCCTTAACACAAGTGGATAGCAGGTACGTGTGTTGTGGATGCAATGTGATAAATTTTAGTTTTCTTGTGAGACTTGTACTGTTCGAGGAAAACTGCGCTGATCTTAATACCAGTCCCAGTGGAGATGCCCTCAATAGGTCATCCATTGGGGAAAACCCATTTGATGATCGAATGCACCGATGAAATATTGTACAGTGGACTCTGCCCTTGCCCATACGTGCTATCTCATAGTACAACCTACCCCATGGAAAGTTGAGTCCATAGTTCTTAATGGGCGGGGAAAACTGGTCAGACTCCCATATCTTCCTCCATTACCTTAGGCAATAGGTACGAGGGGCCTCACTGATCACTTTGGACACATCATGCACAACTGCAAAAGTGCAAGTTGTTGGAACTGCAGCCAAACCATCTTCCTAAAAAGGACTGAGAAACTCACTTAGCCCTAAAAAAGCGCACCAAAACCCGCTAAATTGCTGAGAATCCTTGTCATCTTTGCAACGTAGCCAGGCTGTGCGCCGACCCGAGAAACGTGGTGTGGGCTGTCCGGACCCCAACCCAATTCTTAAAGAGCTACCCCGCCCCCTGAATCCGCCCTCGCCTCGGGCATTCCCAGCTTGGTGAGTGCAAGTGAGTAGATTGAACTTTCAGATGCGCATGAAAAATTGACCCATAACACTGAACATGTTCTATTTTTCAATTGAATTGTAATCCAAAGCCTGCTATGACTGTATCACCTCAAGACAAATCTGGATTTGATCAATGTAGTTGGCTATTGGGTGGTGATTCAACTTCAATATGAGATTTTGCAAATATTTTCCTGGGAAAGCAAGATTGTGGTTTTCTGAGATTAACATAACTCTACTTGTATTGTTTTCACCCTATTCATTTTCCCATTAACTTGTTTCAAAGTGTGTATCTGAATGGGTCAGCTTCAAGAATAACAAGAGTGGACTCATTGCATCTTTGACCCCACTTTCCCTGCATCTGAGAGTTGTTACCTCTTCTTGCACTGTTGTCAACTATAGAAGAAAAGTCTCAAAACTTAGACTACAGCTCTTTCTTCTGTATCAGGTATACATACCTGGCCACTCCCAAGTAAATGCGTACTGGGATGCAAACACTGCATGGGCAGAGAGTTCATGGCTATGAACTTCAATTCAGCTCTGCATTTGTGCAGCACAGCAGGGACCCATTAATGTTCCCTTGAGAGAAAATGAATCAGGAGGAAAATGAGATGTTACACATTCTTCTATATTACATAAATTTTATATGCAACACTGCTGAGATGGATCCAATAAAATCACTAAGATTTTCTTTCACATCCCTTGTTCAGCTCTGATTTTTTGAGAGTTTTTTGAACAGGATTACATGTAAATGTAAAAGTGTGTAACATTACATTTTTCCTGCTGAACAGCATCTTCAAATGGGCAGGGTCATTAATGCTGGCAGTGAGAGCCATGGATTTCAACCTGGGTCCTGCTTTCTGTGCCTCAGAGCAAGCTCAGAAGAATCCTACCCAAACACATGTGTCACCTAGAATTGTGCAAGAGGGTTCAATTTAAACATATTTGCATAGCATGCTTCCATGTGAGGATATACACCAATTTCCTGTTGATGAGTGGTCATATGCTTATGGATCTGTGCCATGTTAAAAGTGATCCACACATACACTTAGGTTGTGCTGCCTCCTACACATTCCCATCACCCTGGATACAGACTGGATAGCCTAGCAGTAAAGGCATCACATGTTGAACTGGCAAGCCATTTCTCAGTTACAAGGATCATGTCACAAATATCCACTAAGCTAGTATATATATATATATATATATCTGGTCAAGAATTCTACAAAAAAAAAAAAAAAAAAAAAAAAAAAAGTGACCACATCTCAAATTGACTGTTTACTTAAACAGAACAAAGCCCTCTGAAAGATGAAAAAAGGAGAAATGAGTTTGCTTCAGATTTAGCTAGCTTTATTTTGACTAACCTTCAGATATCTGAGGTCACATCCACTTCTCTAGTACTCATTATACTTCCTGCACCTTATCGTCAAAACAAGTTACAGTATACCTAACTCAACAAATTTGGGGTTAATTTGATCAAAAGATAGTTATATATATATATATATATACCACAGCCAATTTGTATGCACAGGTCGACTTGAGCAACCCGGGCTTCCAAAAGGGTTCCTTCTTGCTTCATGTTGACTGCTGATGATTTGTTCGATGTTGGTATATACAAAGAAGCAATACCCCCTTCTTCACATTGGCTGCTGCTGTCAGAGATTCCCCTTTTGTCCGATGTTGGTATACACAGTGAAGCAATCCCCCCTTTGTTTTCAAAGTTGGGAGAATTCTGGCTGACCCACTGTTTATACTGCTCCGGCGTCTACATGAGCCTGGTCATATCGTTTATAGTATGGATTCCTCCCTTGAATGAGTGCTACAATTTCCAAAGAATAGGATATCTGTTACAATATATGCCATGTTAGAAATGTATGAAGTGTTGTGGAATGATCGTTGAGACTTGAGAAGCTGCAATCAGCAGTTTTATGTACTTCCATCCGAGATTGCTGTTTCAAGAAACAAGCATACACTTTCTTTCCTAGTTCTTTGTGTGGTCAAACCCGAAATATCCCCATTGAATTTTGCGGCTACTGTTCAAACATTTCTACACACTAGATAGAAATAGAGATACAATGACTTACCTTCTTCATCAGTATCCTCACCAAGTGATGCATTGCTGCATGCTTCCCGAGTGTCCTCTTCACGACGTCGTTTTTGAGGATTTATCTCCCCTGAGGTAGCTGCAGTACTCGTGATACCATCGTCTGGAGTCATCATGGCAAGTGACTGGAAATTGAGTGAAGAGGTGGAGTTGATTGGAGGCGGGAGTAATCTTGGGCGCACCAAGTTCAATCGCCAAAAGTTGGAACTACAAACTGATGATTGCACTTTTGAACCTATGTATGTAGAACGCAAGTAGAGTACGACATGACTTTACAGAGAGACTGTGAATAAGACCCAGTCAACCCAAGCTGTGCAATTGATAGCCTACTGGCACAAAGGAGACTTTTAGAGAAGCAACTTTTTTTTTTTTTTTTCTCATCTCTTGGGCCCTCAACCCACTGTTCCATACAGTGGACTGAGGGTCTCTCGAGTTCGCACAAAGGCACAGCACGTAGGAAGCTTCCAGGAAGCCACTGGGAAGCCTGACAGGAACACCTGTGGTGCTCAAGTCGACCTGCGCACACAAATTGGCCATGGTGATTCATATTTGAAGCCCAAGCATGAAGAAGTATTTCAAAAAATGATTAGTAAGTGTGGGAGAAACTTGTGAGGTGAATTGAGATAGTCTCATACTTACTCATTTAAAGTTTTACTTGGCTGAAGTATGATGGAAAAAAAAAAAAAAAAAAAAAAAATTGAATGATTTCATCATTTACTCAGGAGAAATAGTATTGGACAGCTATAAGATTTTCAAGTAATCACTTACTGGTTGACTTTAAAAACTCAAATGGGACCACTTCAAGCAAGAAGTTTATCATAGCTCAGATGAAATTCTGGGTTCAAATTTGTGGAATTTCACAGCTTGACTCAATACTCAGAGTACGTCAAGAAATCACTGAACACCTTTTCCCTCTGCATGATTTAAATGGGATCCAATATAAAAAAATAAAAAATAAAAAAAATTGTTCCTTTTTTTGAACTTATACAAAGCATTATGTATGTGTTTTTGGACCACCTGAACTACTTATTGGAGGAGGGGTGGTAAATGCAGACAAAACCATAGTCTAATGAAGTAACATAATGAATTGTTTTTTTTTTTTTTCTATTGCAAAACTTGGGGCAAGTACTGCAACATTCTGAAGGTCAAAAAAAAAAACTTTTCCAAAAACACTTTCAACACCTTATCATACTGAGTAGGCAAAAATCAATCACTAGAACTATGGCAAATTGAAAACGTTTGCTTGTTTTTGAGATTGGAATCCTAGTGAAGATTATGTTAGATACTGTAGGTGAGTGGGATACAAGTTCATTCAGCTCTTGATAAATCGCACTGACCTACAACATATGTGAGAATGAGATCGCTCAGGAGTTTTGTAATAGTAAGTAAATAGCAGGCATGATTGACAAGTACCCATCATGAGGTTTCAGCAAAAAAAACAAGTAAGAGCAGAGGAGACAGGAGTGAGTTAATCAATTAAAGGTCTATGAAAGTGAGTAAACTATGGAGAGAACGATTTAGGTTATAATGTAACATCTTAGCCTAATGATAAAACAAAATAGAGAGAAAACAGAATGAAGTGAAATTAAAGGTGGATATATACATTCTCGTTCCAAAGACAGGGGGAAAGAGAACATACATTCTGCTGGGTTACAACACACACATATATATATGCCATTTCCTAGCCCATGTTGATTTATGATTATGTAACTAGCAGGTTAGTGATATCCGGATATGGGATAGCCTTGCTTCGTGGTACACACGAATGTGGAATAGCTTCAGGGCTTAGCTATATTTAATTCCTATTACACACTCATAATTATCCACTAGTTCTTCTTTGGTCATAGTGGCCGGTAGTTCTCGAGTTGGTGGTTCTCTTGACTACAGTTGCTATTTAAGAGACACTACTCTTGCTTTGTCAATTGAAAATTCACCAGTAGGAGATCTAGAGGCACCCTGACTGACTAAAGAGTGTACTTTGAAGTGAATTGCAATTCCTGGACTATACTGATTGTGTTTCAAATGTCAATGATTCTGAATGAGGGTGAAGGCTTGGGAAGGTGCACTTGATCACTGTTGTTCTAAGACTGCTGCCTCAGGAAAACGTTGAATCGGTGCCCAACATGCTTCAAATGCTTGATGAATTCAGAGCTTGTAAACTGTGAAACTATGTAGAGTCCAAGTAAGCTCACCACTACAACAACACCCTTTGGACATCCAAAAAAGACCAATCCGTTTCCCTGGTCCATCATGAGATTTGGAATAGGATAGGGAGAATTGGGCTGGGCAGGATCCAGTAGGTGTTTCAATAGAGTTTCACCAAGTCCACAGAAAATGCGCCCAATGCAGGGAGCATACACATTTCCACAGAAACTCACTTTTTTTTTTTTTTTTCTTTTTCCCACAAATTTTCACCCACAAGACATGCTCACCAGTATCTGGTGAGCACCTCTCATTGGCCTGACTGGGCCTAATGCCTCAGTGATACATACTCTGGGGACAAAGCTGGTTCAAAGAAGGGATTTTTTTTTTTTTTTTGCTAGAAAAACTTGGAAAGAAGTATGCTCCCCATGTTGGGCACATTTTCTGTGGACTCAGTGTTCCGGGCTCCTACTTGGATGAATGAAAAATTGACAGATCCAATCCTTCTCTGTTTTTAGTTCACATGAGCATGAACATATACACCTGAACACAAACTAGGAGGGAGTCTTCATATTGTATGTATGTATGTACTATGAACCATTTTTTTTTTTTTTTTTTTTTTTTCCTAAATCATTTATGGTACATTTCTTTTTCTTGGAAAAAAGCAAAACATAAAGTACTTATAAAGGAAGCTTAGAACTGAGGATTACAACATTGAGAGATTATCCAGACAAATCTATACTTAACTATGATGTCATAGAACACCCTGTATGAGATCCATTTTTTTTTTTTTTTTTTTCACTTTTATCACTTATTCTCCAATCTAAGGAAAGATCAAATGGTATCCAAAGGTGTGTCTTTGTACCTTAAAATGGTTACCAAGACTAAATTTGATAGAATCTCCGATCTAAAGAAATAAATGGCTTCAAGATAATGGGTTGATAAAAGGTAGTCAGCTTAGAGAACTGATGATTGAGGGAATCAGTAAATCTAAGAGTTGGTCTTGATGGGCACAAAAAACCTGAGACAGTGGCCGATTATCTATTTTTTCAAGAAAAGAGATAGAAATTTGGATAAGTATCTTTTATATACATTTATTTAGAAACTCGATGAATGTTTTGGAGATGTGAATGAAAATTTACCAGTTTTTATATTTATATAAAAAAAAAAAAATTGAAAACTTTTAGTATTATTATTATTATCAAATGTTGATCAAAACTTGGGATTTTTTTTTTTTCCATTTAATAAAATTTATATGAAGGCCTTTGTGATTTTATATGAGTATAACACTAAAAAAAAAAAAAAAAAAAAAAAAAAAAAAAAAAAAAAAAAAAAAAAAAACTTTTCTCAATCAATTTGATATCCTTTTTTTTTTTCATTTGAGGTCTTCTGAACTTATCATCATCATCATCATCATCATCATCATTATATATATATATATATATAGAGAGAGAGAGAGAGAGACTTTATCTAAGTAACTTCTGAGAATTTTGATAACACAGAGAGATTTTTCTTTTTTTGTTCTTTTTTTTTTTATCAATAATGTTGGCTAAGCCTTTTTTTTTTTTTTTTTTAAAAAAAAAAAAAAAAAAAAAAAAAGCTATGGATGATTAATCATTCAAGAAAAATTAAAACTTAGTTTTACCTTTTTATGATGTATTTGATTTAAGTATATTTTAAGTCTAATCAAGTTGATAGAAAAAAAAAAAAAAATCGACTTATCAAATCAAAATCTCATCAGATAAAAAAAAGCCTTTGGGACAACAAAAATAATCTTCACTTCATTTTTTTTTCTTTATATATATATTTCATAATTTTGAATGAGAACAAGAACACAAATAGTAACAAAAAAAAAAAAAGCTTAATTTCTTCAAAATATGAATTTTTACATTTCATCAATATTATCTTCATGTATCAAAAAAGAAAAAAAAAAAAAAACCTATTCACATTGTATATTCATATTCATATTAAAAAAAAAACAGATCGATCTTTTGCTCTCTTTCTCTCTTTCTCTATTCAAAAAAAAAAAAAAAAAAAAAAAGATAAAATGGTTTGAACAAAAAAAAGAAAAAGAAAAAAGGGATTCGTCGTCGTCATTTGATTAATCTACCTCCGTTTATTCATCTAATAGGGTCAATACAACAACTTGACAACAACATCAACAACATCAAGTATCGTAAAAAAAAAAAAAGGAACAATTTTCAATCTTACACCTTTTTTCCTCCATTTAACAGAAATACAAAAAAAAAAAGAGAGAGAGAGAGAGAGAAAAAAAAAAAAAAGTTTATTTTTTATATTTTATTTTTTAAAAAAGAAATAAGAAAATTTTGATTTGTTGATTGATAATAGCTGTAAAAAAAGAAAAAATAAATTTCTCAAGAGTCGTTAATAAGTCCAGGAATAAAACCACGATGAGAATTTCCAGGACCAGTACCGGAACCTACTACCCATTGAGATCTATGAGGAAGAAGGTTTGTTGAACGAGTTAAGAGTGTAGGAAAGAGTGCAACGGGAGATAAAGGACCAGTAGTAGTAGATGATTTATTTGTAGATGAATTTTCACGTGTTTCACTTGAATTGATCTAAAAAGAAAAGGAAAGTCAGATTGATAAATAGAAAAAAAACAAAAAAAAGAAACTTACATATGCATCTAAATCTAATGCCAACATTCTATGTTGATCAGAGTTCATTTGACCACTTGAACGATATCTTAAAGCTACTAAACCAGATACGCTACGTTTTCTACCCAACCATTTACGATTAGGACCAGGTTCGGATCGAGTAGCAATATTATTAGATTGGTTATGAGAAGGAGTAAGACAGTTTCCTAGTTTGATTGATTTTTTTCTTTTTGAATTAGATTTAGGTTCAACAAGTGATAATGCATCTAATTCTGAGTTTGGAATGTTTTCTTCTTGTTCTTGTTCTTGATCTGAAAAATGACCATCTTGATCTGGAATTGAATCGGATGGTGATGGTGATGGTGATGGTGATGATGATGATGATGATGAAGTGGTTGATTTGGATGGAGTCAAGGATGGTAAACCCAATGATGGGATTGATTGTGGATTGGATTCTGTGTTTTCCATTTTGATGATTTATTTATTGATGTAAGATGGTGAAGGTTGATGAAAATCACTCAAGATGGACAGAACTTAAACTGAGCTCAAGTTTTTGACTGGTTCAAAACTAAATCGTAAATCCAATTCAAATTTCCATCTCAACCACTCAGCTTTTTTTCTGATTTTATTTGATTTAATTCTCAATGCTTTCACTTTTCAATTCTCAATCCACTCGCTCACATTCATCACTGACCAAAAATCTACCGCCACTTTATTGGTCTTACATTCCCACTCCAGTATCTTATCTTCATGCTCTCTCCCTTCAGCATGCACTCGTACGACACAAGATCGATACCAAATCAATTCACAACTCTCCCGACTTTTTGCTGTTACTTCAACACCAACCGGTCTATACCACCGGTCGCCGGACCACCAACAGTGTCTGGCTGGCCGAGGAAATGACCCGATTGGCGCGGGCGAATCCTGGCGCCGACTTCATATCCACCCTCAGAGGCGGTCAAACCACATTCCATGGGCCTGGCCAATTGGTCGGATATCCCATTCTCGACATCGGACAGATGGGCGTGAGCAGCTCATTTACGTTTCAGAGCACGTTCTAGCCCAAACCACAACGATCCACAAGTGCACATTGACTAAGCATGTTCCCGATCCGGTCACCACGTTTCATGGATTCACATCCACCTCGCTGCTCAGTTGACCACTCGTGATTACGTCGATCGACTCTTAAAAGTTCTTGGCGCCGTCCTTGTCCACCCCGTGCTTCCGATACCGATACAAACACTCGATAGCCGTACTGATCCCAACCTACCTGTCGGAACTTTCGTAGGTGATGTGCGAAAGAAGATTGCAAGCATCGGAATTCAAGTCCGAAGAAGGGTCACCAGCCATGGCTTTGCACTCAATGTCGAACAGGCCTGCCAGGCTGGCTTTCAACACATCCTTGCCTGTGGACTATCCAACACCCGATCGATCAGCATTGAGTCTGCTCTATCAGAGCTCACAACCGAGAAGGTGACCAAACCGGCACCTTTACGGGTCTCCGATATGGTACGACCAACGGTGGAGGTCTTTGGGAACCTGTTTGGGCGGGAGATGTGCGAGTTCAAGCATACAGATCAATCTCTTGATCCGACTACCTTTCGTCTACTCGAAGAACTCAACCTAAGCACTCAACACTCATCGGCTAGAGCGCTTCACAGTTCAAGAGCATGATTAGTGTCCTGTGGGATCGTTAGCCGTGCCTAACTACAGTCCAAGTAGTCTTCTGAACTAGATCCCTTTTTTCTTTGCAAACACTTTCTTTGCCTAGACATCACCCATGGCATCAACTGATATCCTTACAACCTTCTTGAACAACCATATCAATTGTGATCCCACAACGTTGTTGGCTTTATTACCTCCCATTTTTTTTACGGCTCCATAAAAGATGAATTGAGAAAATTGTACGGTTTTATAGTACTTTTAATCAATTATAGGATCCTATCAAGTTTATTGCCTTGTTTTCTTTTTCATTTCATGAGGTTTGGAAAGATGTTCTCTGATTGATACATATGTCAATTTTGTTTAGATGGATGTACATAGGAGCTATCAATTGTCTTACAAAAAAAAAAAAAAGCACTCCACCCTTTATAGAATTTGAAATGGATATATATATATATCTATGATACAACCTATCATGAGTTTATATGTATAAATAAATTTGGTTTATGAATATGAAAATGAGAATGTTTTTAAATGATTCTTAATTGATATTATTATTTTTTTTTTTTGAAGATCAATATATATATATATATATTTTTTTATAGACCTAATTCCAAGAATTTTTTAATTTTTTTTAATATAATATAAGTAGATCAATATCTAATTCAAGATGAAAATAATAATATCAATAATAATAATTTAATAGGTAGTTAGAGTTGTTGGGTGTTCTAAATAAAATAATAATAATAAAAGTATTTCATAATAGAGTTTATTATTATTACAATAAGGAGATTAATGAAATAGTATGCTATCAATTTTTTTTTTGTTAATTTAAAGGATAAAGATAAGGATAGAGGGGGAGGGGGGAGGGGGAAATAAGAAGAAGCCTTTGTATACTTTTGTATACCTTTTTTTTTTTTTTTTTTTTTTTTTTTTTTTTCATTTGCCATTTGCCATTGAATGAAAATACTAATACTAATAATAATAAGATAGTATATTTTTATACTTTTTTTTTTTTTTTTTTCATTCAGCTTTACTTTATTAGTTTTAAACTTAACACTCTTATTACTTTTCATCATTTCATTCTTATGAAAAATTTTCTTTTTTCTTTTTTTTTTTTCTCCCAAAAAATTGAGGTACAGAGATACTATTTCCAAGATATTTAGAAGAATTTTTCTTTTTTTTTTTTTTATTAGAGAACAGTGATGTACTTTTTTTTTTTAAAAAAAAAAAAAATATAGGGCAAGTCAATGATTTATAGAGGTACCTCAGTAACCCACAAGCAGCCAGTTTGAATTCAAATTCAATTTCTCAAACACAGGTATCCAGGAACACCTTGGATGTTGATCTTGTTGGGATAATCACTTAATCCTAGGGTTGTTTTTTTCAAAACCATTTCGACACGACACTTGTTTAGGGTCATTTGGTGCTCTAGAGTTTTACGATCTGTAAATGGCTTCTTTTTCATCCGTGTTGGGTACACACCTACTTTCTTTAGGATGAAGATCTGACACGTCATCTTTTTTGAGAAGAGAATGAGACACGTCGTCTCAGGGCGCACATCTGTTCTATTTCTGCTTTGGGATATTAGCTGGTGTTTGTAGTCTCTGGTAAGGAAGTGTCTGCTCGAGGTAACCCACCCAGCTCTTCGCCCATCCCTCCTGATTGTTTTTCCTCATCGAAAAGAATTAGTGAGTAGTAAGTACTCTTTCCTCATCAACTCACACATCTTACTAATCTTTTACTTTTGTTAAACATTTCTGTTTTGTGTTTTCGGTCTCTCTTTGTTTCTCTCCAGATTGTGTTTATTCTGTTCATCTCTCACCTTCTCCTTGTTCAGGTGTGTCTGTCATCGTCCATCATCCAGGTATAATCAGCTCGCCTGGACGTGTTCTGACCTGTAGCCCATAGGTTCGTGTCACTCTTGTCTCTGGCTCTTTCAGGCCATTGTTTACTCACGTTGTCCTGTTGAACACAGGTGTGTCCGTCATCGTCCATCAGCCAGGTACAATCAGCCCGCCTGGATGTGTTCTCACCTGTAGCCCACAGGTGTTGTGTGTTTTTCTAAAAATGTACCAAGATATTAGGTGTGGCCCAAGGCATGGAAACGGTTGGCATCTCAATGGCCTGAGATAAGAGTGGCTCACTACATGAAATCCATGAACGCTTGCCTTGAACAAGGGTTTCCTCTGCCGAAAAAATAAATAAATAAATGCACTGTGTTCTATACCTTGTCTCTTGAAGGCTTCTGAATCAGTGTTCTCCTAAAGTTTCAAGGACCATTCTCAATGATTTACATAACAATACTTTCCTTTGGAGATGTTAGCTGAAGAAGTGAGGCATGAATGTATCAAGTATCAACTTTGAGGGGCGGCTATAGGATGTCATGAGTCTGTTAGTAAACAGCAGCAGACCAAGCAGTTTGCACACCTACCTTTGGCATCATCAAAGAGTCAAATGAATGAGGTACCAGACTTTGTCAAGTTTGGAAAGTATCTTTAGCATGAACACACTCTTGTTTGTGACTGAGTTGATGGTGGCCAATGACCATGAGAAAAAGTGTCAAACTAATCAAGAAATCAATCTCAATCACCATCACAATCAAACCCACCAATGAGTCTGACTACTTTTTGGATTTGGAAAGCCTCGCTGTTTCCGATTTCTTCTGGCTGCATTTGTCACAAACCAGCCCATTTGATATACGCATAATGTCGCTTTTCTCTATGCTTGTAGACGACCAGGAGGTCAATGAGTGAATTAGAGTTCAAACCCCCGCTGATGCTGATCCTCAATCGTCACATCATCACTCTCATCCCTCGACTGCCTCATCACCCTTCACAACTAAGCTTCAAACGCACTCCTCACATTCACCGAACTCACCATGCCAAAGGTCATCAATTTCTTGTATTTGTCGGGGTCATGTTGTTAACCATCAGCTGATGTCTCTGCTAGAATTTGAACATCTCCTTAGAACAAAGGAAAGGGAGGGAAGAATCGTCGTCGAGGAAAGAACGAGAAGGAATGCGAGAAGAGAGAACTTGTTTTCAAAGAAGATGGGCAAGGTCCGGTCCAAGTTTTGAAACCCATCAACACTTCACCCCCTTCTTGAATTCCTAAATACTCAAACACATCCCTGTGATCCTGCCTGACTACCTCATTAGAATATGCTCAAGTGACAAAGATGCTAGGAAATGGTCGTCTAGAAGCCATGTGCTTTGACGGCGAGAAGCGTTTAGCACACATTCGAGGAAAGATGCGGAAAAAGGTGCCTACTCTCCTTTCGCTCATCTCTTTTGTCGCACTACTCACTCTGTATTTTCTTTATCTGACCAACATCAATTTGCCACTTCATTCCTTTTTTTTTCTTTTTTTGTGGCTCAGGTCTGGATTAATCAAGGAGACATCATCTTGATATCGCTGAGGGATTTCCAAGACGACAAGGCCGACGTGATTCAAAAATACACAACCGATGAAGCTCGGAATCTCAAAGCATATGGCGAATTGCCAGAAAATGCCAAGATCAATGAGACAGATACCTTCGGTCCTGGTGAAGATGATGAGTGTAACTTTGAGTTTGAAGAGGTCAGCACCTTCTGACTTTGGTTACACGAACTACATTTCAATGCCCCTCAACCACATACTAATCAACGACCCTTTTTTTTTCAGGCTGACATTGATGATATTTGAGCAGTTCATCAACTGTTCACTACCCCTTTTTTTATTTTCTTGTTCTTATTATTTGTTGCGATTCATCTTCTACCCACTCCTATCCTGCGGTACATTTTACATCTCTCCAGCTCGACTCTTCTTGCGGATGTTCATTCATACCTTATTGGGGTTTAGGTGATCATCCCAATATCAACATCTTTGTTGGACCCTTGTCCATTATCTTATTCTACCAATGACCTCTTTGCAAGCCTCCTTCCTTTCACTAAGCCATTTGCAGTTGTTTGTTAGCCTTTTCAACTTCGATTTGTGCCCATATATATATACAAAGTCTAGATGAATCAACTTCCATGTTAGTTTGGTAGATATCTCGCTGTCTATATTTATCAAGGTTCCTCCTTTCCTAAAACATAGACGGTCAAATGTGACCCATCACTAGTTTCCAGTGTACTTCATGAACTTGTTAGGAGTCTGTCTCTTACCTACTACTAATCATTGCCCGGTGTGGAAAGTATTCAGTTATTAGTGATCTGATTCAGAGAGGTGTCCTATAAAAACCGGTGGACAGTTTTCAAATTCAAGGTAAACCTGTCGATTGATATAGTCTAGTTGTAAATACCTCTAACAACATGCTGATGTGAGAAGCACTTTTTCTTTTTTTTTTTTTTATTTAATGATCTACTCATTCACTCTCTCTCCCTTCTCTCTCTCTCTCTCTCTCTCTCTCTCTAATCTCTTATACAATCCTTGTATAGAGTCATTGAAAAAAAAATTTAAGAAATTAAAAAAATTTGGAGGTTAAACCAATTTTGTAAGTACATAATTGAAGAAAAAGTTTTTTTTTTTTTTTTTTTTTTTTTTTTTTCAGAGATTAAAGCTCGATAAATTTTTCTGCTTGTTCATCAAAGTGTCTGTTCACTCACTCTCAAGCTTGTATTTGATGGTGTAAACTCTCAGGATGGAGGTCAGTCAGCAAAGCCCCCTTTTTTTTAAAAAAAAATAAATAAATAAATAAAAAAAGTTGCTAGCTTTTGATTGCTCTTTGCAGTAAGCTAGGAAGTTGATGTTGGCTAAAAGAAAAAAAGAAAAGAAACCTTACGAAATTGAGCGTTTTGACTACATGGCTAGAATTGATATGAATACTAAGCTACTGTAAGAAGTGTAGAGTGTGAGAGATGCATGATAACACTATAAGACAGTAGAGAGAGAGAAGAAATAAGAGCTGAGGAATAGCAAATGGAAAGAAGGAAGGTTCTTTTTTTTTTAAAAAAAAAAATTGAAATGTAACACCTATAAAGACCTTTATAGACCATCTTGATGACAATTAGGGAGAATGGATTTCAGCTGGAGAGCAAGAAACAGGAACAAAGGAAAGTGAAAAATTTATCAAAAAAAAAAAAAGGTGTCTTTCAGCACATTTGGAAGAAAACTGGAAATAGTGTTAAAATAAGGTTTAAGATTGTATTGAAAGGAATAAGAGAGGGAAAATGAGAAACAATCAGCTGGAAACTAATCACCTGCAAAAAAAAAAAAATAAGAAGAAGAAGAACACTTACCTAAACAAGATTCATTTGGGACTGTTCTGTGTTGACATCATTGAGGGCATCCCAAGGTACTGAAAACAGCTGTTGAAAAGTTGAGGGAGAGATGCAAACACAGCTGGGATGGGAAATGGAAGAGGGGAGGTGATGGGACATGAGAGGGTGCAGGAGGTCTGATTGGATGAACAGAGTGGTTTAAAGTGAGCAGGAGAGGGCTTCTCTTAGTTGTTGATGATGTCTTATGTACCTCAAGATGAGTCATTGAGGTTTGGTCTAAAACACTTTATGACTCCTCAGGGGGAAATGGGGACTTGTCATATTATTCAACTTGATTCAAAAACACTTCTGCCTTCCCCAATGAATTTTAAGCCAGCTCTTAGTGACCTATCCCTCATCACAGGATGCTGAAAAAGCCCTCCAAACCATATGCCAAAAGCCATGGATACTGACTAAACAACACACCAACCAAGTTTGCACAGAAGGGAAAAGGGCCAGTAAAAAAAAAAAAAAAAAAAAAAAAAGAGTGTTCTCCGGTGCTTAAGGAGGTCAACCTAGAACTATTGAATCCGAGGTCCGCACAGGCTGTACACAACATCGAGCTCAGATGATGATTTGGTGTCTGGCGTGAAGATTATTGGAGGGGGGTGGGGTCACGATCACACCCACGGGTGCAACAGTTGAAGGCGATTGACATGGATGGGTGCAGGTGAGAACAAGGAGATGGTGATTATCTCAGTTGGCTCATCGAAGGTGCAGGCTCTTAAGTTACACTAAGAGGTACACTAAGGCCTGTTAGGGGGGGGGGGATACCGGAATCCTTGTTATGTTTTAAATCTTAATTTATGAAATGTATTACAGCAGTAGTATGTAACGCACCCACATGTCGGCCTCCCTTGGTTTGGGTATATAAACCTTTGGAATTGCGATCCCAGCTATTTTCCTCCAAGACCAAAGTGAGCTTCACTCCCTCTCCTACCATGCTCCTCCAACCCTTGTCCTCCTGATGATCTTTGCTACCTGTCCATTAGCTGACTTCTTCTTCTTTCTACTTCGATCGTCTTCAGCTCTTCAGGATCTATTTACAGTAGATACCCGTTTTTGTTTGTCTCACTAGCTCAATTGAGCCACAGTGTTTACAAGTGTTGATGATTTGATAAGCGTCGCGTCTCAAAAGCGAGAAACTCCTCACTCGACTGGCTTGTCCGCTCGTTGAGGCTCGATGACCTTAGGCTTTCACCTTTCCACCACCGCAACTTGTTTGTCGGTCTGTTGTCGGCTACTCTCTGTCTTTTGGGATGATGAGAGTTTGCTGTGTGGAGGTGGCCGGAGATGCGCGCCATTCTGAACTTGTATTCCATTAGTTCTTTTTCTAGTATTTGTTTCTGCTCACATAGAGCAAATCTTCTGGACTTGATTTTTTTTTTTTTTCTTTTTTCTACTTTGACTCGGTCATCGAGTCCGATCAACTTGTTGTAATGATTAAGCTGTGCATTGCTATAATGGCCACTTTTACTAAGCAATTTCACTTTTTGATTCGATGTTTCTTGCATGTGTCCCTTTGCTAAAAGTCCTCCATGTCTTGACTTTTGAGATTATAAGGTCTCGTTCAAAACTATCAGTCTCCTAAATCATTGTTATACAGTATGTAGTTGGATTTGGTGATCCAGTAAGGATATGCAGAATAGCGAATGGAAAGGAGGAAGGTTTCTTACAAATGCAACCTATGAAGACCTGCAGACCGTCTTGTTGACAAAAAGGAAAAAGGCATTAGCTGAAGAGCAAGAAACAGAAACAAAGTCAAGAACTCAACAAGACAAGATTGGTCCAAGAAAAAAAAAAGTCTCAATGTCCTTGAGCACATCTAGAAAACTGGAAGTAGTAATGATTGGGGGTTTACAACCATATTGAAGGGAATGAGAGAGGAAGAATTGGCCAAAATGACCATCACTGTGAGGAGTAGACTTTTTTTAGGTCTACCTCAACACTATGATTGGGGAAGAGTAGTTGAGAAGTTAGTCTGTTAGGGAAGAAACCCTCACAGACTACAGTTAGATGACCTCTTAAAAGAGGGTTTGGGGTATAGGTTGGGCAATGAGGATCAGCTTTGATCCTCCTGGTCAGGTGAAAGCCTGCTTCAGCTTTCTTGGTCAATTTGTGGAACCTTGTGAACACAGTAGTCACCCCAGTTCCAGGATCTTTGTGCCACAGTAGTCACCCTAGATCCTATGAGCCTTGTGAACACTGTAGTCACCCCAGCTCAGGTTGGTTTAACCTCTTGTCACTTTTATCTTGAAGAACTCTGCCCAGAGCCTGTCAAGATAGTGAGTGCAATATCAGAGGAAGGACCAAGGCTTTGTACAAGTTTGAGACAGAGAGAAGGAGGAAACAGAGAGATGTTCTCAGAAGGATAGTGAACCAGACTATTTAGTAGTCAGTGCTAAGAATCCCAATTTTGAGAATATCTAATCTAGTTTTTGGTTGAGTTTTTGTAAAATGTGGAGGGAGGGAAAAGGGGGAAGGGATCTGAGAAGGGGGTTTATATACCTTTCAGATCCTCAGTAGAAAGATTGCCCTTTCTCCTATTTTTATACTGTGCTAGCACAGCCTCTTTGTTTATGATTTCCTTTTATAGTATTTATGCTGGCACAGCCTCATTATTTACTATTTTCTTTTATAGTGTTCATGCTAAGACAGCCTCATTGTTTACTGTTTCCTTTTATAGTGTTTATGTTAGCACAGTCTCACTGGCCACTATTTCCTTTTATAGTATCTATGACTACATCTGTGTTCATGTATCTTAGCCTATGTCTATTTATATTGCTTATGTAATTTACATATGGGCTCTTGACACTGAGCCCTGAGTTGTAGCTTTAATTGGACTTACCTATGTTTACACATATGTCCTCTACTGTAATTGTTACACTGTATGTAACACATGGAGACAGTCTGTGGGACTGCTGTGCAGTCCTCAGGGCTGAAAATCACCTATGAAGGAGAAGAACACTTAGCTAAACAAGATTTGATTTTTGAGAATGTTCTGTGTTGACATCATTGCCATTGATTGTGTCCAAAGGCACTAGAAACAAACAGCTGTTGAGAATTCAAGGGAGAGGAGATGTGAGCACAGTTGAGCTGGGGAATGTGGAAGACAGGAGGAGACTAGCATATATACCACCAATCTTGAGCCATAAATCATGCCCTCTGTCAACTTTAAGCCAAGCTCAGGCTGGTTGAGAGTGGTTGAGTATTTGGTCACATGACAGTTATCCTATACCCATCAGATCAATGGATGTGAATTAGGTCAATCTGGTTAACCACTCATGGCACATCAGGCAAAAAAAAAAAAAAAAAAAAAAAAAAAAAAACATTGAATAATCTCTTTTGAACATTTTTGCAAGTCAAGAGACTGATTTGATGATA